>JANIIA010000191.1:18669866-18682805 GCA_027478495.1 Erythroxylum alaternifolium | reverse complement strand
TTTCCACCGAGATAGATCTTCTCCATGTCAACGGAAACAGAATCGTTCGACTCTGCCATGGCCGCGGCTCCCTCGCTGTCTCTGTCACCCCCTTTCTCAGAGAAGCCCACCCAGCCTCTACTCTTCTCTCCGTTGTCTCTCCGACGAGAACTCTCTCTCTCTCTCTACGTGGTTCTCTAACACACTCTTCTCTTACCTATTTATCCGACTTCCACAAATTTAGGTCCTTAGCCCTTGTCCTTTGTCTCGGTCTCTATTATGGCTTATACACAAAGCCACCTCTTTCATTAACTCAACTGCATATTTGTACAATTTTTTCATTTTCTTTATTTACCTCCCACCGACGGTCTTGGTGAATCTCCGTACCAACCAATCCTTGTGAGATTGAGACACCCTTTTTTCACCGCCTGTCAAAAGCTGAGCTGGCTTCTTCTTTTCTGTTTTTGCTTTAAATTCTTTTGTCATTATATTCTTTTTCTAGAAAGTGATGTTTTACCCCAAAAGGGGGAGATGTAGTTGGAGAGATTTTTATTTTATTTTAACATGACATATGGCTCCTAGTCCTATCATCCGGTTAATGTTTTAGACTAATGTGAACGCCCTTTCATTGGATGCCACCTTCTGGGGAGGTAATGACATTGACAAACCATCTCTTATGTATGTTTATAAGAATTAAGCAATAAAATAGTAGTTGCTTGCCTTTCATTTGACTCTATTTGGTTTCATCATACATTTCCATGCCAATCATGCTTTTTAGATCAAACCCGTCCATGCCATCTATCACTTGTAAACATAAATTTGACTTTTACCATACATGTAATTTTCTTTTACAACATTAAACTCTCATTCCTTTTTTAAGTGTTTGACTTGGCAACTAAAATGGTTTTTTTATTATGTACTCCTATTTTCCTAAAAATTAAGTTGGAATCTCTATTTCTAATTACAAAATAATTATATATAAACTAAAAGACACATAATGTGTTGTTTAAGTAATTCGATCCAATAATTTCAAATATGACTTAAACTATAAGCAAATTTTTACTAATAAATTAATTTTAAAATGTCATATCAAATTCAAAAATTAATCACTACTTAAATGAACTTGTTAATTTAAAATTTACCAAACGTAAGTCAATTTGAGTCAATTACTAATCTAATCTAATATTGTTGATTACATTGTTAGTTTTGCAATAGTCTAAGAATAGGAATACCTGTATTAGGTGTATTGCAATCCGTTTTTTATTTTAAGAATAATATGGTGCTATTGTGTTTCTCCAAGTCTTAGGCCCTTTTCAGCAAATACCGCTTTTTCTTGTGACCATCTGTAAATAGAATTGAGTTATTTATTTGGATCGTTAATTAGCAACATTATTATTTTCTAAGAAATGCAAGTGTGGTGGAGTGAAGATTGTCTGCATTATTATTAATTAATGCCTAGGTTCCGGGGATTGCAGTGATGTTTTTACATTACACTTCTTCAAGTTTTCAGATTTGGAAAGATTCAACATGCATAATAAAAGGGATTGGGTATTAAATGCAGTTTCAGCTTTCAACCATCTATTCACATGTCCCTCCAAATAATACTCACACTTCACGTGATCTTGGATAATTGGGTTTCACTTACTATAATCTTGGAATTTCAATTTGTAAGGCTAGAACAACATGTGGCTTAAGTTGTCTGAAAGTTGGCTTTCAAAGAATCAAGTTTCAAAAGTTTACAACCCTTACCATTTGTTATTTATCTTATGTAAAGTTATTCTTTTGTTACCACATAATCTCTTTATAAAAATATTTTTTAAAAAAGGATAAGTAAAATATGAAAAATACGTTGACTTTAGTCTTCGAGGGGTAAGGCTGTACAGTGTCTCACGGATCAAAGGGATGGAGCGGTTGGGCAAACATACAGTATCAGCTACAACAGGAATTGGTATATAATTTGTACCTCAATTTAGCTCCTTGTTTCAATTCTGTTCATTTCCCCGTTTAAGTTTTAAACTAACATCCAGTAACATATAACTTTAAGTTCTAGTTAGGTAATAAGTAACGAAGGAATTAAAATAAAAAAATAAAAATGAGAATAGAAAGTGAGAATAAAATTAAAAATGAAATTATCAATTATACGTATTTAATATAGTATTAATCAAAATATAATAATTATCTAATATTTGATATTAAATATTAAAAATGATGATATGAAAAAATTTGACTCATTTAGTTATCATATGACTTATTTTGTAAATAATTAATTAAAATATATTATATTTTATAAATAATTAATTAAATTTTTAGTTATTTATAAATTATTATTTTTAATGATTTTTAATATAAGAATAAAAATATCAATGAAATACAATAAAATAATTATTAACAAAATTAATATAAAAGATCGTAATATGTAATTTTGATAATAATATTCTTATGAGAATCAATATTTTGACAATATCTTAATAATATTTTGATATTAACTTGACAATATTTTAATATATCTCTTTTTTTTATGCTTGATATTTAATTTCAGCTTATACTCACATCTCCCTTAGGAATAACAGTTCAAGACTGCTTAGAATTCATTTTGATTTTATCATTCCTTGTTTTATCTATGACTGGTAACCAAACAACTAAAAATTAGGGATTAAATGTTGCATTCACATTCTTATCTCTTTATTACGGGTTACCAAATAAGACCTAACTATTTATCTAATATCGTTGGGAATCATAAGAAATAAAGAGAAGGTAAAATAACCCAATGTGATTTAACCGTCTTTTAATTCAATAATCTGATGCACAATCTTGTTGATGAGCTTTATATTTTAGGATATATTGAAAAGGTAACTCTAAATAAGAAAGTAAATTCTATCTCCTCTAAATCTCTTCCCTATAAATTCTCCCTATTCTACATCCATATAACTTAGTATATGTAGGTTATTACTTTGATAACTTAATACGTAATCAATAATACCTTTTGAATATCTCAGTATTCTCTTCACTACTTTCTAATGTATCTAATTTGAATTTAACTAATATCTACTCACCATTCTAACATTATAACCAATATATGATAATTGTACACATCATTATACACATGAGACTTTTAATTGCACTTAAATTAGGAACTTTCTTCATTTTTATCTTTCTTGTGGCGTTGTTGGATAAAGCTTTTAGTTGAAATCTTTACCTTTAAAAATAGGATTATCAGTTGACTTACAATTTGCATACATAATAATCAAGCAATTTTTGAATACCTTTGCTTGTGAAATTGATAACAATCTTTTTAAACAATCTTTTAAAATCTTTACTTTAAGAACCTATGTCTTTCGTTTGAAATTCAAATGACAATCATTTTTTGTTTACTTGAAAAACTCAAAGTCGCTATAAATATCAAGATAGCATCTACATATAAAGATAATATCGTAAATTTATCTTTGGAACGTTAATGTTTACATAGTGGTATGCATCAATTATATGAAAATTAAACGAATTAATTACATTTTAAGAACAAAATGTATTACTATTTTGAGGATTATTTCAGACCATAAGTTGATTTCAATAGTCAATACATTTTACTCTTATTCTATGTTATTAAAATATAGAGGTTATTCCACATAGATCTCTTCTTCTTCTTTTTTTTTAACAAAAGCAGTTTTTATATATATTTGATTCAATATCTATGTTAGCTGCTACATGCATGATTAATAATATCGAAGTAAACTTCACAATTAGTGAAAGTATCTCTTCATAGTCAATTCCATCATGTTGTGTATATCTTTTAGCCATCAAGAGTGCCTTGTATCTTTCAATACAACAATTAGCCTTGAGACCTCATTTATTTCCAATAGCTTTTTCTATTAGGTGACCAACTAAGTCCCATTGTTTATTTGAGCCATTTCCTCATTTATTGCTTTAATTAATTATTCTTGAGCAGGATAAGTAAGGGACTCAATCTCATTCCTTGGTCACCCTCTTATTGTGGAATTATCATATGAACTTTCCATTCTATCTCAAAAAAAAATGTTGGGGAATAATTCTATGATTATTTCTACATAATTTAGGTTCACGAGATACATATTTATCAATGTCTTGATTAGTCTTGCTTAAATTAGATACAATAGGTAAACTCTCACTAGATTATAATGTAAATTGAACTTGAGTTAATTCTTCATTTTTATATTGATCCCACTTCGATAGAGTCTATCTTCCTAATTTTATGTGACATAATCACCTTGATTATAAGTCTCATATAAAAATGTCTTTTCCTGTTTCATCCTTTTTAGAAATTTATTTTCCAAGAATGTAACATCTTGTGATTCAAATTCAATTACCATTTGTTAGCTTATTTACCTATAAACTCATTCCTTTTAAAGTGTTCAAAATATCTAATAAAGAAATTTTCTTTCATCATGACCTAGTTTCTCTTAATTGTGGGAAAGATCATAAATGTAGGCAACATATCCTTACAATTTTATACTTGTTTTATTAGGTTTTCTATTTGTCCATAACTCATATAGAATGTTTGTAAGTGAAGATTAGTATGTGAGTAGATATGTAGATCTTCTTGATTTAAATTATCTAAAAGGCCTTTTTGAGCTAATTGTCTCATTTGGTTTTGATCAATTTGAGCTAGTCTAGCATGTCTTAAAGTTACATCATGATTGAATTTACTACTATGACAAATACTATCTTGTACAATCAAACCATTTCACTGTTAGAAAATAAACGTAAAATCGAATTTAAGCGCAGCGGAATGAACCAACATGAATTCATGACCATAAAAATGGTTCCAAGAGAAAATCATTCCATCATTATGGAATTTTACATTAAATCCAAGTTTAACTAATACTGAATCAGCAATAAGATTCCATTGAATCTTCGTAATAAACAACATTTAATATAGGATTAGGAGTTGGTTGCCCTGAGTGTCTAAGTTACATGTTTCAGATAGATTTTGAGTTATGATTTACATAAATCATAATTATTTGATTTGCCTCCAAACAAGGAGATAACAATGGACTAGGACGGACATGCAGTGTCGAATTCCTCTTCCTACGAACATGCAAACGAGTTCGTCTTCGTCCACTTCTATCTATCATAAATTAAGTTTGACATTTTATGTAAATTGACATCTTAACTAACCCGAAAAAGATGGGATTGGACACAGAATCTCCACATTGCAGTGTTTGAGCATCTTAAATTTGTAGTGAAGTTAACTATTCTATCCATAGCATTAGTTGTTTGGAAAATTTGAAGTCTTAACTTAATCGAAGAAGTAACTAGACCTTAGCTCGGAAGAGAGATTCAAAACGAATAATAGCCTAACGCTGAAATTTGGTTTTTGTTTCTGAAAGAACTTCTCTTTACTTACATTCAATAGCCCACAAGGACGAGTGGACTGCGTTTCCTTTCTCCTTCGATGCATAGCACGATTGTCTGTGCCCAAGTTCATGGATAGCGATTTTGTTACTGGTCCAATATCGAACTTTCGATGCTTGCATTTATTTACTTGCTCCAAATCCGTTTCCTTTGTGAATTTGCACCATAGCGCCCCTGCCAGGTCTACCTCCTCGTTATTTTCATGTAGAGTAAAACTCTCTGCTCGCGATACTTCCACAGCTTTGGAATCTAAACCTGTGAACAATTTTGCGGTGACCGGTATCGGAGGTCCATCCACTAAGGTTATTGAGGATCCTTACGAGACACCCAGAAATTTTCCCGGTGTTACCTGGCCTAAGTTTTTGGCGTTGGGTGATAAAGCTGAAACTAATGATAGCAAAGATTTACTTAAGCGATATTCTTGGATACTTCGTGAGTGTGCCTCAAAAGGGTCCCTAATGGACGGGAAGGTGATTCATGGGAACTTGATTAAAAGTGGGATGGAACCGGATTCGCATCTAGTGGTTTCTTTGATTAATTTTTATGCGAAATGTGGAAACCTATTCTTTGCTCGTAAAATGCTCGATAAAATGCAAGTAAGAGACGTAATGTCTTGGACTGCGCTAATTGCTGGAGTTTTGAGGAACGGATATGGAAGCCACAGTCTTGGTCTTTACTACGAAATGATAAAGGAAAATGTAAGACCAAATGAATTTACGCTGGCGACTGTGCTAAAAGCATGTTCTATGCTCTTGGACCTAGAATTTGGAAAGCAGATTCATGTGGAAGCAATAAAACTTGGATTATCATTGGATTTGTTTGTCGGATCTGCACTTGTTGACCTTTATGCCAAATGTGGGGAGGTGGAACTTGCTGACAAATTATTTTCTTACATGCCTGAGAAGAATAGCGTGTCATGGAACGCTTTGCTTCATGGTTATGCTCAAAAAGGTGATGGGGAAGAGGTCTTGAAGTTGTTATATCGGATGATAGAGTGTGAAATGAATTTCACTAAATTCACTTTGTCCACTGCCTTAAAGGGCTGTGCAAACACCGGGAATTTGAGGTATGGCATGAGTTTGCATTCTATGGCTATTAGGAGTGGGTACGAGTCAGAAGAATTTCTAAGTTGTAGCCTTGTTGACATGTACTTTAAATGTGGTATGACATGTGCTGCATTGAAATTATTCAACACAATAAAAGATCCGGACATAGTAGCTTGGAGTGCGGTGATTGCAGGCCTTGTTCAGCAAGGGCATAGCCAAGAAGTGGCTGAGATGTTCAATCAAATGAGACGTACAGGAGTTAGACCTAACAAGTTCGCCCTTTCTAGTCTAGTCAGCGCTGCTACAGATATGTCCGACCTGCATTTTGGTCCCAGCATCCATGCTTGTATCTACAAATGTGGGTTTGAGTCTGATAATTCAGTTGGCAATGCGTTGATAATGATGTACATGAAAACTGGATATGTGCAAGAAGGTACTCGGGTATTTGATTTGATGACTGATCGAGATACAGTATCATGGAATTCCCTTTTATCTGGATTCTACAACGCTGAAACTTCAGATCAAGGGCCAAAAGTTTTCTGCCAGATGCTTTTGCGAGGTTTCAAGCCAAACTTGTACACCTTTGTCAGTATTTTAAGGTCTTGCACAAGCCTTTTGGATCTTAACTTTGGAAAGCAAGTACATGCTCAGATCATAAAAAGAAGTATTGATGCTGGTGATTTTGTTGGAACAGCTCTTATTGACATGTATGCCAAAGGCAGATGCTTGGAAGATGCAAATGTAATTTTCAGCAACATGATTAAGCGGGATATCTTCACCTGGACAGTAATGATTTCTGGTTATGCGCAAACGGATCGAGCAGAAATTGCTGTTAAGTATATAGGAAAGATGCATGGACAGGGTTTAAGGCCCAACGAATTCACTCTTGCCAGCAGCTTAAGGGCATGCTCCCATATGGCAACCCTAGAAAATGGACGACAGCTCCATTGCATGGCAATAAAGATCGGGTACTTCTCAAATGTTTTTGTTTCTGGTTCCCTTGTGGATATGTATGGAAAATGTGGGTGCATTGATGATGCTGAAGTGATCTTTAAGGACTTGCTTTCACGAGATACAGTCTCATGGAACATGATCATATCTGGTTACTCACAACATGGAAAAGGAGAAAAGGCTCTTGAAGCCTTTCATATGATGTTAGATGAAGGCATGGTCCCTGATGAGGTGACTTTCATAGCTATTCTTTCTGCATGTAGCTACATGGGTTGGATTGAAGAGGGCAAAAACCTTTTTGATTTGATGAACAAAGCATATGGTATAACCCCTTCACTGGCGCATTGTGCTTGCATGGTCGATATGCTTGGTCGAGCAGGCAGATTCAGTGAGGTTGAGCTCTTTATTGAGGAAATGAAGCTAGCGCCGTATTCCTTGATATGGGAGACTGTTCTTGGGTCTTGTAAACTGTACGGCCATGTTGACTTAGGTGAAAAAGCTGCTAGGAAACTCTTTGATCTTCAGCCCAAGCTAGAGTCCAGTTACATATTGCTATCAAATATTTTTGCATCCAAAGGTAGGTGGGACGATGTCAAACACATCAGAGCATTGATGACCGCTCAAGGCATTAAGAAAGAACCTGGATGTAGTTGGGTGGAGGTCGATGGTCAGTTCCATGTCTTCCTATCTCAGGATGATTCGCATCCCAAAATATTGGAAATCCATACCAAACTGAAGGAGTTGGAGCAAAAACTTTCCTCGGCAGGCTATAAACAACAAACAGAAATTATCGATCAGAATTTTATCAACAAAGGAAAAGGGCAGAAACTTTATTATCACAGTGAGAGATTGGCTCTTGCTTTCGCCCTTGTAAGTGCTAATCCAATTAAGCCAGTCCGAATTTTCAAAAATATAAGAATTTGTGGGGATTGCCATGATTTCATGAAGCACATCTCATGCATCACAAATCGGGAAATAATTGTCCGTGATATCAAACGTTTCCACAATTTTACTGAAGGCACTTGCTCTTGTCAAGACTATTGGTGATACAGATCCAAACGCAAAGTTCGTATCATCTGAAGTGAAGTTGAAGCATTGCTTACTAGGGCTGTGCTTTGGATCATGTTCTAAAACCCACATGGTAAAACTTCAGTTAACTTCTACCAGATATAATAAGGAAGTATGAGGGTGTACCTATGGAAATCAGAATGACTTTCGGTCAAAGTATACTTGTTTCCCAACATTCTTCAGTTGTTATATGGCCTGCTTGTACGTGTACAACTTGAGGATCAAGCGAGCAATGCTTTGTGTGGTGAGCAAACTTAATCGGTTTAATGACATCTTTTCTTTAATTGGTTGACTATTTGCATACGCCTAACGGAGACACAATGTTTTTTGACGAGATCTTGTTCACATATTTGATCATTCAGAACTCCTTTCATTCTTTTTCAGTTGAGGACCTGGATCGCAAAAAGCTTCAGCTTTGGTGCAGTGGGCGATTGCAGCAGAGATAGAAAAAACTAGGGCTAGGTCAATACAGCTGATAATCAGATGAGAATTATTATAGGATTTTCTTTGGACGCTAGAGAAATAACAGCAATCGCTGGATCAAGGTGAAGGCTATGCAATAAAGCCGCTTGATATACCTGTACAGTGCCAGCTCAATATTTGCTGCTAATGCAATTTGTTCTTGGACAAGAATTTTAGTAAATGCGATATGAACAGATCACAAAAGAAAATATATACTAATCTTGCACCAAATAAATCAGGAGAGAGGTATAACCACACTCAATATATGCTTATCAATTATACAGAAACTCTGGCATGCAAAATTTGGAACAATGCTCCAAACTGAAACCGGTGAGAGTTAAAGATTGTCATATTATCTCTTCAGCAACAGCACTGCCTTTTCACTCATCTTCATCGGAGATTGGATTCTCAACTTCACTCTCTCCAGATGAACTACCTTCATCAATAGATGAGGATCTCTCTCGATCAGAATCAGACTCATCAGCAAGCTCATGATCAAAAAACTTGGTCCTTTTCCTTTCGGTATGATATCCTTTCCGTTCTCTTTTTCTAATTTTTGTCATCCTGATTGTGCTGGCAGCAGCGACAAATGCAGCACTCATGGATTCATTTGTCTCTTTATCTTCTTCCTCTTCTCCCTTGTTATCAATGTAAAAGAGAGGATCAGCATCTCCCTCCTTCGATTCTGGTCTAAACGATGGTTGCTCATAGTCAGCTCTGTAATCATTGAGCGCCAATTTGGCACGATACTTGGAAATGCTGTCATCAAAAATTCTTACACCTTGACCCTCAAGAACCAGTAATCCCGCTGGAAAATAATATACAACTATTACTGGGGAGATCGTTTAGTCGAACTTAATAGATTCAGATGAAGTTTTAGTTTTGAACTGGAAGAGAGATTATAATTTGGATGAGAAAATACAATAGCTGCTTACTTATAAGAGCTTTAGGCGATGATCGGTTTAATTTACGTGCTGCTTCCTCTGTTCCAATCTGCTCAGTGACCAACTTAATTATTTCTGAAGGTAACTGGGAAATGGAGAAGGAACTTGTATAAGCTCTAGCTCGCTTTTGATCTCCAGCATTCCTGTAGCATTATAGATGGTGAGATAAGGCAGCATCTACTATGCATTTAAAATTTGGTGATGATTGCTACCTGAAAAATTCTATGGCTTCATGTGTAGTAATCAATCTTTTCAAGGCCAGACTTCTTACATATCCTGCTGGTAGGTCTGTTGTAGCTCTATTTGGACTAAGGAAGGAGTATTCCGCCAATAGTAAGGCATCATACATAATTGTCTTTAACAAAACTTCATCTCCCGAGCCCTGCATACACATTTTCCAACGAAGTGCCTTAGGAGGCAACATGGAAATACTCATTTTGATTGCTCCAAGCGATAACATAAGCAAAGCATTATTAGGCACATATATGTGGCACTTAAACACAATATGCGATTAGGTCCCTAACAATCAAACCATTCAAATGCAGTAGTTGTCATTGACAATGATCAAAAGGAATTTACTAAGTTGATGATTCAGAGAAGGAAATGGAAATGAATTAGGCTTTGAAGAAACAATAACAAACCAGTAAGGAAGTCACAGGTAAGTTTCCTTGCAGCAGCATCCTCAGAAGTGTATCTGCGTAGCATATGTAACCATCTCAAACATATATGGAAAAGACCAAAAACAGCAGAAAAAACAAAAGGAGTGACAATTGATTCATCTACCACATTACGGGGAAAACCATAAACATACATAATAAGGCATCAACTTTGCTAAAACCACAACTTTGAAATGATTTCTTACATAGTTAAAAGCAACTTAATTCGAAATAGAACATGTACACGGTTAATTGCTGACATTACCGGAAACAAGTCAAGATAAAAGCAACACATACCATAAAAGTAAATGCTCTGAAAGGCAGTTACCGAACCAACTAAGCAACTCCTCAATTCCTTCTCCAACTCTACTCCTTGATTCTCAACCCGTAAATGCAAGCACAACTTCAACAATAAGACCTCTGCAATAACGATTCCACACAAGTAATTTACGCTACGATTTCCCAAATCAATGTCTCTATATACCTCACTACCCGCAAGAGGTAAAAATGAGTTCTCTTTTTCGTTCCCATGCATCCACAAACCAACCAAATCCGCGAAAGAAGCAATTAAATTTGAGTCTCTTTGCTGGTTCAATTCCTTACAACACGCAGTTATATATCCAAGAATCACTCCGATCAAGGATTTAACCCGCTTAATCACCTTCTTGACTCTCTTGGAACCCAAATCTTCCCTTCGTAAATCAACAACCAATTTATACATTTCAAACACAACAGGAGCTAGCAATGCTATGCTTTTGGAGCCACCACAGGCACCTGCACATCCACTTATGAGCTGAAACAATTGCTTTGAAATCGAAATACGGTCTACAAGATTATCGGCAGTGATTTTGCGGGTAGTGAAGGATAAAGCACAGTACACCCAGATCGTTTCGAGAGGTGGGTCGACCTTTGCCTGCATTAATTCGAAGAACATATGGATAAATTGGGACATATTTGGAGTTCCTTCGTGGATTTCAGCCATTACATTTTGCAATGCTTGGTTCAGAGCGAGTTCGTAGTTTCTTCCGATCGAAAGATTGGTTTTTTGTTGGATATCAAACACGCCCATATTGATAATAGAAGGAATTGATGTATACTAGAGCTATCTAATCAGATAATGGTTTATCGAAAAGACTGCAACTGTAAAACCCTAATGCTGTGTCGTCTTCGGTTTAGGGTTTCAGGGGTGGGCACGTGATGTGAAATAACTGGAGCCGACGTAACACGACATCGTTGCTTGAGTTTCGCTCTGTGCAATTGCAACTCACGCCAGGCAAATAACCTCTCGTTGGGTATGTCAATGGACCACAGCGGCCTGTGGCTCGGGCTATGACCTGTTAAGTTACAGGTGGGCCGAATTGTTAAACGCAAAAAATTCAAAATGACGTTATTTTAAGAAAAATGAGCAAAACGCAAGCTAGGCCCAGCAAGCCTGTGGTTCGGCCAATCTGAGTCATAATTGTCATGCCTACTTCTCGTTGCAAAATTGGGCTTGCATCTTCAAGCGATCAACAAAATCAGACATTGTAACACGTATCCTTCTTTTTTTTTGATAAGTAAAGAGGGGGAAATCCCGAGTAAAGGAAAAGAATTAAAGCCCTTTTACTACCGTAGCCCGATGATAGGCATTGTCGATAGAATCTTCCCACAAAATTTTGTGCAAAGAAGGAGGAGGATCCAGCAAACTAGTAGAGCCCCAAGCTTGACTTTCCACATTCTTGGCTAGATAATCTGTCGCCTTATTCTGTTCTCCCAGGATATGCACCACTTGAACCTGCCCTGTTCAATATGTCCCTACATCATTTGACAATGTTCCGGACCCGACTTAATGCCTCATCCATTCCTGTTATCAGTCTGACTACCTTCTCCGAATCCAACTCCAACATAATCCGTTTGTAGGCTAAATTCTCGATGTGTTATAATTTTTTTTTTCAATCCCTGATGTGTGCTAAAAAAAAGTAGGGTATCTAGATGTAGGACACCCCGCCAACTTTGATGGCAGGGTTGGAGTACGTGTGCAACACCCCGCTGTAACACTTGGCGGGATGGGTTACGTGTATAACACCCCGCCATAGCACTTGGCGGAGTGGACACCTTGTCTATCCCGCCATGCACGATGGCGGGGTGGACACTAAACACCTTGTCCATCCCGCCATGCACAATGGCGGGGTGGACACCTGAAATTTTATTTTTTTAAGGCCAAAACTTTTTTGTTTTTAGTTTTGTTTAGGGTTTAATTTTGTTTAGGGTTTTCTTTATTTTTTAGCATTAAACGTTTTTTATTTTAGGGTTTAGTTTTATTTAGGGTTTAGAACATTTATACAAATTAAATTTGAAGTACAATTTTTATTTTTTTTATGTTTTCCTATATTGAAATTATTTTGACTTAATTTAATTTTTTTACAAATTTTATAATATAATACATTTGAAAAATGAAAAATATTT
>JANIIA010000191.1:18574558-18589828 GCA_027478495.1 Erythroxylum alaternifolium | reverse complement strand
TTCTACCCCCCAAAAACTTTATAATTTATACCTAATCGCAACAAAATAATAAAATTAATCCCCAACATATAGTAAGAAGAAAATCGGGGTCCAACAATTTTCATGGCGCTAAAGCTTTTTCCTAGGAGACCTATGGAAGGCTAAACATCCCGACATCGATTCAGAGGTGACATCGACGCCGACAACTCAGGTTAGGTGTATTTTCCTGTTTTTGTTAGTTCTTTCTCTCATTAGAAATTGATTATGTTATTCTGTGTTAATTGATTTGGGTTTTGTGTATGGATAATCGGATTTTCATTATTGTTTAGTTATTTGTGTATAAACCCATTAAGTATTATGAAAGGATGATTTGAATGTGTTCATTGAATCGTTTAATTACATACCTATTGCTAGAATTTTGATATAATTCGTAATTGTTATGTTAAAATTCATATGTAGCGACTAATGATTTGTAATCATTAGGAATAACATGACTTAAGTTAAATGACGCATTGTATGTGGTTGTTGCCTTAATTAATCAGTTTTCCTAATTCGTAAAGCTACTGCCTAATTAAATCTAGAGAACGTATCCTAGGTTATTCGGTGATTAGGTTTAATTAATAATCATATATTGATTAAACAAAAACTAAGGAAAAACTCAAGTTAATTATTAACTTACGATTAATAGTTGCTAGGAGAGATTTGAGAATAAAAAATCATTGAAATATGTTTAATTAGGGTATAGGTCGAGATTGAACCAAATAACCAGATCCCTATCTAATTCCCTAATTTTATCATTTTTCACATGTTTTCTTTATTTTGTTTTTATTAGTTAGTTTCATTTTATTTTCTTATTTCAAAATCCAACCCCCTATTTTTCTTGAATACCAATTAATTTCATTTCATAAGCTATCCGAACACTCTCTGTGGGATCGACCTAGACTCATCACTGCAACAGTAGTAGACTAGTCATTTTATTTTGACTAACGTTACGACTCATCCGTCACAGTGGATGAGGCTGAGGAGTTGTTAGAGGAGATGGTGAATAATAGCTGCTTGTGGACAAATAAGTAGAATAGACAACCCGCAACTTTCTGAGAGTAGAAAGGAGTTATAGCTGTCGACTAAATGATAGAAATGCAAGCTAAAATTGACAATCGAACTTAACAGCTAAATAATATAAAGGCCTCTTCCTCAGCTTCTATGAAAGTTGTTTAGTAGAAGTATGAGCTGTGTGGGCAATTGGACCACGATACCATTGAGTGTTCCCTGATGAAGGGTCACAAACCATAACATGTAAATTATATAGGAGCACAGTTTGGTAAAAGAGGAGGGAACAATCCCTACTTGAACAATTACAAACCTAGGTGGAAGAATCACCCTAAATTTTCTTGGTCGAGCAATGCAGGAGGTCAGTTCAAACCTTAAAGGCCTCTAAGATTCCAACCAGAAAAACCAAATTCGATGGACACCAAATTGGATAAGATCTTGGATAAAGTTGGAGGCATGGAAGGTGCTCATAAGAGGCTTAAAGACAAATTGAACAAGTAATGCTAGGATAATAACGGCGATCACCTAGGCGACTAAGGAATAGAACCATCAAGTCGAAAATGAAAGGCATGCAGAAGAACAAAAGACCAAGGAAAACCCACTTACTGGCCAAATGCAACTTGTTTGAATTAAAAAGATATCAACCTCCAATTTCGTTCCCTATCAGAGCAATGAGGAAATCCAAGGAAGCCGAATTGAATGAAGTTCTGGATTTGATAAAGTAACTAAAACTGCGACTCATTCTTATGAAGTCTATTAAAGAGAAGCTTGAGAATGAACTATCAGGTAGAAGGAACTCCACTGAAACATTAATACTACCACAAAAAAGATAATCTGGGAGACTTTTACATCCCCTGCACCATTGGTAGTGTTAAGATAAATAGGGCATTTGCAGATTTAGGGGCTATCATCAATATGATGCCTTACAAAGTGTGTCAAAAATTGGAATTATGTGAGATCATGCCCACTAAGATGTGTGTCAAAACAACAAATAGGTCAATCCATCATCCTAGAAGGGTAATTTAAGATGTTAAGGTTAAGATAGATAAATTCACCTTCCCTACGAATTTTGTTATTTTAGACATCAAAGAAGACGAGGAAACACCAATCATCCTTGGTCGGCCATTTTTGGCCATAGATCGATCGATTATAGACATGAATGGGAGTGAATTGACTTTGAGAGTAGGGGGTGACAAGGTGACATTTAAGGTATCTAAGGTTAGCAGCTATCCTTACAAATCTATCAATGTTATGGAGAACAAGGAGACTTGTTAAGAAGTCGAATGGGATTGCACGAGCAAAGACTCCTTAAGACAATCACAACCAAAACCAAAGACTCAAAAGCGAAGGAAAAGCCAAAGAAGGGTGGTAGCAAGCTTATTCCGATGGCACACCTACATTTTATGAAATCCATGATCACACCACCATTGAACAATTCGTTTAAACAGCATGAGTGAAAAACATATGTTGAGATAATAACGACAAAAGAAGTGCTTCATGGGAGGCAATCGATGATTTCCTATTATTTTGACTTCATCTTTCGTAGTAGGTAGGTTTTGAATTCTATTATGTGTATTTTATTTCTAAATAAATATTTTGGAGGAATTTGAGGATTAATTGACATGAGAATGTTATGGAAGGAAAGTAAAATGAGGTGATAAAGCAAACGAGAAGTTACAAAAGGATCTCGGAGGAGCAATGAGGGAAATATGAAAAATCAGAAAAAGTGTAGAAATTTCATCGTGGCTTACGGGAGGGCAGAAGAGGTACACACAATTTTCATTAAAAATTTTCCAATTTTAACCCTCTTAACCCCTTCCTAACTTATATATTTACATTCCACCTCATTTTTCTTACACATATCATTTTACATTTTCTGTCTAAACACAAAGCCTCACTATCCTCTCACTTCTCTCAACCATCCTCAAGTTTTCAATTCTCTCCGATTTCCTCACAACTCTAGAACCAATAGGTAGCAAATTAAGTAGACGATTAAACATGTGCAACCAAAAGGAAAAGTCTAAATGTTAGGGCGTAGACAACAGAACCGGGAAGAGAATTACATAACACCTTTTCCGATTTATGTAGAAGCAGAAGGTAATCGCTTTCACAGTTTTAGTTCTAAAGATATTGTAGTATCAAGATATTTTGACTTTGATATTTTAGAAAGATTAGGTTTAAGAGAGAAGGTGGAAAACCTAACTAGTAGAATTCAATTAGATAAATTCTTGCATTTCTTATTTGTTATTTATGAAGAACTCACAGTTGAATTCTTTACCACCCTCCACTTTGACCCTAGTAACCCTAAGGAATTATGGTTTCGGTTGCTGGATCGACCTTATCTACTGAAGTATGAAACATTGTGTGATTCGTGGATTCCCATAATTAACCATCGTGAATCAACATGAGGAATTTTGTGCCAAGAGATATTAGGAACAACTAACTAGGTTAGATGACTTTGATACTAAAACTTCCCACAACATTATTATCAAGAGTCCTGAATATTTTCTATTACACAAATTCATGTGTCAACTTGTGTTTGACAAGAGTGAAAGTAACAAATGTTCAGTTAAAGAACTTTTCATTTTATGGTGTATGGATCACAACATCTAGTTATATAACTCAACACATATTTTTAACACTCTTATTGCCACTCCAAAAAAGAGAAGCAATAAGCTTGACATGAGTTACTTGGTTGCAGTTACTAATTATGGTGTTGATTGTGAAAGGATAACTGTTTGCATAACTTAGCTAGAGTTGAGATTTTAGAGGGCCATGGAATTGGACTCTAAGATGTTAGCTCCAAATCTCATGTCAAGAGCAGGATGGGACAAGCTAGTTCTAATTCGACACCATGACAACGAGTGGAGGAGTCCACAAGTGAAGAATTTGAAAAGGAAGAAGAAGATGGTTGGAAGTAGGTAGTCTCTACACTCTCGAACACTAATAAATCACTTGCAAGAAATATGAGGAGGATGAAAGAGATGGTCAGAAAACAACAATGCCAGAGTTGGGACATCCGATGCATTCATAGATATTTTAAGGCTCAAGGTGTTCAACTACCACCTCTATCACCATAATGGTTTTGTGTTCTAACCCTTTCTCTTTTAAATTATGTTATGTTTCATTTTATTTTATTTGTATTCCCACCTAGTGTGTTGTCTTTGCTCTTATCACATTGAGGACAACGTGTTGTCCAAATGTGGGGAGGGATGTGTGTATGTATGCTTTTATTTTGAATGTGAATTTTGCATATCGTATGGTAGTTTGTTTTAGGTTGCATGATGTCATTCATGTGAATGTGTCAATGGCTAAGACTTAACGGAGTCGATTTAACTTTGAACATAGTCTTTTAGGTTGTGAAGATTTATTAGCTTATGAAATTAGTGACCTAGGATACTTTGGTTAAATATACATGTTAATTAAGATATGGTGTTAGTTTATTCACCCTAGGAATTTGTCACATTCATTTATAATTTTAGAACAATCAAATAAGTAACATCGTTAATACCTTTTCATAAGAATTACTAGCTAAAGAAATGAGATAGAAAATAATAATAATATAGAAAAAGTGCGCAAATCATAATTAAATAACTATTCTGCTGGCCTTCGAGGTATGGATAGAGATAACAGTCAGTTAAGAATGTGATGTAGCTGAGTAATCAGGGGACATTCATCACAAATGTTTGCCTTCATGTCAAAAGGCTATAATGACATTTCAACCAAGCTGCTTAATAAAAACATGACCTAAATGAGTAACCGGATCGAAATTCATCATAAATATTTGCCGTAAAAAGGCTAAGTTCATGTGAATCAAAATCAACAAAAATAGCGTCTTGTCTAATAAGCCTATCGATCTTTATGAATAGCTTGGTTTTCATGAAAACCTACTTAGGGATAATTACAAATTTGATTAACTGAACAATTATCAATGTGTGTGTGCAAATGATAAGGGTGAATAAACTTGACTTAAGGTTTTGATTAGTATGTATTTTTTATCCGAAGTACTTAGACACAGGTTTCACAAGTTAATAAGTTAGAACAATTTGAGAGATGGTGTTTATAGTTAAATTTGTTTTGTTAAGTTTAATGTCATTGCGTCATTATTGCATATGTGTGTATGTTGTGCTTTGGTTTTGTTGTTTGTTGTTTTGTTTTGCTTGAGGACAAGAAAAAATTTAAGTGTAGGGATGTTGATACTTGTAGATTATATAATGTTTTAGTGGGTTGTTTAGTATGTGTTTAATGGGAAATTTTAAAGTTTAGTGCATGTTTAGGTTAAGCCTTTGTTATTTAGTTAAATATTTGTGTTTTGTGGGTTAGATCACCCTATTGAGCCTTAATTTTATATGGTTGAGGTGTCTTGATGTGTTTGCTAGTGCTTTAGGGAAAATATTGAAGAATGGAGACGATTCGGATAAAGCTCGAAGCCGAACCCAGGGACACGATCTTTACCAATGTGCCACAATCTTGACAGAAGCGTGGATGAAGGGCCATAATATCGTGACAAAAGGCGAAAGAATGTGCCACGATCGTGGCCCTGCGTGACAGATAAAGACTATATAAGGCCTTCCAGTTTTAAGTTTTCGAGGGATGTTTCAGACCTCGAACCACCCTAGGATTACCCTAAATGGAAAAGACTATATAAGGCATAATGATGTAACCCTAAAGGAGCTCTACATTCTGCCACATTTGGAAGAATCCAAAAGAGAGGAGGAAGAAGATAGAAGAGGAAGAGGAGGAGAGAGGAAGCAAGTCTTCGCAGCTGATGTCTTTCCCAAATCGTCCGATCCCTTTCAAGTGATTGTTTCTTTTCATCTTTCTATTCTTTTACTTTGAATGTTAAGATGAATATGAGAATGATGATTATGGGTTTTGGATTGTTGATGATGTTATAACTTTTCTTTAGGGATTTTGAATTGATTTAATGTTAATCTAGTTATCTTTTATGTTGATTGATTGGTTATTGTAATTAATTGCGATGCTTGCATGTTTTGGTAATAAACTAAGAGGGTGAACCGAATAAAAATGATTAAGTTATATTAATGAGAGTTAAGTGACTCAATAGACCACGCGATTAATCAAATCGGTAATTTGTATAGAGAGAGATCCCGTGTGAGGACCCGGTTATTCATTAGAACACTTAAGAACTAATTAAATTGAGGGTTGATCGTTAATTGATATATTACATTTTCAGTTACTCGATTTAATTAGGGATTATTGATAAGATGTTATCTTGTTATATTATTTGATATTATATCCATTGTTTTAAATTTATTTTTTTGCTTAAATGTTAAAATTAATGTTTGTTTGTTTAGGAGATGAAGAGTAGAGATTGCATCAATTAGGACATTATTGACGATAATTACAAAATTTTGGATGAAGTGAAAAGATTGCAGCAGTGGATAAAATTTATCACTTGAATTATCAATTAAGGCTTAGTGATCATAACTCGAGAAGGAGTAATCCACTCCTTGATAGTTTAGAACTGACAGCATATTAACACATAAGTGACTAGATTAGCATTAATGATAGGATATCACTTTATAATTGGTTAATTCTCTTGGTTGATTTTCAATTATGACTTTTGTGTTGCTCAACTTTAATTTCGTTTTACGTTATTTTTATAAGTTAATTTTCTGACAATCATATTGTCGTGTTTACTTATTTGTTATATTTTTATTTTTATTAATTTTCTAAGCCTTATAGAACTTAGGATTGGATTAATTCACACCTCCATATGAGATAGACCCTCTTTTACTACAATTCACAACCCGTGCACTTGCAGTAGTTGAGGTTTTTAATTAGATTAAAACTTAGCAATCAACAACAAAAGCCCAAAACAACTCTAAAAAGCATATTTTCAAATTTGGAAATTTTTTGTAGAATACGAAATTCTCCAAAAACTCCAACAAGGCAGAGGTTAACTGCTCTGATACCAAATGTAAGCCAATTCTAACATATATATTCAACAGTGATATATGTTAGAATAATATATAAACTAAATGCAAAAGAAAATGAAATACCTCCATCCATTGATGTATTTGCTTGAAGAGTTTGCGTTTTTGGAATTTTCTAAGCTCTCAATTCTCAATTTGATGGTGCATGTTTTCAGAAGAGAAAAGAAACTTAGGGACCTCAATTGCTCTTTATGAACGTTATGTCCTATGCATTACTACTCTTTATTACTGGCTTTGCCTTCAACTACAAAAACAAATGTTAGAGACCAAAACTACTATAGTTGGACATTCTAATCACCAAAAAGGCTCTTACCTATGTAACAAAACTCTCTTAAATCTTTGGAGACTCTAAATAAATTAAATTTCTTCATACTAGTAATTCAAGTAGAACAACTCCAAAAGCTTAGACATCATGAAGTATTTAGAGTAATATAATCTAATGTTCCAACAACATCACCTTGAATTATAAATAATGATGTTAACGGTCCTCATATCGCTAGCCCGAAATTAGATCACTATAACTTAAAAACAACTATCCAGCAAAATCTTACAAAAGAATTGATTGCCTATTTACTTTCAATTTACTCTTTTTTCTTCTTCTTCCCACTGTGTTGGTTCTGCAAAGCTCATTGTTTATTATCTTCAATGGAAAAAATAAATTGAGTTAAGTTAATTAAGATTAAGTTAGATTATTTAGATTAAATTAGAGCTATTAGTTTAAGTTAGGGTTTATTATATATAATCATAATTAAAAATAATTAATTTAAGTTTAATTAAAATATATGTCTTACAATAACATGTATATGTCTGTAAGATTTATATAATCTTTAAAAATAATAAATATATATCACATCAATACTAACATGACACATAATAAATGAAAACATAATTCCATCAATACTTTCGTTTATTTAAAGTTTAAATTAGACTGTTTACAAAGATTAAGATTTATTTTGAATACTCTAAAATATTAGAATTTGACTAATATTTTACAAAAATGTTATAGCTAAAAATATACTTTTTACTTATATAAAAAAAATACCATAACATTTAGAAAATTATATGAAATAAGCCCCAAATTAATGTAACCATCAAGATTTCATTATTTTTACTGACCTAACAATTTTTTCAAGTTTAGAACTTATGTTAGTCAAGTATATAACTAACATACACCCTAAATTATGAAAAAACCTAAATTGACTTGGGGACCACAAATTATAATTTAAGATTTAGAAATATTTAATGACAAGTAGAATGATGAAAAGATGTATAAGAACCAACAATTTGTACTTACATTTTCCACTTAAATGGAATCTAACATTTCAGTTATTTTCATAACGCCTGCTAGAGTTTTATTTAAGTTCCTATTCCTCTTATGTTTTCTTAAGTTTATTAGCTGGAGAGGCATTCTTAATGTTAAGAATGTAACTAAAAAAGAGATTAACTTACTGAAATGCATTATTAAAAGCTCAAGAAGAATCAAGTAAAGGAAACAAGCTAGGTGTATTTCTAAAAGTTCTTATTCCTATTACTACCTTCATTTTGTTAAATTTGAAATGGGCCTACGAGCCCACATGAAAAAGAAAATTAGACCACACACAAGCCCAAGTGAGGTTCCATCCTAAAACCAATTGGCAATAGGTAAAGTAACTCACTAGGCTAATATGTTAGTCTTCTTTTCCCTGTGAGACATTCACATATAGGTATTCTCAACACTCCCACTCACATGTGAGTCCCTTTTTAATTAGGCAATTTGGAAAGTTACATAAACAATCCTCATCAAGGATGAACTTCTGATTGAGATCAAATAGACCCCCTCTTGGGGAAAACAATACTACTAAGCCACTTGCTTTTTGCAGACTTCAAATCCTTCTCCAGTTGCTTAAATGATGGGCCCCCTTCTGGGTTAAACAGTATGCCAAAACCTTCATTGGCTCTGATACCATGTAAAATTTGCAATGGGCTTACATGCCCACATGAGGAGGAAAGTTAGACTACACATAAGCCTAAATGATGTTTCATCCTAGAACCAACTGGCAATAAGTGGAGTAGCTCATTAGGCTTATATGTTAACCAATAGCTTTTGCAAATACTTTAATTAAAATGAAATAACATGAGAGGAAGAGAGCAAGAACTTCACCTTTTATTCATCATATAATAGCCTTATATAGGCAATTACAATAACAAGAAAATAACAAATTCCTAAGAAATAGGGAACTGCATAACAAATTGCATACGACTAGGAATTATTGAACCCATAAAACCACAAACAACTATTTTATAGGACCATAACTTAAGACCCTCCCTAAAATTGAATTCTGCAGAAATCAATTTAAGAACAATAGCATCTACACAGTTTACCGATCAATAGGTATAACTTCCTTTGAAGAACAAACTCCAAGCATTTTTCTGAGTCTTTCAAACATAGTTTAATTCCAAATCTATTGGAGTAGAGGTTAGATTGTAGTCCTTCATTCTAAATTTGTTCAAAACCTCAAGAATATATTTCTTTTGTGAAATGAATATACCAGTAGATGATTGCCCAACTTCAATTCCAAGAAAATAGTGCATTAATCCCAAATTTGTTATTTCAAATTTAGCCATCATATTTTTCTTAAAGCGTTCAATCATCGTGAAATCATTTCTAGTGCAAATCAAATCATTAGCATAAAGACATACTGCAAGTAATTTGCCATTACTTTCAAATTTTGTGTAAAGAGTGTGTTCATAAGGACATTTTTGTAGGCCTTCTTTAGTAAAATAAGCATCAAGATGTCTATACCAAGCTTTTGGTGCTTGTTTTAGCTCGTATAATGCCTTTTTTAATTTATATACCTTGTTTTACATATCCAGGAGCCTGATCAATGTATAATTCTTCTTACAATTCTCCATGTAGAAATGCTGACTTTAAGTCTAAATGATAAACTTTCCACAAATTCTAAGTAGCGATTAAAAGAATGACACGAACAGTATCTAACCTTGCAATTAGAGCAAAAAATTTCCTTGTAATCTGTGCCATACTCCTGCTTATATCCTTTTGCGACAAGTTGGGCTTTGTACTTGTCAACTTCACCATTCTTTTTTGCCTTTGTTTTATAAACCCATTTCACGCCAATGGATTTTTGTCCCTTTGGAAGATTTAATAGCTCCTAAATGTTGTTCTTTTCAATTGATTTGATTTCTTCATCCATGGCTTTTTACCATTTTGGTTCTTTAAGGGCATCATGAAATAAAAGCAAATCACAATCTACAAAAAAACAAGGTTAAGAATTTAGTCATCATCAGATAATTCCTATCCACTTATATAATTTGTCATCTACGTGGGTTGTTTTCTCAATCGTGGTTCACGAATGACTGAGTCATTTATGAGTTAAATTTCACTTGAGGGTTGTAATTGATGGTCAATCTCATTGATTATATCTTAAGAAGGCTCTTGAGCTGAAGTCTCAACATTATCTTCAACTCTATCAAAATAGCAAGAATTTGATTTTGTTTTATACCCTCTTTTGTCCATTCCCACTTAGCATTCTCATCCAAGATGACGTCTGTACTAACAATGATCTTCTTGGTGAGTGGGTTGAATAATTTGTAAGCTTTGGATGCTTCACTTACACCCAGGAAGACACATTTTTTGCTCTTATCATCCAATTTTTCCTTCTTTCATCAAGGATGTGTGCTTAGGCAAGATGGCCAAAAATTCTAAGATGATCTACGACTGACTTACGACCACTCCATACTTCCTTTGGTGTCTTGTTTTTAACTGAAAAGGTGGGACTTCGATTCAAGACATGAATGCTTCAGTCTACTACCTCCGGCCAAAATTTTTTTGGAACGCTTCCCCTTTTCAGTGGGCTTCTCACCATGTTGAGAATGGTATGATTCTTCCGTTTCAATACACAATTTTATTGCAGTGTATATACAACTGCAAGTTCTCTTTGTATGCCTTGTTTTGTGCAAAATGTCTCAAATTCCTTTGAACAAAATTATCCTCCACAATCTATTCTCAAAGTTTTGACCGATCTTCCTGCCTCCTTTTCGACTTGCGCTTTGAAAATTTTGAATGCTTTAAAAGTCTCATATTTCTCCTACAAAAATAAACCTAAGTTTTCTGACTTATGGAGAGTAAAGAATGTGCTTGACTTGGTTCACTCTGACATTTATGGCCCAATTACTCCAACTTCAAATGGGGTAAAAGATATTTAATTATTTTTATAAATGTCTATAGTAGGAAAACTTAGGTTTATTTTTAGGCTTTCATAAGGATTTTAATTAATTATTAATAATGTTTAAAATATCTAATAAATAAATATTACAAATTATAATTACAACAATATTTATGCTTTAATAAGGATTTTAATTAATTATTAAATACACCTTAAATTAAATTGAATTAAATTATCATTATTATTATTTATAATTAATTTTTCTCTAATAATTAAAATATGCTATGAACCATTATCATATTCAATGGCTTCTAAAATTAGGATTCGAAGATGTAATTATCAAATATTATTAGTTCTGATTATAGGAAGTAAATAATATTTAAATCTTAGTCAATCTGTAAATTTAACATAAGGTTCTAGAAAGATCTTCAAATCCTATGATTGTTGCCAAATCTGTTGTAACTGATGTAATCATCTTGTATATATGATCGACAATAGCTAATCAAAATAAAGCATTCAAACTCAATTGTTTATGGTATCAGAGCCTATACGATTATTTCCCAACATTTTTTGCTGAGACTTATCTTTCGCTGCTAACAGCCGCTTCGTCTCTCTCGACTATACAACAACACCTTCTTCCTCATGTCGACCATTGGCTCATCCATGCTCAACAACCCTGAAGATCCAAATCACCCAATTATTGCCTTTACAATCAACCCATATACGGCAAAAGTTACCCCCACAAATTATTTGACATGGAAACTTCAAACACAGGCTACCCTACGTGGTTATCGTCTGCTAGGTTACATCGATGGAACACTCCCCCCACCACCAGAGTTTATCACCGTTGATGGCAATACTGTTGCCAATCCGGCGTATGAGACCTGGTATCGCCAGGATCAATTAATATTTGCAGTCCTTGTTGGATCTCTCTCAACCACAGTTGCCCCTCATGTGAATCGGGCTTTCAACTCCAAGGATGTCTGGGGTATCCTTGCCTCCATCTATGCTCGGCCGTCTCTTCGCCACATCAAGCAAATACGTGACCAAATAAAGCGTCCAGTTCAAGGTGGTCACTTGATCTCAGATTACATGCATTTTATTCGCCAAAAGGAGGATGAACTTGCACTACTTGGTCATCCTCTTGCTAATGAAGATTTGATTGAAAGGGTTCTTGATGGATTAGATGATGTTTACAAGTCCATTGCTGATGCTATGAATGCCTGAGAAACTACACCTACCTTTGATGAGCTTCACGTAAAGCTCTTGAACCAGGAGAATATTCTTCGACAGAACAACATCTTGCTGCCTTCATCAATTCCGGTGACAATCAATGCCACAAGTGGCCCTGGAAGAAATTGCCAATGGCGACAGCAGGCTCCTGCACCTATCACTGCCGCCCCTCAGTCGCCGGTTCCAGCAGCTGTACACCCCTCATCGCCAGCCACAAACCACAGACAACCCTGCCGCCCATACTTGGGATATTGCCAAGCTTGTGGCATACAAGGACATAAAGTCCTTCAGTGTCCCCAGTTTGGACATCTATTCAAGGGTCAGCAGCTTCCACGCTCACCTCAGTCGTTCCAGCCCAGTTACAGCCCATGGCAGCCACAAGTCAATTTTGCTGGTAAACCATCGAATCCGGATCAAACGTGGTTGTTGGATAGCGGGGCAAGCCACCATGTTACTTCAGACTTGCAAAATCTATCATTGCACTCACCATTGACGGCATCCGATGAAGTTCTTTTGGGTGATGGTTCCGATCACTCCATCACACATACTGGTTCTACCACTCTATCCTCACCTACTCGTACTTTTCATTTAAACAATCTTTTGTGTGTCCCCACCATAAAACAAAATCTAATTTCAGTGTCAAAATTTTGTGCTACAAATAATTCAACTTTTGAATTTACTCCATATGGTTTTGTTGTTAAGGATCTGGGCACAGGAACCACTCTTCTGAAGGGACCAGTTAAGCATGGAGTGTATGAGTGGCCATCAGCCTTCTCACCCAGTTCCCCCGTCATTCATCTTACCAGCGTGCGTGCTGCCATCTCCTACTGGCATCATTGTCTAGGCCATCCAGCAACTCCGATCTTCAGTCATATCCTCAGTCAGTTTAATCTTCCTATTGTGTCAGATACAAATAATACTGCATGTCATGCATGTTTGAGTAGTAAGAGTCATAAATTACCTTTCTATGAATCGTCTTTAGTTTCAACAATACCCCTAGAAATCATTTACTCAGATGTTTGGACTTCACCTGTTATGTCTATTGACAATTTTAAATATTATGTGATTTTTGTTGATCATTTTACTAAATACATTTGGTATTATCCTTTGCAACGTAAATCGCATGTTTTTGATGTTTTCCAGTGATTCAAAACCCTTGTTGAAAAATACTTTGAAACTTCGATTAAAATCCTGTATACTGACAATGGGGAAGAGTATATGGCTCTATCTGCTTTTCTTGTGTCGTCTGGTATTTCACACTATACATCACCACCCCACACTCCTGAGCACAATGGGGTCTCTGAAAGGAGACACAGACACATTTTGGAAACAGGCCTTTCTCTCATGACACATGCATCTGTTCCTCTCTCATATTGGAATCATGCACTCGCAACTGCGGTATATCTCATTAATCGCATACCTACACGCTCACTGTCAATGGAGTCCCTGTACTCTAAACTATTTAAAAAGCCTCCAAATTATGAAAAACTGCGTGTGTTTGGATGCCTATGCTTTCCATGGTTACATCCTTACACCTCTCACAAACTAGAACTTCGCTCTAGACCATGTGTCTTCCTGGGGTATTCCACCTCACAAAGTGCCTATCTTTGTCTTGACATAAATTCCTCTAGAATTTTTGTCTCTCATCATGTTCGCTTTGTCGAACATGAGTTCCCTTTTCACACCAACCTATGCGGTCTTCTGCGTCCTGATGCCTCCACAGTAACTGACTGGTTTCCGACCTTCACTATTGTGCCATCCTTGCCTTCCCTAGCCACTCATGCACAAAATACGCCAACACCGGTCCCTTTAGCTGACCAACTACCTCAGAAACTCACAACAAATTCCCCTTCCATGACTCAATTAGAACCGGAACCCCTTCCAGAACCCGCACCAGAAAACGAACCCGAACTGGAAGCAGCAAACACCCACCAAATGCGCACCAGATCCAAAAATCAAATTTTTAAACCCAATCCCAAGTATGCCTTTCTTACCCAAATATCCTCTAATCTTGAACCGACCATAACAGCAGAAGCTCTTCAAGATCCGAAATGGCGACAAGCAATGCTTGAGGAGTTTGATGCACTGATACGGAATGGAACATGGGAATTGGTTCCGCCCAGTGAGGCTAAAAACATTGTGGGTTGCAAATGGATTTTCCGTACTAAACGCTTGTCTAATGGTTCTGTTGACAGGTACAAAGCCAGACTGGTGGCAAAGGGGTTTCATCAAAGACCGGGTGTGGACTACCATGATACCTTCAGCCCAGTCATTAAACCCACTACTATTCGATTAGTACTTGCTATTGCTGTCAACAAAGGGTGGGATCTACGTCAACTTGATGTAAACAACGCCTTCCTCCAAGGCAGACTTAGTGAAAGTGTCTATATGTCTCAACCCCCTGGTTTTGTGGACAAAGACGCTCCCACTTATGTTTGCAAATTGCACAAGGCAATCTATGGCTTGAAACAAGCACCTAGGGCTTGGTACTCAGAACTTCGTCAGTTTCTCCTACAGCAGAGTTTCTCCAACAGTCATTCTGACACTTCATTGTTTATCTACAATACGATTACCACTCTTATTTATGTCCTTGTCTATGTCGACGACATCATAGTCACATGGCCAGATTCTGTCTTATTGCAGAAGTTCATTCAGACTCTAGCAAATTCAGACTCTAGCAGATCGGTTCTCCATTAAGAACTTAGGTCCGCTGTCCTATTTTCTTAGGATTGAAGTCATCCCCACATCCAATGGAATTCTTCTATCTCAAAGGCAGTACATGATTGACCTGTTGACTCGCACCAGCAAGTTAAATGCCAAACCAGTTCTCACTCCGCTGGCCTCTGATATGGCATTAACTCTTCAGTCTGGAACCTCTCTTACTG
>JANIIA010000191.1:18457212-18472241 GCA_027478495.1 Erythroxylum alaternifolium | reverse complement strand
TTCACTAAGCCCTTGAATGAAGAAAGATTTAAAGAAATCAGACGAAACTTGAATATGGTAGTGTTGAGTGATAAATCTTTTGACACATCATGACCCATAGCAAGTTACAGAAGGAAGATAAAAAGTCGTAAGTTTTCAAGAGCAAAGTAACTGTAAGTTACAGATAGTAACTTTCGAGATGGTAGTATAAAAGAAAAATATTTTTAAAAGGTTTAGAACATCCCCGACTTGAGAATACTCTTGAATACTTCTGAAATCGACGTTTGCGAAGCTCTCAAATAAAAAATTGTTCATTACTCCTGATTTCAAGCCCTTTTGGTTACATTCTCATCTTTAGAGACTAATTTCATTACCTTGAGAAAGATCCTACTGTCTAAAGAGCATAATGGATCAAGCTATGATTTATGGAAGACTTGTTGATTTTGATTCCTTGAAGAAGAATCAGATGGACATTGAAGAAGAAGTCGAGGCAGCTGGATAGAAAAACTTCTTTCAGGTTCGTGAAGCAGTTTATCTTAATGAAGTTTATGAGTTCTGGAAGACTATGAAAGTAGTAGACAATACTGTAGTATCAATGGTGGATAGACTATCGGTTATTATGAAATTGGAGCTAATCAAGAAGGTCAGTGGATGTCCTTGTTTTGGAGAAGAGGTGTCTCACAACACTAAATGGATGACTGAAAGCCTTATAGAGAAGGCACATGTCAATTGACAACTAATCGATAACTATATAGATGTAGTGACCCAAAGGATAAGAAGGCAGCAAATCTTGTTCCGAAAGCTAGGGTTCTACATACAATACTGCTTCACTGTATTCTACCAAGAACCTTATCAAAGAATGTTGTGACAAACATAAATGAACAATGTTTGTTCTATCTTCTCAACCATAAACCAATCAATCTTCCACACCTAATTTTGGGGCATATGATGAAGACAAAGAAGGATTCCAATGCCTTACCATATGGCATGATATTAACAAGAATCTTTAGAGACTCTGGAATTCTTCTGGACAGAGGAAACAGGGTGAAGATGAATATCAAAAGCATTATAAATACGTCTACTATAATTAGAATGGGGTTGAAAACTCAAGAAAAGGAGGACACAATTTCTATGGAGAAAGCAAGGATTGAGGGGGAGCGTATAGTTAGACGTAGTGAAAATGTTACTCCCACAGAGAGGAAGAAACCTCAACCCTCAGGAAGAATGCTTTTAGAAGAAAAGAAAAATAAATCATCAAAGGTAGCAGTTAAAGATAAGACGATTTTACAAAAAGAAGGAAGCTAGGTGCATCTATATGAGAAACAAGTGTCATTGAAAAGAAAAGGAGAGACATTTGATGTTGAGCAAATTAAGAAATTAAGAAGATCACCAAGGTTACTCACTCTCCTACTAAAAGAGTAAAAGAGAGGAAAAGAATTGATTCCTGGTGAAGTTTCTGAGAAGGTAGGAAAAGCATCTCAGGCAACTAGATTGTTGGTCTCAATCTTGCAACAACAGCAACCAAAGTCAACAAAAGAGACCGAGATTAAGAGGAAGTTAGAGTTTGAGAAGAAAAGATCCCAACCACAATAATCTTCTAGACTGATAGAAGAAAATAAGAAGTTGAAGACCAGTCAAAAGGAGAGCACTTCAACTGGTGTTAATCAGAAGGAAAAATAAGTTAATTCTCTTGGTCCTATCAGAAAAGAAAACTTGCAAATGAAGGTAATAGAAGAAATTGTACCTACAAGAAGCAGAAGCTCAATCATTATAAGAGAACCTATGCAGAGGATAATCAAGGTATAAGTTTAACCTATCTTGGTCAATAATCGGTCTATACATCTTCTAAATCATAAAGAGAGAAGATTATATGGGATTCTGAGAGACGAAAAATCAGAACCATATCCCTTGAAGATAACAAAGGGTCGATATACCATCTACCCAGCTACAGGTAGAACATTGATCAAGATTGTACCTGATGTTCAACCTAGAGCTGTAAACATTGTACGCAATGTAGAAAAAGGAAAACAGAAGCTGTATCCTGAAGCAAGAACAGGTGATCTTACAGATGAGCAGATACAAGAAGCTGTGAGAAGCATAGATGATGCATGCAATGTAGAACAACCAAGAGGCATCTATGTTTCACACCACATTTCAAAGGCATCAGGAAGTCATTGTGGACGCTCTTCCACAAACGCAACCTCTCAGGTAGTTGGAAGGGTGACTAAAGGACGATTCAGAACTATCATAATCAGAGGTATTAGTTTCAACTTAGAAATCTTTGTGAACCTACTTATCCATCTTAGATCTTTAATTTCTATACCATCAATCAAAGACGTTCTTCACCTTCTTGACAAACAAATACCAAAACTACCAAAACCCGATGAACTTGACTTCCCAGATGAAATACAATTGTTCAAACCTCCTGTTTTGAAAATCATTGAATTGGATGTTGTATTTTTAGAAACATATGATGAACCAAACTTCTATCCATCGAGTGCACATCAACGAGTTCTTACAATTGGGATGGAAGAAGTTAGTCAGTCTCAACAGTAGAGTCAAGAAGCCTTAGTGAAGGAGATTGAAGAAAATCATACTAAGGTTGATGATTTGAGTGATTCCTTTGGTGATCTGCATAAGGAAGTAGCTTATCTTTGGGTGAGAGTAGAAGAAGACCTCAAGTTGATCAAGACTGACATGCAACGAATTTTTCTGAAATAATGCAGCATCTGTGAAAACCTTTTGATTAATAACAAATAGGGAGAGAAGAATAGAAAAAAAGGGGAGAAAAGTAAATTGAAGAAGAAAGAAGAAAAATATAAGGGTGAGAAGAACAGAAGAAACAGAAGGAACAGAAGCAGAAGGAAAAGAAGCAGAAGCTGAAGCTGAAGAAATAAAAGAAGATAGAAAAGATAGTATATGTGTATTTTGTTCTTATTCATTATTCATTATCTGAATAAAAATAGTTCATTCAATCTTATTTTTCTAAATTATGATTATTTGTTATCATAAAAAACGGGGAGATTGTTAAGTCAGAAAGACTTTACGATAATTAGTTTTGATGACAATCAAATAATAATAATGTTAGAAATAAATGAACTAGTTTAATGAGTGTGTTAAGTGTATAGAAGAAACAAAACACAGAGGAAGTAGAAGACAGAAAAAGTTAAAACACAAAAGAAACAAAACACAGAAGAAGTAGAAGACAGAAGAAGTCGAAACATAGAAGAAACAAAACACAGAAGAAGTAGAAGAAAAAAGAAGTCAAAACACAGAAGAAACAAAACATAGAAGAAGTAGAAGACAGAAGAAGTCAAAACACAGAAGAAACAAAAAACAGAAGAAGAAGAAGAAGATAGAAGAAGTAAAGACACAGAAGAAAACGTAGATGATACAAAGCAGAAGATATGCGAGTACGTTGAGCAGTTAGTTAGTTAGAGTTAGTTACAGAACTCAACTAAATAGTAGTTTTCAAGAATCAAGAAGCGGTTAACAAGATTCAAAGAAGCGGTTGAAGACTTAGACTATAAATATTGGTCATAATCGAAGACTAAATAACTTTTCGTGAAATCTTTGATTCTACAACTTTTGAGCGTTCAAGTGCTTACTTAAAAAATTCTGTAGTGCGATACTGGAAGAGCTAAACTACTTAATAATAGCTCACGATATCTTTCTAGTGAGAGAAAGAAAAGGCTAAGAGCCTGGGGAAGCTAAGATAGCGAAGAAAAGAATACTTGGTGTACGAGACCTAAAGAGGCTCGAGAAGAAAGAATGAATACTTGTTATTTGTTGAAGTATAGTAAATACTTAGACAAATTCTGAGGACTAGACGTAGCCCACGGTTTGGGGTGAACCGGTATAAAATCCCAGTGTCTATCCTCTATCTCTCAACTTAGTATATTTTGTTCTTAAACGAGTACATAGAAGTTATTTGTGATTTATCTCATAACAATTTTTGTGATAATCTTTTAACAAGTTAGAGAAGTTCTTATCAAGAAAATTAAAGAATTTGTATTCGCGAAAAGGATACACAATTCAACCCCCCTTCTTATGTATATCATATATTATACATATTTTCTATACTAACGTGTGATTTACATTAGAAATACTGTCGAAACGGATTCGTGGAGGCAGCGACTACAGGAAACCACCTGTTTCTGGAAGTACGTCACGTCAAGCTTTGTCTCTGTGTCTCTCTTCCTTCTTCTCCTTCCTTAATCCCTCGATAACTCTCTAGGGTTTTTTGAAATGTGGCTGACGTGAAAGCTCTCTTCTAAGACTTTCCAAGGCTGCTCTTTCTATCTTGTAATGTTGTTTTATATCTTGGAAGCCTTAGGTTTAATTCAGGGGAAAAACAGTCAAAAAATCACATGAAACTTGAGTTTCTGTATCAACCCGACGCACGCAATGATTGCCTAACCTTTTCTGTCACAATCATGGCCCAGGGTGCACGATTGCGGCCTGACATGTAGCTCTCTATCATGATCATATCCCAAAGTCAACGATCGTGGCCAGGGTCCTTTCAGCTCTCCTCTTTCTGTCACGATCGTGGCCTGTTATGTCACGATCGTGGGCTTTGTTTTGGACCTAAAACTCTTCAAAACTTCTCCATTCTTCGTCGTTTACCCTGAAACACTAACAAACCCATCAAGGTACCTCAAAAATATACCAATTAAGCTCAAAGACTCACACTAATCCATAAAAACACTTAAACACACAATCTAACACAATTAAAACCTAAATACACACTCAACACTCAACACTCAAATTTATACTAAATACAGAACAAATTAAACCGTAAAACACAATGCAAATGACAACTGTCAATCATGGCCTGCGTCGGGCAAATGTGTAGACACTAACGAACTTAATGTTTTAAGGGATTTCTTGGACCTTTTGGACCCCAGAAAAACCCTAGGTTTATCCAAAACATAAAAGAGTATTAAAAAATATAAAGAGACAGACAAAAAGGATCTTCCGTACAGCCATTGTTGAAACCCTAAAGGAAGAATACCAAGAGAGGGAATGGAGAAGAAGGAAGAGGAAGAAGAAGTTGACTCAACTTGCTTTCCGGATCAGGAGCTTTTCCGACGTTGCTTCCTTCCATCATCTATTCCAAGTTATATTTCCTTTTCATTTCAATTTTATTTATGTATAGAATTGAGATGGATAGTAGATGATAGGATTTGGAATATTGATGATGTTCTAAAGTCTCCTTTGGGATTTTATTTGATTTAATGATTATTTAGTCAATTATGATTATTTGGATGAGTGTCCTGATTTAATTACGTTCTTGCATAATTCGGTAATAAACTGAGAGGTCAACTGAATGAAATACGATCAAATCAGAATAATGAGAGTTAGGCTATTTAATAAAAACCGTAATAAATCATATTGGTAATTATACAGAGAGAGATCCTGTGTGATGTTCCAACAATTTATTAGAGTGCTTCAGATTTAATTAGGTTTTGGATAATTTGTGAATTGAGAGATTACAAATTCCATGATCTGATTAGGGTTTATAATTTAGGGTTTAATGGTTATAACTCGAGATAGAGTAATCAACCCTAGGACAGTCTAGAACTGACACCCCATTGACACATTATCGGCTAGGTTAGCATTAATGATAAGTAAAGCCCCCTTTCTTATAAATTGGTAAATTCCTTAGGTTGATTTCTATTGTGATTGCATATTGCTCAATTGATGATTCCTTTGTGTTTAATTTCTGATTTAAGTGGTTAAATTCAATTCTTAAGATTACTTTCGTTGCATTGTTTATTTTGAGTTTATTATATATTTTTGGCCTTAGAGAGGATTAAATTAGTTCCCCTGCTTGTGGGATTGACACCTCTTTTACTACAATCTCTACTCATGCGTTTGCGGTATTTAAGGGCTTATAAATTTTGATGCTCAAATGACGTGATCACATGTGAACATTAGTGGTGGAGAAATGAAATAATATGCAAAGCTATGAAATGTCATGATCATGAATGGTTTTGAATGTACCCATGAACATATCTTGTTTAAACACATTTCCAAGTCTACCATTAGGTTGCTCGGTTTTTAAAGGTATTGAATGTCGATTGATCATTGATAAAAACTTGGAATGTTAAGTTCTTGCTATGATTTTTAAAAGTCATTCATCTTATTTATGATTATATATTTTTAGAACATATGGAAAATGAGTCCACGTTTGGGGTTAATGAGCTTAATTTTGATGTTTTACCTGAGGACGGTCAAAAACTAAGTGTAGGGAAATTGATATGTGCTTAATTGATTATGAATTTATTCAATAACACTTAGTGAATATTGCTAGGAAAGTGCTTAAGATACTTTCTTTGACTAATATGTGGTTTTAGGCACAATTCGGAAGCAAAAGACCTAAAGTGTATCAAAAGCACTAAATTTGAGCCGTTTTTAGAAGATTCATATCCATTTGTCTTCATCTAACAAGAATGAGGAAGATTAGAGCAAATAAAGACAAGAAGAAGAATGATTAAATGCTCTATTTGACTATTTTTATGTAACAATCCATTGCTAGAATTGAATACAATACATAATCATTGTTTTTTCGATTCATTTGTAACGATTAATGGTTCATAATCATTAGGGATAACATAATCTAGGTTAAATAAACTAGCTTGTGTGATTATTGCTTAGATTGGCCTATTTTTCTCACTCATAAGGTAGTTGTCCGATTAAACTTAGCGAACTTCTCTTAGGTTATTCGATAGATAAGGTTAATTAACGAGCTCTTCTTAATTAACTAGGACCTAAGGAAAAACTAGGATTAATAGATCTTGTTGTTAATCTACGACCAATAGTTCAAGGAGAGGCAGAAGAACAACAAATCAATGAAATATGTTTAATTAGGGTTTAGGCCGAGATTAAACCAAAAAATCGAGCCCCTACCAAATTCACCACTTTCATCATTTTTCACATGTTTTCTTAATTTATTTTCACTAGTTAGTTTTATTTTATTTTCTTGTTTAGTGAACCAACCAACCCCCTTAAAACCTAAACACTAATCAATTTCATTTTATAAACTTACACACACTCTCTGTGGGATTGACTTAGACTCACTACTGCTATACTAATAGGTCTAGTTTATTTTAACTTGCTTTACGACGCGCTATCAATTTTGGCGTTGTAACCACTGAGTGTGACACTTTAGTTTTTATTCTTGATTTTAATTGGTGTTTTGCACATATTTGTTTGTAATTAGTTTCTTTTCAGTTGTTTCTTGATATTTTCATTTTTTGTTTTGTGTTTGCGAAAAAAATTGACATGGATGGAAGTAATTTATTTTATAACTCATATTATCAATCTTAAATCCATGTTTGGACTGATTAACCTAACTTTACTTATGGATAGGATAATCAACGGAATTAGTTTCATAGATTATAAGCTTTTTATTACGACTCAGGTACATCTCTAGAAGATTTGCTTAATATTATGACTGTTAATAATATTCAACTTCGATAGAGGGTACATAAGTTCTAGTAGGTTGTAAGGCAATTTTCACAAGATATAGCGTTTAGCGTCCAATATTTGAAAAACCAACAAAACGCAGGTACTTCTCTATAGGAATTAGTTAATGTTTATGTTACTAATACTTTGTGATTACAACAGGAAGAGGTGCAATTCTAACAAGAAAAAAGTTCTAAGATCTAAAACTCGGCAAGCTAAAGGGGTCAGTTAACGAAAGCTCTTAACTGCTTAGCATCACAAAGAGAAGAAACACAACTATCTCAACCTGAGGTGTACCCAAGGGATGTTAGCACAGAGGCCTTATAGAGTGATGAGGAGCTTGAGAATCTTGAGTGTAATACTCAAGGAATTGCTTTTGTGAAAGAAGCGAAGGAAGAGTTTGAACCAGAAAATGCTATATCTTTTAGCTCAAAGGTAAATACTGAGTTTCATTTTGTTGTTGAGAATGAATCTTTACTTTTACCTAGCAGGTTAGAGGAATTAAAAGAGGAAGAAAAAGGTGAAGAAACATTCAAGATATTTCTAAAGTGCATGGACTCAGTAGACACTAAGAGTTTAAGAATAAGGAAGACATTGAATAGGAATGATTATCATCCAATGCCCTATCCAAAAGAACCTCACGTGGAGGAACCGTATGTGCCATCAGAAGATCATAAATTTGTCATCTGAGGAGAAAACATAGAGTTTAGCCAGAAACATTAAACAAAGGAGCTTCTTGGGAGGCAACCTAAGAGAAGTAAATTTCTTTTCCTTTACACTTACGCATTTAATTTTTATATGCATGTGTGTTTCTATGTTAGTTTGTTTCTTACTTATTTTTAAGTTTTCAAAAAAAATAAGAGAAAGAATAAAACAAACAAAACAAACATTTTCTCTCTTTTATTGCTTCTAGGACTATATAGTCATGATTAAAGAATGAATTGACTAGAGAATTTCATAGTAACTTTAGCATGTACTTTTGCTCTTGTGATTGGTTAATATACATTATCTTTAAAATAGTAGTGGCTAGTGGTAGACAAAGCCAATGAGAATTTAAGCCTTCATAGATTGACACATATATATCAGTCTCATAGTCCTTTAATAATGTGTTACCTTCATGACTTATACATACCGACTTTGCTTTGATTTTCTATTTAAGACCACAATCTTATCATATGCATTAATATGAAAATGATTAGGCATTCTTTGCTTTTCCAGGCTATATTAGCCAAATAACCTACTCATTATATGATTTTCCTTTTGATAAGCCCCTTTGAGCTTTATACCTTTCTTTTTGTATAAACCACATTATATGCTTTTAAACTTAACCAAATTTCCTACAAAAGTTATAAAGCTAGTGGAACATTTGTGATTGTTGAGATTGTTGATATACAAAAGTATAAGTGTGGGGATGTAAATTTGTGTGGGCTGGTTATAATATTGAGATGTTATTTTATATCTTATTATTGGATTTCCCATGTTAATGTAGTTTCTTTTAATGTTTATAAAAAAAAGAGAGAAAAAAGTAAAAGAAAAAAGAAAATTGTTTAAATAAATTTATCAAGGAGGAAGTGTATATGTGTTGAAAATTTTTTTATGATTAATGCATCATCCTAAAGTTATATTGAATGGGTTATTTGAGTATGTTGAATATAAGGTAGATGTTTTCTTGGAAGGTTCACTCATTGTAGTTCAATGTATTGTTATCATCAATCTTTATGAGTGATCCCTTTTGATTAGTTATGCTTCATATGGTGTGTGTTTGAAAGCTTGAATTTGAGTTATGAAACATCGTTTCTGCATACATCATAGTTGATGTACATAATTGTGAGTGAATGTTGGTTTTTGCATGTGGCACCCCACTCTCGTAAGACACGTACCTGATATCCTGAGTAATATTGGAGTACTTACCTCGTAAGGGTGGCATGTTAGATCAGTCAGTCAATCAAATTCAATACAAAAATTTCTTTTTCTTTTAAAACAATGCATGCATATTGTGGAAAATCAATAAAAAAATCGGGCCCATTTTTATTCATAGACATTTTCATTTACAAGAGTTACAATCATTACATTACGAAATCATTTACATAAATAAGGGTTACAATCATTTCACAAATCATCCGAATTTCATTAGTCATTAGGGCCCATTACAGATACAAAATACTTAAATTCATAAATTATTATTGCATTACAAATTCATTTACAAACATTTCCCATTTGGAAAGTTATTATAAGCAAAAATAAAGAAATACAAATGCAGACGCGAATTGATCTCAACCTATATCTTACTCGAATGCAGTGTCTGTACTCCCGTTAGCCTAACGAGGTAATTCTTCTGAACCTGAAAAAATTATTGTATATTTTGGGTGAGTTTTGCAAACTCAGTGAGTGACCATCCTCGATAGCTCACTTAATCACATAACACATACAGTTCACATATCCACATAATTTGACATTCACTTGAAACATATCTCATATTCAGAAATTAGTCAAATTATTAACATCATTCACATCAAATATTTATGTAATGCTTATGAGACTCACTTTCAATTTATTATTGTTGTGAATGAGTGCCTATAATTGTCTAGTATTTATTGTAGATACCGGGCTCATTAATAAATGTACAGTATCTGTTGGAGATATCGGGCTCATTTTACATATTGAGCCTTTGGCTCTTATACACTTTTTGAGCTTTAAGCTCTTTTTCACAATCTGAGCCTTAAGCTCCTTTTCGGTGACTACTCCGGTCACAATGGTCTTTATGTTACATGCATTTATGTAATGGAATGCATCACATTCTCATATTCTCAGTCAATCATATGATTATACATTCACATTCGGATCACATTTATCATCGGACCTTAGTCTGACATTCAACATAATTGTTAAGCAACATTTATTTCGTCACATTCACATTCATATCAATCATAACCATAGTCATTAAATGTAGAAATTAAAATCAGAACAAACAATGAAATGAGGCCATCTAGGTCGACTCATAGTACGCTTCAGCTTAGCATTTGCTTCCCAAATTTGAAAACGTCTGGATGTGGACATTTTATCCTGCACATCAATATTATGCAATACGCACGTTGCACATATATTAATAATTGCACAATCTTAAGTATTCATTTATGCATAAATGTGTATATGAACTATGTACAATGCAATGCATGATTAATGACAATCCCGGGTATATTATCTAAATTCACATCTTATGCTCATTCTCATTTTTAGCATTATTTGCTTTCATAATATCCGATCCTCATTCACTTTTACTATATACTCATTACTCATCTCCTTTGAATTACAGTTACAATCATAGAAACATCTTTCATTTCCATTATACTCATGCCTTTCGTACTTTGATATCGTCAATTCACTCCCTAATGTTATTCTAACATTATATGATCATACAATATCCAAACTCTCATTTCTCCTTATAACTTCTCCAAAATTCCAAACCTTCGGGTCAATTTCCTATGATCATTATGACCAGGAAAATGCAGTAATTTGGTAACACTTTCTTTTAGAAAATTGTTCTCCTATCTCTTAAGTTTCTAATGACACCAAAATCATTCAGTTTGACTCAGTATTCTATGATTTATGCTCAAAATACCACAGACTGAATACATTTGACACTTTGGCGAGGACATGATTATGTTGTCAAATTGTAAAACTCATATCTCTCAACTCCAATATTCAAAAATTACAAACTTGATACCAATTGAAAGCTAAGAGAAGAATTTACAGCTTTTTTGAAGACATCTTTGTCTAATTCAGCTTTTATTATTACAGTTTATTCAATAACAACAGGACATGGTTTATGTCTCGAGTATATAGTTTATCTAAATAAAAAATCAGCTCAATTGTATAACTACAGATTAAGATATTGTCAAAATACTGAAGCCTATTCAGTGAAAATACTGAAGCCTATTCAGTAAAAATACTCCAGTTATGAAATTCCAGAACTCCTCATCAATTTTGTCTCAAATTTATCACTCAATCTCTCCAAAATTATTTCAGATGGTTATAATTTTTTGTGAGATGTATAAGAACGTGTTTTGAATCTGTTGGTTCAAATCCCATGTCATTTGGAAGTCGGGAGAAGAAGATATGGACAAAAGATCAAAGGATGTTCGAAACAATCCCCTTAAAAAGAGCTTCGAAGTCACGATCGTGCAGAGTCTCTAAGTTCTTCTACTATGTCACGATCATGCTCCAGCACCATCGTGAGTTGCGAGATTGCTCAGAAAAGTCACGATCATGCTGAGGCATGATCGTGCCTTTTCCTTCTTCTATCTGAATTTGTAGCTCTTCTTCTCTTCTTCTTCTTTTCTTTCTCTTAAACCAACTTCAAGTCAAATTTTAAAACTCTTAAAGATAGAATTTGAATTTAATGTCTTCATGAAAAATGTAGCCATATGTCTCTATTTTAATCCAAATTAAGAATCATCTCTTTTTGATAACTACAAAACAAGTTATGGCTTAATTACTGCTACATTTTCCAGCACTCATCTTCCAATTTTCTAGATTTTACACCTAACACCACTTGTACAAAGATCATTTTTTTAACTCTCATTTTCTCTTCAATTTTGACTCTTATACATTCATAAACAAATCAAAACCAAAAAAATCAACACCAAGTATCAAAAACCAGCAAAATCTTTCACGTATCTCTTTATTTCCTGCACTTTCACTATCATTTTTCTGCATATTCAATTTCTGCATTCTCTTCTTTTGTTCCTCAAACTTTCATTTTAATCAATCTTTCTCGTCTCCATACATCACCATACACCTATTTCTTAACTCTTAATTCATTTTAAACACTCAAAACTATTCATGTATATCTATAGTGAAAATTAGAGTATATATAAAAATCAACTTGAATGAATTTCTGCACTCCTCTCATGCACATTTTTATCGATCTTTCAATTCCAAAAATCATCTCCACACTACCTTATAATATATTGATCATCAAACACACAATCAAAAATATCAATAAATGCATCCTATATCCACGATATACATGAAAAATGCCCATTTTCACATGATCATTCAGTGACAACTAAATCACCAAATTTATCTCATATACCAACAACTCATAAGGATTTACAAGATACTCACTTGATAAAACTCCAAAATCTTCACAAACTCTAAGAAGCCCTAAATCTCATGCAACCACGTATATCACTTTGAAGGTGGTTTAAGTTAGGTTTTTCTTGAGGCAAAAGAAATAGACAACAAAATTTGGAGTAGTAAAGAGAATAGATGGAAACAAGGTTTTTCCTTGGTGAAGGTTCAGAGTGTCAAGAAAAAAATCACTAAAGAAGAAGCTACGAAAAAGAGAACTAAGTCAAGAAACAAAAGTAACTTAGTCTTTCAAGTTTAAAAGAAACGTGACTTGGTCTTGGTAACATAATCATATAATATAACTTAAACTAAGTAAGTGACACTTGTCAATTATTTAACTTCTAAGGCTTTAAATAGTTTTTCTAAAGAACTAGTCTAGTCATCTTCAAATTTTACTCCAAAAGTCTCCAAAATTTTCAATATCATTTTCTTAATACTTTCCACAATCATTTATCACATTTCTTCAATATAAAAAAATCTTATTTCTATTTCCATTCATCAATTTAGTCACCAATTATCTTTTTTTCTTGTCCATTAATCCTCAACATTTTTAGAAATATTTCCTAAAATTCAAAAAAAATTCTAAATCACTTAATACACTCTCCAAATAAATTTTTAATACAGATAAACCACAATTCTCAATAAAATCACATTTATAACAATTATACCCGGAATCTCAACGAATGCATGTACAATTATTTTCATGTGCAAAATTCAATAATTACGTGTATGTGCATGTCATATTATGCATGAGCATGAAACACACTTTCTATTCTCTCAATAATCTCTCATATTTACTAATCTAGCCTTAACATAGGTAACGAGATGTTACATAAATATCTCTCAATTTGTCAAAAAATAACTTACAAGTTATTTATCAAACAAGTCCTACGAGTCAACAAAGTACACATGCTATTTGTAAATTTTTTGATCGCAGGCACACTGTCTAGTATAGTTAGTTCAATATGTCAATATGCAGCTTGATAGAAATAGAAATTTAGTATAGATTAACAATACATGTCAAAGGATTCAATTGAATTCGTGTAATGTACATGTGAATTTGAAATACATTTATTATCCACACATTTCAGTTTCTTTTTTTTCCCTATGGAAATTTTGTATGCAAAATCTATATTAAATATTTCATAAGTCAGTTACTCTGCAGGTTCCCATTTGTTTTTTCTTTTGGGTCCTCTCGCCCAATATTAATGCATCGCCTTTCTGATCAATTCTTGTTTCATGCTCTCGGATATCTCTGGGCCCCCTATTCCTCCGAGCATCAAGAGTTGCTCAAAAGGAACACAAAAAAAGTAAGATTAGTAAGGAGGAGGTCATCGATTAATCGATTGACGTGTTAATGGAGACACCTATGCTGATGGAAGCCAACTCCACACAAGAAACGACAGACAGGGGCTCGGGAGATAAACTGAAAAGTTATAAAGATGTAATGTCTGGGGGTGAACCCAAGGAAAAGAACTCATCTAAAGACATGGATATGATCTCCGATGACGAGGAGGGCGACACCTTCGGAGACGGATGAACAATGTCCTACAATCAACATCTCCAAAGCTGAAAAAGCCCACCTTCGATGCCCTTAGAAGCAGACTCTTATCATCAAGATAATGGGCATAATGGTGGGATACACATACCTGCTCCGATGACTCAAATCCATATGGGCACCAAAGGCACCCTTAGAACTAATTGCACTTGATAACGAATATTTCCTGGTAAAATTCCACTAATCAGATGACTATAATTTTGCTAAATTCGAAGGAACATGGATGATTCTAGATCACTACCTAATCATTAATCAATGGAATCCTAATTTCGATCCCTTGACAGACAACACAGAGAAAGTGCTTGTGTGGATCCGTTTGCTGACCCTCCCTATTGAATATTATGAAACTGAGTTCTTGATGAAGATAGGTGAAAAGGTAGGCAAACCTATGCCAGTTGACCACGCGACAGAGGCCTCAATAAGGGAAAATTTTGCTTAAATGTGTGTTGAGGTCTGAGGTGGATATAACCAAACCTTTGCTAGCAAAATTTCGGCTGCAAAGGCGAGTAAGGAAGATTGAATATGAGGGAATCTATTTAGTTTGTTTCAAATGTGGTATTTATAGATATAGCAGTGATATATGTCAATAAGGTGAGGGTCAGAAGGAGCAAGCACCACAGAACCTAATGGCTAGAGAAAATTTTGGGAAGGGGGGGTCCGCAGGACCAGAGAGAATGGATACTGTCGTACGTGGAGCTCCACAGATAAGTAGCTTGAAACCTGAAATCACGGAAGAATACTGTAACATTCCATCACCGATGCAAGGGTAGAATAGTAATTTTGAGTGGTCCATGGGCGTTTAGAAATGCCTTTACATGTTCATGCATACACATGTAAGTGAATAGTGAATTTTGCACATGTAAATGACTGTACATGCATTCATGACATT
>JANIIA010000191.1:18333279-18346585 GCA_027478495.1 Erythroxylum alaternifolium | reverse complement strand
CTTAACCAATTCTTTAAATTTTATTATTATCAAAACATAGAAGGATTTAATTTGTCAACCTCCATTGGTCCAACAATACCTTGCTGATGTTATGGTGACAAATTGAAAACTATAAGAGGTATGTTTAAAGCTCACTACATATACATGATGACTTTCTTAGCAGGCTTAATTTCATTGTTTTTTAAAATTAAAACTTAGTCTGTCAACTTGTATTGATTTATCATTATGTTATTTAGAACTTAAATTGCATATGGTAATTCAATAATTTACTTTTAATTGTATAGTTAGATGGATAAAATTTGGACGTATCATCAGAAATGGTCCACTGAATACTTAGAAAGAGTTAAGAGTTTCGTGCAATTTGTAAAAGATCAAATGGATGTAGAATATTGTATTCATTGTCCATGCATAGATTGCTTAAATTTGAATAATCAAAGTCAAGATGTGGTATATAATCACTTGCTAATCTGAGGCATAGATAAATTCTGTACTTCACGGATTTATCATAACGAATGTTTTAAAGCAAGTTGTAGTAGAAGATATAGGTGTTGATAGTAGTAACTATATTGATGTAAAAGATTGTGATATTAATGATAATGTTGATGACGGGATTGACGAGATGTTAGAAGATTATAGGAATTATACGGATACTATGAATGAAACTGGTTTGCCTAACATAATTGTTAGTATTACAAAAGATAATTTTGGGAAGTTATTGAAAGTTGCTCAAGAAGAATTATATCCAGGGCACTTGAAATTCTTATAGCTATCTTTTGTTGTCAAGTTGTCACATTTGAAGGTCTATAATAATTGGAGTAACAAATCTTTTGACATATTAATGACTTGCTCAATGATGCACTACCTATTGGATACGAATTATCCAAATCTTATTATGAAGTAAAGAAATTGTTAAGGGAATTTGGATTAGGATATATTTCAATATATGATTGTAAGTATTATTGTGATATATTTTGGAAGGACAGTAAAGATCTTGAAGAATGTCCCATTTGTGGTGCATCAAGGTTGCAAGTGAATGATGAGAAAGGGAAAAAGATACCGTATAAAATCTTGAGATACTTCCCTATTAAACCATGACTACAAAGGCTTTTTATGTCAACAAAAATAGCCATAGATTTGAGGTGGCATGAAGAGAAATGAACTGATGATAACTTTATTTGTCATCCAGTAGACTCAATGACATGGAAAGACTTTGATGGAAAGTTTTCACGGTTTGCAGAGAATTGTCGTAATGTATGACTTAGTTAGCCTCATATGGATTAATCCATTCAGTAATATAAGTGCTTCTTACAACATGTGGCCAGTAATTCTAGTGCCATACAATTTAACCCTATGGAAGTGTATGAAAGAGCATTTTATGTTATTGTCTTTATTTATTCCCGGACCTATAGCTCTTGATAAGGATATCGATGTATACATGCAACTACTAATTAATGACTTAAACCATCTCTAGGAGGTTGGATTAGAATCTTATGATTTTGTTGAAGGTAAAACATTTATAATGTATGTAGATGTTTTGTAGACTATAAATGATTTTCCAACTTATGAAAATTAATTTGTCTAAATGGAGTACTAAAGGGTATATAGCTTGTCTTATATGTAACCATCAAACTCATTCAATGAAGTTACGAAGTAAAATATGTTATATGGGACATCGTCATTACTCGGAACATGGGCATAGATGGGGAAGAAGCAAATTGTTTAATGGCAAAGTAGAATTGGGTGAAGCTCCTTTGCACTTTTATGATTATGATACAGTTTACCAACTATCACATTTAACTGACATTACACCTGTCAAACATCTAAGTAAAAAAAAGAGAAAGTGATGTGTTGTTGAATTTAATTGGAATTAGAAAAACATATTTTTCAATTTGCCATATTTTGGAAGGAGTTGTTATTAAGGCATAATCTTAATGTGATGCATATTGAAAAAGGAACATTTGTGAGAATATTTTATGATCTTTGATGAGAATTGATGGTAAATCAAAAGACACAATTAATGCTAAATTAAACTTGGAAGACATGAATATAAGAAATATTTGCATTTGAAAAGAAGAGATGATGGGTCATACATCATTCCACCTGCTTGTTACAACATGTCCAAAAAGGAGAAGTAAACTTTTGGTCATTTTCTTAAATCAGTCGAGTTTTCTTATGGGTATGCGTCTAATATAGCCGGTTGTGTCAATGTCAAAGAAGGAAAAGCGTCGAGGTTGAAAAGCCATGATTGTTATGTACTTCTACAATAATTATTTCCTGTTGGAATACAAGGGTGTTTGTCGAATGATGTGTTCATAACTTTGAGATAATTGGGTGAGTTTTTAAGCAATTATGTTGTATGACACTAAAAGTAGAAGAGCTTGAACAAATGGAAAAAGACATAACTTTGATTCTATGCAAGCTTGAACTAGTATTCCCACTATCTTTTTTTAATGTTATGATGCATTTGGCAATTCACTTACCATATGAGGTAAAACTTTGAGAACTGGTTCCATGTCGATGGATGTTCCCTATTGAAAGGTAATTTATATTAACTTCTACTTTTTTCGCAACAACCTTATTAATTAGTAACAATTGTTAATGTTTTATATTTTGTTTAGGTTTTTAGGGTCTTTTAAGCGTTATGTGTATCATAGAGCTTGAATTGAAGGGTCTATTGCAAAGGCTTATATAGCGAATGAATGCTTGACATTTTGTTCGATGTACTTAAATGATGTGGAGACCAGATTTAATAGAAAAAATGTAACTTTGATTTTGATCAAAATGGTGACTTGTCAGTTATCTCCCAAAAAGTAAGGCCACTTAGAACAAGAAAATATAAAGAGTTAATTAAAGACGAACTCGAAATTAGCCATTGGTATATTTTAATCAATGGTTAAAAGCTCAAATTGAGGCTTAATCTTTTTGAATTTGATCTGTTTAGGACTTAAACTTGTAACTTGCTCATAGAAGATCTAAACTTTCACGAATCTGCTTAATTTAAGACTTTTTTAAGACAAAAATTAAGGTGTGTGTTACACACTTTATTACAAATAGGTCAATTAGTCTTTAACCATAGGTCGATTAGTCTTTAGTCACCAGTCATGCCACCAACGTCAGGCGTTAGCCCTTGCTTAATACATTCCTCCAGATCCATGGAGAACACCCTGGAATCTCTGATTTTAACCATCCCTGGATAGATCCACTGCTCTTCACCTACAATTCCACCGTTAATTGAACCATATCCTTGTCGAAGAACATGATAAAGATCACGTCGCGTCTGTTCACGTTGGGGCTAGTCACGATGTGGTACTCGTCCAATATAGGTGTGCTCTTGCTGAGCAATTACGGGTTCAATTACCCGATCTTCTTGACCATGTGCCATATGACGGCTTGTAGCTTGCTCAGCTACATGGCAATTGCGTGGATGAAGATGGTCCCCATGCAGGCTATCCGCTCACGCCCACAATTTTTCAAGATCACCACTTTGAGTCTTGTCTTCTGCGTCTCCGTCGTCCTTGACAACATTTCCCTGCGCTTCTTACCCGTCTCCTTCAACCAAGCCATTGGGGCCACTACCACGCCCTTTTTCACTGTTGTTTTCGCTCATTTGATGACTCTCAAGAGAGAGGCTTGGTTGAATTATGTTACCTTGATCCCTGTTGTCACTGGTGTTATTATTACCAGTGGGTGACGTTTACTTTAACGTTAACTTCTTTTTATAATTCAAATTTCTGATTTATGTATCAATGGAGTAGTCCATGTTGATATATATATATCATGTTATACTACAGGGTGAACCAAGTTTCCAACTTTTTGGGTTCATAATGTGTGTTGCTGCTACAGATGCAAGGGCACTCAAATAAGTACTCCAGCGGATTTTACTTTCTTAGCCCCGAAGTGGTATTCTAGTTCTTTCTCGGTTTTATTTCCTCGTTTACATGTCATTGAACACCATTTACGTGTTTTGTTTTGTTTTCTTTAATGGAGAAGCTGAATTCTATGAACCTCCTTCTGTATATGGCTCCAATTGCTGTTGTTTTTTACTTCCTGCAACACTTATTATGGAGGATAATGTTGTTGGCATAACCCTGGCTCTTTCCAGAGACGACATCAAGATTATCCGGTACTTGCTATTCAATTCATCACTAGCATACTTCGTAAATTTGACCAATTTTGTGGTTACTAAACATACCAGTGCTCTCACTCTCCAGGCGTGCATTACTTTTTTCTCCAACTGCAATTCGTTTATTGTATACTGCTCTTGTGGTCTTTAAAGCTACTGCTAGTTGCTTAATGTAAGCATCATAAAAACAATTTGCAGTATAAACTAGTATCAAGAAATTGATAGTTCAGATTGCCAGATAGTCAACTTTGCTGTGCGTATAATTATATGAATATAAATGATTCATAGAGTTTATGTATATTTCTTGCATAGTGGGCATTTCATGATAATGTTTAGGCAATAAAATCAGTAGATCAAATGCATATGCACTCTTCTGCTTATTGTAGAGATAATGTTAAAATTTGTTCCAACTTATAAATTCAATGCATGAATGTTGGAACATACAAGGATGGTTTGCAAAGCAAGATCCAAGTATACTATTGTTGAATTGACTGGTTATCCCTTAGTAACTTTCGTTTGTTTTGTTTGGAACTCCATTCATTTTTTTATTTTTAATGAAAATTCCTTTTCTATTAAAAAAAAAAAAGGCTACCACCAGCTGCTAAGTCGCTAGCTTCCACGTTTCAGGTCGCCGCTAGTGCTTTAGCAGAAAGCTAGTCCAACTATCGCGACTATCTTGCCGACGTTGCTTCGATTTGCATCTCGTCACCATCAGATGCTTTCTCTTTCACGTTGCTCACCATTGGCATCTCCATCACCCAATGAAGCTTCATCACCCGCATCTCCATCACGTAACTCACTGTCGGCAGTCCAATCATCAACGTTAGAGGAGTCAACAACCTCCAGCATTTCCAATTGGAATATGTGATAGGATTACTGGATAATCAATACTTAAATGACTCATATTGGTAAGTATTTTTAAAAGTTATTGCTCGTGGGGAGGAGGATGGATGTGGCATTGCCATAAAGATGTTCTTTTACGAGAATTTGGCTAGAACTTGTTTTTTCTTTTCTCTTTTCAATTTTGTCTTCCCAATGCACCGGTTTTTTCTAAAAGCATCAAAGGTCAATTCATAATAAAGACTAACTAATCATGGCTAAAAAGAAACTGACTTGCATCTAACATTGCGCGTAAAACACACCCTAATTTTTGTCTAAAAAAATCTTAAATTGAGCAGACTTGTAAAATTTAAGGCCTTTTTTAAGCAAGTTACAAGTTTAAGTCCTAAACTGATCAAACTCAAAATGATTAAGCCCCAATTTGAACTTTTAGCCTTTGAACAATTATGGGAAAGTCGATATATAAATAGTGTATGTATATTACTTCTCATTCATTATTTCATATTTAGATTTCATGGTTCAATACATATTTTCTGACATCAATTTACTTTTTTAAATAGAGAGCACAAAGATGAGACTAAAAAAAAGGATTATTAATGTTGAAGAAAGACATAAGATTAAATTCCCATCATGGTTTTAGACTCGAGTAAGTTATTGATAGAATATTATGAACTTATGACAATTTGGATGTCAAATTAATTCTAATTATATTTTGTCCTACATATGATACGATTACATAACCATAGATTGCAAAACGTGACGACAACATTATACGCTTTGGTAAGTGGGCCTCATAAGTGTGGCAAAAAATATGCAGGTTGCATTGTTAATAGAGTTAGATTTCACATAACAGATCAAGACAGTCGACTTAGAAGCTAAAATTGTAGGGTTATTGTTGAGGAACAATATGACGATGATTTTATTGACTTTTACGGTATCATCTCAGAAATAATAGAGTTGCATTGCATTAAGGATAAAAAAGATTGTTCTATTTAAGTGCAAATGATTTAATCTTGGTGACATAAAAGTGAATGGAACTATTACTAACATCAATGTTAGTAACACATGGTATGATAATGACCCTTTTGTCCTTACAAGTCAAGTGACACAAGTATTCTACCTGAACAACATTATATCGAGCAGCAATTAGAAAGTTGCTCAAAAGTTTCAATATCGAAATCTCTTCGATTTTTATGAAAGAGAAAATAGTCTAATGAGTGAAGATGGTGATGAAGTATATCAAGAGATTGAATCGAAGCTAAATAATGAAACCCTTCCAATAGAAGATGCAGATATATCATCATTCTATAGGAGAAATGTTGATCTCAATATACTGGAAGAAAATGAAGTACAAGCTAATCTTGTCACAGAAAGAGATTAAGACTATATTGAGGATGAATTACATGACAATGATGATACTTTGGCCAAATATAATAGTGACGAAGAGTTGAATCATAATGCAATTAATGATGATGGTTTTTAAGATCTTGATCATGATAATTAAAGGTAATAAAAGTGTTGTTTATATTGTTTGAAATGTAATGTTGGTAACATTTTATGTTAATGCGTATTGTTGAGTTTGAGTTATGTTAATGTAGATTATTGATGTTTAACTTATGCTAATGCGTATTGTTGAATTTGACTTATGTTAATGTGGATTGTTGATGATTGAGTTGTGTTAATGTAACACCCCATTACCATAAATTATATACCGGAACACCTAGTGGATATTCTAGTATATAATCTACAATAATAGTGTATTAACTATCTCACCTTCACTTTATAACATGGCAACATATCTAACTTAGTCATGGCATCAACTACTGCACATAAATGTTACCTGATTTTAAAACCAAATACCAAACTGAAATCCTCATTTCATTTAATAAAACCAAACGTATTTACATTGTAGCTTGTAAACATGCATACGTGTACATGACAAACTCACTGGTTCATATATTTTTTATGTCATTTGGATGGGTTTTTGTCACTGAAAGTGGTCTTTATGACTTTATTTGGTTATTATTTGAATTATTGTGCCTTAAATTTAATGTGTTTATAGGGGCAAAATTTGTCATATTTTTATTTAACTGTAATAAATTAATTTTAGAACAATTGATGCTACATTATTTTTTATTTTTATTGTAGGGCATTTGGGAGAAATTTGAATTTAAAAGATTAAAGAGAGACATCACAACATAAGCATATGGATAAGAGATAATTAAAACGACAGTGCATAAGAGTTGATAAAGGACCAACATGCAACCCACGCACATTGATACAAAACGCACAGCATGGTGAGCCAGAAGAGAGCAACGCACATGAGACAAAAACGCAACGTAGAAATGGAAGTTGCTACTGAGTGGAACAAAAACGACAACATTGGGAGCAGTGAGCAAAACACGCAAGCTGGAGAAGAGAAAAGCAAAACGCAAGCATCAGTGAAGAAAACGCAACAAGCAAAAACGCAGCAGCTGGAGAGCAATGGAAAAACGTCAACGTGTGGACTAGAAATTAAATGAAGAATAATGAGGGTGGTGCGTTGTGGCAGAAACAGAAGAAACGTGAGGTGTGCGTGGGTTTTTGAATTAACCAAGTGCGTCATGCGTGGGTTCTGGAGGAGAGAGACACGCAAAACGCATGAGAAGAAAAATAGTCGTTACTTTGCTCTCAACTCTCTCAGCATTTTCAACGAACACTTGGTAGACACTTCCACGACGGGTGAGCGGATTGCTCCTCCATACTGTGCGGCGCCACACATGAATAACATTCCAACAGGAAGCACAGAATCAGCGATGGTTTTCACAGCTACACCACAAATCAATCCCTCAAATCCAAACGTTGAGCTCACCTCTAATGCTTCTGATGGTCATGCTGCTAAAAAAGTCAGGACTCGTGAAAGAGAGGAAGACCCCCCTCCCTCCTCGCATAACCCAACACCTCTCTATGCTAGTTATAGCGCGGCGGTCACTGGGCACACAACACCGAACACCGAGTTAGATTGGCTAGAAGAAGAAATAATAGCAATTGAAGAAGGGGATATTAAGCATGTAGAACGTGCATTTTGGATGGGCTTAGCCTTATCTAGTAGTTTCAGAGGGAATCTCGACAAACAATGGGAGAAGGCAGTCGTGGTCAAACTTTTAGGTAGGAAACTAAGATTCACCTTACTGCAGAACCACATTAGATCCATGTGGAATCCCCAAGGCCCTATGAAAATAGTGGATTTCGAAAACATGTTTTATCTCATAAAATTCGTTAAGATCGACGATTACATAAATTCGCTTACCCAAGGTCCCTGGATTATCGCCGGCCATGTTCTATCAGTACAGCCTTGGACACTAGGTTGCTGCCCCTCGACTAGTAAAGTATCACATGTCGTTGCCTGGGTCCAATTTCCAGAGCTCTCTGTAGAGCGGTACCGTCCAGCAATTCTCACAGCCTTAGGGAATTTAATCGGCTGAACAGTGAAAACTGACGAAAATACCCACAACTCCCAATGGGGGAAGTTTGCTAGGGTCACCCTTGACATTGACATTAGCTCCCCTTTTCGACCTCTTGTAGAACTGGATGGAGAACTCATCAAGGTAGCGTATGAGGGCTTACCACCAATCTGTCTCACATGTGGTCTGGTTGGCCATGGAACCACCAACTGTCCTACATTCTGTCCCGAACAGAGAGCTTCAAAGGACTCTCCCACCCACGCGCAGGAGTCGCCTTCCGCGCTACCCGACCAGCCGGAGGCTGGACATCAGACAGAGATTTATAAACTGTGGGTCCAGGTATAGCGCTGACCCTATCATCAGCCTACCAACGCAACGGCTCTCGAAAGTGACAATCGGTCCCTAGCTGCAACTGAGGTGTTGCGGGGCTCGAGGTTCAACATTCTGACCGAAATGACGCCGCAGGAACAGGTTAACGGACACCTGCCTTCAACGGGGGACAACATATACGGCGCTTCAACGTCCCTTCTTTCGACCTCTCTTCGTCGAATGGCATTGAAGACTCCTCTGCGGTCTACTTCTAACGGTCCTCCAGGGAAGGTTGCCCGTGGACCTGGATCATCGTCATCTAAGGCTAAAATGCACCTGAAGGCCACGACCCGTCCAAGCACCACCTGAGCCATGGCGACAGCCCAAGCTTTAGACCCACATTCCGCGACGTCGTCGTCTAGTCCCAGGCAGCAAGTCCTTATCAATGCGGCATCGTTGCCTAAGACCTCCACACACGTTCCCACAGCTATCACAATGACAACGTTGAATCCACCCCAAGCAACATCCGCCAATCACATCGCAATATCTATCCCCTCTCATGCAACAATTTTTATTCATGATCCCACCCTAACTGACGCCATGCAAGAGGAAATGAGCTTTCAGGTAGTGGGAGAACCAAACCAGGAAGTAAGTAGGCACATATCCCTGCCTTCGTCCTCGTCTCCTGACCTATTACCTCCTGGGCATCCACCAGAACTAGATGTTGACATGAGCCCAGAAAGTGAGACCCTTATCGTTCAAGACTCCTACCCTACAGAGATTCAGATGCACTCTACGCCTGACCCCGCGAGGGCAATGGACATCCCCCCAACAAACACTAATGCCTTATAGTGTTTGCTTCGCTCTAAGTTTTCATTCATGTCTATATTCATTTGGAACTGTCAAGGGGTTGGAGGTAAATCCTTCAAGCCGATCATAAAAAATTATCTACGGATTCATAATTCCTTTCTCACGGTGTTCGTCGAACCGAGAATCAGTGGTGATCGAGCAAGGAGGGTTATTCGGAGCTTGGGCTTTGAGCAATCGTTCAGAGTAGAAGCTTCAGGGTTCTCCGGAGGTATTTGGTTATTATGGAAAGATACTATCAAGGTCCGGGATCCTTTTAGATCACTGACAATTCGTTCATATTAATATTGACTGGGGATCGTACAATTTTGACTTTACAGCTATTTATGCTAGCCCAAACCATTCCCTGCAGCACTTTCTATGGGATTATCTTCGGAAAATTGCTCGAATCACTTCTAAATCATGGATCATGGGGGGCGATTTCAATGCCAAACTTGACAGTACCGATAAAAGAGGGGGCTCCAGACTGCTACTAGTAGTCAATCAACACTTCCGTGACTGTGTTCAGCATTGTCAGCTTCACGATCTAGGTTATTCCGGTCCCAAATCCACCTGGAAACGAGGACAAATACTAGCCAGACTAGATCGAGTTCTCTGTTCAACCTCTTGGCATTCCACCTTCACGAACACTTCGGTTCAGCAACTCCGGTTCATCAAATCAGATCATCGACCACTTCTCGTGCACATTCATAACAATCTCTCGTTGCATCGCACCACGAAATCTTTCCATTTTCAAACAGCCTGGTTGACACACGACGAGTTTGATCAAATTATAGAACAAAAGTGGCAACCGGGTAACAATAATATCGGTGGCACTCTAACCAATATCTCACGTTCCTTATAGGAATGGAATGCTAGCACCTTCGGGAATATCTTTCATCAAAAGAAGAGGCTTTTGGCTTGTTTGCAAGGCATCTAATCAGCTCTGGAAACTCATACCTTGGATTCCCTTCGAGATCTAGAGGAGTATCTGAGATCAGAGTTGGAACAGGTTCTCTATCAGGAAGAACTTTTCTGGCACCAACGCTCGAGAGTTCAATGGTTAAGTCAGGGAGACCGAAATACGAAGTATTATCAAACCATTACCTTGATCTGTCAATGGAAATCTAGGCATACAACACTCACAGATGAGCAGGGAATCATGAGATCAGACACGACGAGCATTTTACAGATAGCTCAAACTTTTCTGGCACATCTGTACACATGAGACCGTTAGACCCCTACGACTTCCCAACTCCTAGGCACGGTCCCCGGACTCTCACCCCAGGCTATTACAGAATTACAACATACACCCAGCCCATAGGAAATTAAGAATGCTTTCTACTCCATGGCTCCTAACAAGGCACCCAGATTGGACGGATTTACTACCTCTTTTTATCAATCACAATGGGCCACTGTCGGGCCATCATTGACTTTGTTTATCCAACGAATTTTTCGGCACGAAGTCTGGGATGCTGAACTCAATCGGACCATTATGGTGCTTATGCCGAAGATCCCCACGCCCACAACAATTACCCATTTTAGGCCTATAGTGCTTTGTTCCGTGCTTTACAAAGCCATAACCAAGCTCATTATGTCCCGCCTCAAACCTCATTTAGATGACCTGGTGGCGCTGACCTAATGCAGCTTTGTCCCTGGGCATCAAATTACTGACAATATCATCATCGTTCAAGAGGTGCTCCACTCTATGAAACAAAAATCCGGCAGAAAAGGCATTATTGCAATAAAGGTGGACCTAGAGAAAGCCTATGATAAACTTTCCTGGGACTTTATCATTGATACCCTTTTCAAGATTGGTATTTCGGACTCGTTGACTAATTTGATCATGAAGTGTCTCTCTTCGGTGTCTATGCAAGTGACCTGGAATGGGGAGCTTAGTGACTCTTTCTATCCCACCAGGGGTATTCGACAGGGTGACCCTCTATCGCCTTACCTCTTCGTTCTTTGCATAGAAAGACTAGGACATTTAATTACTGACTCTATCTCTAACGGACGATGGAAGCCGATTAGATTAAGTAGAGGCGGACCTCCCCTATCCCACTTATTCTTTGCCGACGATCTCATTTTATTCGAAGAAGCCTCCCTAGATCAGATCCACAAAATATGAGATACATTAAACACATTCTGCACAGCTTCTGGTCAACGGTCAGTCATGACAAATCTCGTAGCTTTTTCTCTAGGAATATTCCGACCACTCTGGCTCATTCCCTCAGCGAGGCCCTAGGATTCAAACTGAAAAATAACCTAGGACGCTACCTCAGCATGCCCCTTTTACACGAGCGGATTAATAAAAGGACTTATCAGTATATTCTGGACAAGGTTCAACATCGTCTCTCGGGGTGGATAGCTAATCTTTCATCGCTCGCCGGTAGAATTACTTTGACGCAGTCAGTCATTGCAGCGATCCCCATTTATACGATGCAGACAGTTCGACTGCCTCGCCAATTATGTGATGACATGGAGAAAATCATGTGTTAGTTCATATGGGGCACGACACCTGATAAAAAGACGATCAGCTTGGTCAATTGGGACACAGTGTGCCTGCCCAAGGAGATGGGGGGTCTAGGCATTCGCAAAATCAGGGAAACCAATGATGCGTTACTTGCCAAACTCGGATGGTCAATGGTTTCTAAGCCTAACGCTCTATGGGTTCAAGTGCTATCTGCTAAGTATAAATTTGATGCTAACAAATTTCCCCTTTTCTCTGATGTTACAGGAGGATCAATGATCTGTAGGAGTATCAAAGCGACTTGGCATCTCATTATTGAAGGAATGAAGTGGATGTTAACAGACAGGTCCCGAACGAGATTCTAGCTTGATCTATGGGTCGATGACTCGGGTCCCCTTCTCTCCCATGCAGTGGCCCCGATCCCTCCTGGAATTATTGATCACCGAATGCACCATTTCACATACACTACTGGTAACTGGCATTATGCCGCTTTTCAACACCTACTCCCTTTGACGATCTGTTTGGCTATCGTAGGTATCCTACCACTGAAGACGTTCCTAGGACCGGATAAGCTCATTTGGGGCCGCACGAAGAACGGACATTTCACCATGGCATCAGCATATTCCATGATCTTACACCACGAGGAAGCTATGTCTAATATTGACTGGAGGACTATCTTGCAGTGGCAGGGTCCCCAACGTATTCGCACATTTATTTGGCTCCTTTTGTATGATAAGCTTCTCACTAATCAACAGCGGGTCCGCAGAAGTCTCACTACGGATGCAACTTGTTACCATTGTCACCTTGAGGAATCCTCTATTCATGTGGTGCGGGATTGTCCCAAAGCCCGCTTACTATGGAATAGATTTCCTCCTCAGGTTATCACTGCCGAGTTCTTTTCCACGGACAGCAAAGCGTGGTTCCTAAAGAACCTACACACACACCGTGAAGTGGGGGGTTTCGACTGGTCTATTATCTTTGGCATAGCATGCTGGTTTCTCTGGTCCTGGAGAAATAGAGCACTCTTCGAGGATCACTTCTCCTAGCCTATCTCGTCGGAGCTACAGGTTTTGGCATATGTGCATCACATTCACATGGCAGCAGTTTGGCAACGAAGGACTCAGTTGAGCAATTACACTGCGGCGCTGGCGGTGACGTTCCTCAGCGTGGGGCAGGGCGACTGCACGGTGATCCAGGAGGGAGACGAGGCGATCCTGATCGACGGCGCGCTGAAGGACAACGGCATGGTCAGCTTCGCGCGGGTGATGACCCCGG
>JANIIA010000191.1:18287453-18301084 GCA_027478495.1 Erythroxylum alaternifolium | reverse complement strand
ACCCAGGTGCAGAACCGAGCCTCTGCATTCCCCATGATGGCGCCGACAAGGAAGCTGAAGGAGACAAGAGAGCGTCAACAGAGAGAAATAGAGGGCTGCGTCATATTTCATACCAAGAACTCATGGATAGGAAGGCCAAGGGATTGTGTTTTCGATGTGGAGAGAGGTTCCACCCATTACACCAATGCGCAGAGAGGCAGCTCAGATTATTTTTTTTGGATGATAATGAGACGTTAAACGAAGAAGGAGAAATAATAGCTGTTGAGGAAGAGGAAGGAGAGGTAGCGTTAGAATGCAAGACTATGGGGGTATTCAGAATGAATAATGCACTGGTATCTGACACTAAGACCATGAGGTTGGAAGGAAAAATACACAGAGGTTCCTATTGTGATTTTGGTGGATAGTGGAGCAAGTCACAATTTTATCTCCCCCGAGTTAGCTACTGATCTGGGGTTAACTATAGAACTTACAAAAACATTGGGGATCAGATTGGGTGATGGTCATGAGGTAACGACGAAGGGAAGATGCATGGGGATTCCTATTCAGCTAGGGGAGTTGGACTTGAAGATAGACGCTTATACATTGGATTTGGGAGGAATGAATGTTATTTTGGGGGTTGTTTGGTTGCAGACCTTGGGGAAGGTCATCGTGGATTAGAAGGAAATGACCATGCAATTCCAATACACTGGTCACGTGGTAGAGCTATGTGGCAAGGCAGACACAATGGTGATACAGAAAAAAGAAAGTTTGTTTTATGAGGGTCCAGTACCTTTGCATGATCTACTAGCAAGTCTACAAGGGGTTTTTCAATCAGCTGAAGTAGTGGCAAAGAAAGGATGGAAATAGATACAACTTGGCTGTCGAGAGCAACAGGAGTTGAACCGGATACTGAACAAATTTCCTGAGGTATTCCAAGAGATTCAAGCATTACTCTTCCCCCAAAGGAATCATTCTCACTCTATTGTATTATAGCCTAGACAAGGTCCAATTAGTGCGAGACCTTATAGATACCCACACCACCATAAAGATGAGATTGAGGAACAGATTCAGCGAATGCTAAGGTTAGGCATTATACGACCCAGCTCAAGCGCTTATTCTAGTCTCGTAATTTTGGTCAGAAAGAAAGATACTTCATGGCGAATGTGTGTGGATTATAGGGCCTTAAATAAGGCCACAGTACCAGATAAATACCCTATTTTGGTGGTGGATGAACTTTTAGATGAGTTGCATGGTGCTTATGTCTTCTCTAAGCTAGATATCAAATCGGGGTATCATCAAATCAGAGTTAAGAAGGAAGATGTCCACAAAACCACGTTCCGAACACGTGATGGTCATTATAAGTTTTTGGTCATGCCGTTCGGATTGACCAGTGCACCAGCTACCTTCCAATTGGCAATGAACGACATTTTCAGGCCTTTTCTTAGAAGGTTTGTTCTGGTTTTTTTTTGACGACATTCTGGTATATAGTGTTGATTGGGACACTCATCTTTTGCACCTGTCAAATGTGTTGGAGATTTTGAAAAAGAATCAGCTTGTGGTAAACCGAGAGAAGTGTAATTTTGGGAGACAATTGGTGGACTATTTAGGTCATGTTATTTTTGGTGAGGGAGTGGCGGTTGATCCCGCAAAGATTCAGTGTGTGTTAAGGTGGCCTATTCCTCGAAATGTTAAGGGCGTGAGGGGTTTTCTAGGGTTGACAGGGTACTACCTTAAGTTCATCATGAACTATGGCAAAATAGCTAAACCACTCACAGATTTGACAAAGAAAGAAGGCTTTCATTGGAATGCAGCAACCCTGGAGTCCTTTGAGACTCTAAAGAAGATGTTGACTACATCTCCGCTATTAGCCCTTCCTAATTTTTCCCTGCCTTTTGAGATTGAGTGTGATGCTTTGAGAAAAGGAGTGGGTGCAATTTTGATTCAGAATAGGAGGCCCATTGCCTACTATAGTAAGGCACTCTCGGAGGGGAATCTTTCTAAATCGGCATATGAGAAGGAGCTAATGGCTTTGGTGTTAGCAATGCACCATTGGCATCATTATTTGTTGGGCAGATCATTCGTGGTATTTTCAGACCAAAAGAGTCTTCGATACTTGCTACAACAGCTGGTGACAACTACAAACCGGCAATGTTGGATGGCTGAGCCTTTGGGCTATCATTTTGAGGTCATTTATAAACCAGGATCGGAAAATAAAGCAGCTGATGCATTATCACGAATATGACGAAGGGGAGGTGAATACCATTATTTCCTATCCACAATGGACAGAGGGCCGAAACATCATTCAAGAGCTGCAGCAGGATTCCACATTGTGTGAAATTATCAAGGATCTGCAACAGGATCCCAATTCTAGACCTGGGTTTGTATGGCATCAAGGGGTTTTATTGTATAAAGGCAGGGTAGTGATTTCAGCTACATCGAGGTTCATTCTAGTTCTCTTAAAAGAATTCCATTTCTCGCCTATGGGAGGACATTTAGGTTTTCTACGCACCTATAGGAGAATCGCAAGTAATAAGTACTAGATCGGAATGAAGAAATGCATTCAGGATTTCGTCAAGTCTTGTGATACTTGTCAACGACAGAAATATGTAGCTACATCTCCTGGGAGTTTGTTACAACCCTTGCTCATTCCAAATCAGATTTGGGAAAACATTGCAATGGATTTTATTACTGGACTTCCGAAATCTAAAAGGTATGAAGCAATGCTAGTCGCGGTGGACAGGTTATCTAAATAGGGTCATTTTATCATACTAAAACACCCCTTTACTGCAAAAATCGTGGCTGAAGTGTTTGTCAAAGAAGTTGTACCCCTACATGGAGTACCACAATCCATCATTAATGACCGTGACCCTTTGTTTGTTAGTATGTTCTAGAGAGAGTTATTTTATTTGCAGGGTACTATGCTTAAAATGAGCTCCGCCTATCACCAGAAATGGATGGACAAACGGAAGTTCTCAACAGGTGTTTGGAGACTTACTTGAGGTGTTTTGCTTCCGAACAACCTAGGAATTGGTCTTTTTGGATTTCATGGGCAGAATTGTGGTACAATACCACATTCCATATATCTAGGGGTTCAACTCCGTTTGAGCTTGTTTATGGGAGGAGACCCCCACCATTGGTACGGTATACACAAGGAGAGACTAAAGGGGAGGCTTTGGCTAGAGAATTATTGGATAGAGACGAAGTTTTGAATCAACTTAGATATAACCTGAATAGAGCACAGGAGCAAATGAAGAAATATGCGGATAGAAAAAGAACTCCGCAATCTTTTTAGGTGGGAGAGTGGGTTTTTCTTAAGCTTTGCCCCTATAAACAATTGGCAGTAACTAGGAGAATTAATCAGAAGTTAGCAGCTAGGTACTTTGGGCCATTCCAAATTGTGGAAAAATATGGGGCAGTCACCTATAATCTCCAATTACCCCCAAGCTCTAGGGTCCATCAGGTGTTTCATGTCTCTCAACTCAAGAAGGCTGTGGGGAACTATTCGGTAGAGGCAACTTTACTTGAAGGACTGGAAGTCGAATTGGAGGATATTATAGAACCAGAAAGGGTGATAGCTAGCAGGGTCATTACTAAGACAAGGGACTCAACCCACCAATGGCTGATCAAATGGAAAGGCAAGCCTATGGAGAATGCTACTTGGGATGATGAATATGTTATTCGCTGCCAATTTCCTCAATTCAGCCTTGAGGACAAGGCTGTTCTTCCGGAAGGGAGCAATGTTAGGACTGACATAGGTGGGGAGAATAACAGAAAAGGGAATAAGCCTACAATATGGAGAGTATACTCGAGGAGAAAGAAAGAAGGTATAGAGGAGAGGTATTTAGTTAGTTAGTTAGTAGCTGAGCTGGCAAAACAGAATGGGTTTCGGGACTAGGGGGTTTTAGAGGCAGGGGAGAGGAAAGAGCAAGGTAGGGAGAAGAACAGATTGTGAGTGTAGGCAGAAAGAAGATTATTCTTTCTGAGGAGCTTTCAGCTCTGGTGAGCGTTACTCGGATATACATACTTGTAATAGCCATATTATACTCTGAATAATAGCAATACAGTATTCAACTATTCCATAATATTGACTTACTTTAGCTTATAAAACTAGAGTCTATCAGTTTCCTTGGATTATTATGCCATTTACTCTATATGGTTGTCTTCCATACTACTTCTTTGAGATAAGCTCACCCATCAATCCCTTTGAGGGAATAGAAACAACATGCAACATAACTAAACATGTTGGGGCATGATATCATCAAATGCTTTACTTCTATGCACTAGCCTTTTCTTTTTTAATTTTAAGTGTTAATGATGCATGTGCACGGCTTATTAGTAGTGAAACTAATTCAGATAACTTATGAACTTGCTTTCTGAAAAAGACGGAAGGCGTGCTATTCCTCTCATGTGATGTTGTGCTAAAATAATTTAAAGGAACATAGCACTTTTATATCGATATCATTCAAATCTTCTCTTTCTGATTATACAAAAATATTTCATTTGTCATTTGCATTTAATATTCATATGAAATTCGCACTTGCATTCATTTATTACTTAATATAAAACATTTGCAAATTAGCTGTTTTAGTTGCCGCATTTTATATATCAGGTTGTTTTTGAACTTACAGTTCTAAACTTGATCATATAACTCCTGTAGGGATGTTGTGGATCAGCGTGGGTATTCAAATATTGGAGCTTCTGAGTTGTTTCTATCAAATGGCATGAGAGTTTGTTTCAAGTGTACAGACTTTCTTGATGATCAGGTACAAGCTCTTATAGGATTGTCATGTCTTATGTTAAGAATTGCTAAACATGAGGTTCTTCATCATGGATCAGGTCCCTTCAAATATAAGCTCAAGTTGCTATGTATTAGGAATCCTTGTTACTTGAAATAGAATAAACTCATGCCTTGTCAATAATTGGTTAGTAATATTCTACCTGTCCTAAAAATTTGAACAGTGTGTATAGGTTCATCACTGTTCTTCTTTGACAGTCCTCTATTTAGTTGGTTCCTTGAACAAGAAGGATATTTTGTTTGGTTGTGTTCAATTTGCTTGATGACCAGCTACTTGAGCTTACAAGAATTGTTGACTTCTTAAGGCACAATCAAAGTTGACTTTGGAAGTTTATGCACCAATGCTGATTTTGGTCTAATTACCATCTTAATGGTTTCAAGAGTCACATCTAATACCAATGGATATATTCATTACTCCATTTTTTAGGATGAATCAAGCACGATTAAGGTAGTTGGGAATACAAAGATTTATTCATTTCGTCCTTGGATTCATGAACACTGGGCATTTGGAATGTGATTAATCATAGACAAGATAATTAATGGCATGGATCAGATAACATATGGGTGTTGGTGATGGGGATGATGCGTCTACCATTGTCTTTGGTGGAATACTTGAACATGATTTAATTTTAGGGCATTTTCTTGCCTAGCATATATATGAGAATTGAGGCTTGGAGAATTTAGCTATAAGATTATACTATCTGAGGAAGAGGAACATAGAGAGTGTTGTTTCTTGCCTAACATATTTATGAAAGGTGAAGTATCTTTTTGTGTGAAACTCTACACTTTGTAGTTGATTAATCTTTTTATATCCCATATGAACTTGTTATACTGGACTAACCTACCTAAGGTGGGTACTACGCAAAGTAGTATCTGCAGTTCTTTCCAGTTTCACTGAAAATGCTTAGGCTTTTTTTCTGCGATGGTGTTCTGGTAGTTAACATTATAGATATATGGGGGTTACCAGCAGACGTGGTAAAATGCATGATAGCCAACACCTTTCCCACCATAAGACAAACTTCTTTGATGGGGTGCCTTGAATGAATTAATGCATCTATCGAGGACTCAATTCTTATCCGCTACTTTTTTTAACAGGTTATTTTTACAGGGTTCTCATATGGGGGCCTCTCAGAAATCTCAGAAACTGACTACATTTCATGCTCAATGGGATCAACCATTGCTGGAGAAATCGGTGTATTTGGCTATAGACCATCAGTGCTAATGGATATGCTTGCTGGTAAGCGAGTTGAAGTTGGTACAAAGATTGGAGCCTATATGAGAACTTTCTCTGGTGATTGTTCACCATCAGATTTGGAGACTGCCTTGCAGGTATGTTTATTAGACCTTATGAATAACTAGTTATATTTCATAAGAATTATATTAGCACTTCTCATTAAAGAAAGTGGCCTTAAGATGCAATTATTTTAGAAAATTGCAATTGTGTATCTGTCTTTATCTATAGGAGGAGGATATAATTTGTATTAGGGATGTTTAGAAAAGAGAGGAGTCTTTAGGAATATTGACTAGAACAAGTTTATCTTACTCCTTTGGATATATTTTTATAATTTTAATTCCTTATGAACCCACTCCCTTCCTGACTGTGTACTAATCTGTCCATATTTTTCTCATAATTGGACTTGTACTCATACTTGTCCTTTGAAAAGTAAAGTGAGATGGTTGTGTTCTATTCCTTTAAAACTACACTTATCCACTTTGTCCAAAGAAATGGGAAGAGCATTATAGGAAGTTAACTTGATTCAAAGGAAGGAAGACCATGTGTTTATCCTCGTTGTGGGATGGATAGAGATGTCATATAATGGCTTCATATCATCCCATTATTGGTGAACATTTTCATCTGTGTGGATTTGGAAGATATAGGGATTGAAAATCAAGTTCCACAGACCCATGTCTAGCCTCTTGAGGGCTAATTCATCAATTTAAGATAATGCTTATGATACAAGCTCCACGGCAAAAGCAGCAATAGCACATTTGCTTGTGTATCGTCACCACCGCAGGACACGTGGGAAAGAAGACTCATCAAAATTAGGGACTGTTGCTTTGCAAACTGAGGACAACATGGGATAATTGGTAGTGACAAATGGTGAAGTGGTGGAAATTAATTTCACGTGTTAATTTCAGTAATTTCACGTGTTAATTTCAGTTGATTGGAAGGTTCTCTCTATTTCTCTGAGCCTTCACCCCACCTTTCACCATAGGTCGTAAGGGTCGTAAGACTCACAAATCTAAAGTCTCTAAGGTTTTGGGGCTCAATTTCTCTATGATACAGCCAGTAACTCTATCTCAAACTCAATCCCATATCAATTTGGTATTAGAGCTAGGGGTTATGGGGGAGCCATGCAATCTACAATAACAATTCAAAGCATTCTTTCAGCAATATCAAGCTAATAGGGCTGCTGATTTGGTTAGGCAACAGGAACTTTCAGCCCAAATGGAGGCACTCTCACATGCTCTGGCTGGATCAAAGGCGGAGGGCTGGGCTGCTACTGAGAGTAGTATTGCTGGAGCACAAAGGTAGCTACGTGTAGGAAATGAGTCATGTGAAGGGGGACATTTTGTGCTCAAGTATTCCAAATTTGACTTCTCTCACTTTAGTGGTACCACTAATCCCCTTGGGTGGCTCAATCATTGCGAGCACTTTCTCCATCACCAACGAACACCAAAAGAAGAAAAGGTTGATCTAGCCTCCTATCACCTTGAAGACGATGCTTAGATTTGGTTCCTCAAGCTAGAACGAGATCAGCCCCACCTTTGTTGGGAGGAGTTCAAGGACTTATGCCACGTATGGTTTGGATCACCGAAACACATTAATGAACTTGGATAATTAGCAAAACTTTAGTGAACCGACATGGTGGGGGAGTACCAACACGAGTTTGAGTTACTAGTGGCTTGAGCGAGTGCCCTTACCTCTAAACAAGAAGTAGAGATATTCCTCAGTGGCATGTCGGATTGCATTGTAGTGGAAATGGAGGCCAAGGGTCCGCATGACGTGCATAAGGTGATGAGTCTTGCTCGGCTATACGAGAAAAAATTAGTCTAGCAACAATTGGAAACAACTCAAAATCGGCATCTTCCCATCACTTGTAGCCATCAAACTGCTTTGACACTGACTCAGCCTTGCCATCCTTTTCTGAAGCGGCTCTCTGGACCCAAAATGGAGGAGAGAAGACTTAAGGGACTCTGTTTCAACTATGATCAGCATTATGTTTGAGGCCATCAATGCAAGAAGTTGTTCTAGTTTGAGGTCCAGGATGAAGAAATGACTAAAGTTGGGGAGCAAAAGGAAGAGGAAATAGGTGCAGAGTTGGAAATATCCATCCATGCCATCATAAGTATCAACTGACCCCAAACCATGATTGTCAATGGCTTAATTCAGAATCTTGTAGTGGTAGTGTTAATTGATACCGACACTACGCATAGCTTCGTAGGCACCCAAGTTGCCAACCAACTTGGTTTACAAAAAGAACTTTGTGCAGAACTATGCGTAGTGGTCACAAATGGGAAGTGAGTACAAAGCCCTGGTGTGTGTCCAAGGCTGAAGCTACGATTGGGAGACTACCATTTCACCGAATATTTTTTCCTTTTGTCCCTTCCTAAATTTGGTTTAGTACTTGAAATCAATTGGCTGAACTACTTGGGCATGGTCTATTGGGACTTCATGCAAATTACATGAAGGGTCGGTGGTGGAACTTCAAAGGAGTGAACATCTATTATCAAGGTACCTTGTGCCATCAACTACAGCTATTATTAAGATGGACTGACAAATAGAGATACAAAGGTTAATAGTAGCATTTGAAGATATCTTTAAGGAGCCTAGTGACATACTCCTCATAGGTTCAAGCATCAAATCCCATTAGAAATTGGCACCAACCCAATTGTGGTTTGACCATATTGGTACCCACACCCCAAAAAGATGAAATCGAGAAGTATGTGCCCTAAAATAATGGACAAAGGAATAATCTGCCCAAGCCAATCTCAGTTCTCTTCACCGGTCCTTGTAGAAAAATTAGATGATACTTGGCGATTCTGTTTAGATTTTTGCACCCTTAATGAGAAGACAGTAAAGGATAAATTTTCGATTCCTGTGATAAGAGGAATTATTGGAAGAACTTCGTAGAGCTACCTTTTTCTCTTAGTTGGATTTTCACTCTGATTACCACCAAATTTGAATGGCATCAATGGATGTGGAGAAGATTGCCTTCTAAACACACCATGGACACTCAATTTGTGATGCCCTTTGGGCCTCCGGATGCTCCCTCAACATTCCAGACACTAATGAATTGGGTTTTTTTAGAAATTTTTGTGCAAATTCGTCTTAGTATTCTTCGATGATATTCTAGTGTATAGCTCTATTTGGGTAGAACACTAGCAACATCTACATGAGGTATTTTTTACACTGAATCTCAGTTTTTACTCCTCAGAAGATCCAAGTGCTTATTCAGTCAAACCTTTGTGTCATATTTGGATCATGTTATTTTGAGGTTTGGGGTTGCGGCAGATAAGCAAAAAATTGCTGTGATGCTTAATTGGCCAAGACCCACCACCCCACAAGGACTACAAGGTTTCCTTGGGCTCATCGGTTATTATCGACATTTTGTACAAAACTATGGAGTTATTGCAGCACCACTAACCACAATTCTATGATGGAACTCTTTTTAATGGACAAAAGCATCCATCAATGCCTTTGAAAGTCTAAAAATAGCTACTTTTCAAAAAAAAAAAAGGTCTAAAAATAGCCATGACCCAAGCCCCTATCCTCGCACTGGAAAGCTTAAAACTAAAATTTATGGTGGAATGTGATGCATTTGATTGGGGTATTAGCGCGGTGCTCCAACATGAGGGAGGACCCATTGCATACTATAGCCAAGCATTTGTAGTCTGTCACCAAGGACTCCTGACATACGAGAAGGAATTGATTAGATTAGCGATGACGGTATGCCATATCTTTGGGGCCAAAAATTTGTCATCAAAATCGACCACTATAGCATTAAATTCCTCCTAAAATAGTGCATCAGTACCTCACCACAGCAATGATGTATCAACAAGTTGCTTGGATTTGATTTTGTAGTACAGTATCGTGCAAGAAAGGAAAATCGGGTGGCAGACGCTCTTTCTCACCAAAATGAGGACCAAGGAGTACACTGGCCATTTCCAGCCCTTACGCCCACATTTTTGAAGCCATTAAAGAGGAGGTCTTGTCCATACCATCATTCCAACAATTGGTCTCTAAGATACAAGTTGGATAGGAGGGCAATCCATGGTCTTGGCATGATGGATTCATATGGTTTTGCGATAGAATTTATCTCACTCAAGATTCCCATTGGTAACAACCATCATTTAAGCAACCCATCAGTTAGGCCATGAAGGATATCAAAAAACACTAAAATGCATAACTGCAGATTTCTATTCGATAGGCACGAAAAATCTAGTGCAACAATTTTTGCGGGCATGTGAGTTTTGTCAGCGGAACAAAGTGGGAGAATCTACAGCCAACTGGCCTCCTTCAACTGTTGCAAATGTCCTCGCAGGTTTGGGTAGACATCTTTGTGGACTTTATTGATGGAAAGTCGGTTATCTTCCTTGTGGTTGATTGTTTCTCCAAAAGTGCTCATTTCTTGTTGCTTTCTCACCCCTACGTTGCTATTAGTGTGGCACGAATATTTTTTGACAACATTTTTAAGTTACATGGCCTATCGAAGACAATGGTTAATAAGTGGGATGTTATTTTCACAAGTAATTTTTGGAAAGAATTGTTCAAGTTGATTAGAATTCGGCTAGCTTTTAGTTCTAACGTATCACCCTTTGATGGGCAAAATGAGGTGGTAAACCGAACGTTGGAGATGTACTTATGTTGCTTCACTGTAAACCATCCTCACAAATTTTGGACTAGTTATCATGGGTAGAATTTTGCTACAACACAAGCTACCATACAACCTTGCGTAAAACCCCATTTGAGGTGGTGTATGGTCTGTCACTATCGTGTTTGCTAACCTATTGCTCAGGCATGGCCAAGGTTGAGGTGGTGGACTTGGTTCCTGGAGACAGAGATGAAATGCTCTAAGACATTTGCGCACAGCTACAATAAGCTGAAGTTGTTATGAAACATCGCCATGACTTCAATCGGCGCAAGATGGACTTCATCGTGGGGGGATATGGTGTTACTTAAGTTGCAACCGTACTGTCAACTATCATTGGTTTCTCGAGCAGGAAGAAAGCTAAGCCCTATGTTCTTTGATTTGTTTTTGGTCGAGGCAAGAATTGGCTCTGTGACTTATCATTTGGGTCTCCCTCAGGGGTGAAAATTACAGCTCGTGGTGCATGATATTTTGTTGAAAAAAGCTTATGGGGCCATTGCCTGCAACATTGACTATTCCCCCACTATAAGAGATGGGGTAGTTCACCAAACTCTGGTGGCCATCTTAAGGTCTCGTGTTCACTCAGAAGTGCGACAAGTGTTGGTACATTGGGATGGTCTGCAACTAGCTGATGCGTCATGGGAAGCCATGAACGACATGAAGCAGTGCAATCCATCATTCTCACTTGAGGGCAAGCTTGGTTTAAAGGAGTGTAATGATACAAGCTCTGCAGTGGAAGCAGCAACTAGGTCTTTGCTTTTGTATCAATGTTGTTTTGCAATCTGAGGACAAAGTGGGACAATTGGAAAAGACAAGTGGAGAAGTGGTGGAAGCTAATTTCATGTGTTAATTTTAGTTACTGGTTTGTGGCAATATGGACTACGATCCATTATCCTTACTTGTTGACATTTTTCCATTTGAATCTCATGTATATATGTTAATAACCTTAGTTATGAAGGCATAGAATTTCTCATCCCAAAAATTAATGTTGTATTGAGATTTGAAGGTTCACTCTATTTCTTTGTGCCTTCACCGCATTTTTCACCATAGTTTGTAAGGGTCTTAAGACTCACAAATCTAAAGTCTCCAAGGTTTTGGGAATCAATTTCTCTGTGATGCTACCAGTAACTCGATCTCAAACTTGATCCCATATCAGCTTATGCTCCTATTTGGAATGTCATGATTCTTGGAGCCGTTGTCTTGATTGTCTATGTTGCCATCATAATCATGATCTTTTTATTTACACAGCTTGTTTATCAACTATTTACAACAAACTTGACACCTAGAGAAGAAGATGTCAAAATCGTGATGCAAATGGCAGAGGAAGCAGTTCGTGCTCAGGAAAGAGATCCATATACCGCATTTGCTAACCGAGTGAAAGAGATCAACTATGGGAATTCCTATTTTTTCAGGGTATGCAGTATTTCATATGTGAAGTTTGCACTTTCGAGATCAGCCTCTCTTTATTGCTTTTGCTTGCTTATGTTTTCATAGCCTGTTAGAATGAACTGCAAAACTTTGAAACTGTAAAAGCTAACAAATATTCTTTGTTTGGTTATGTTTTTGCAGCCTATTAGAATAAACGACTTGCAAAAAGTTGATCCCATAAATGCTTGCGAATATTTTAACTGCTGTTTTAAGGATCCTTCAACTTTTACTATTGTAATTGTTGGGAATCTTGATCCTACAACTGCAGTTCCTTTGATTGTACAATATCTGGTAAGTTGATAATTCTTTCCAGGATACCTGAAAGCATTAGTGTTACGAAAAGATAGATAAAAAGTATTCTCTCATTATAAAAGATGAACTAATTACATAATACTGTCCCTATAATCAAGCTTATACTATTTGTTACAATCTTATATGAGATTTGAATATCTGATATCATCTTATCTAATCTATATCACTCCCGTTCAAGTTAGAGTATAGATATTAATCATGATCAACTTGTTACAAATATAACTGATTCGAGCTCTATTTAGAACTTTTGTGAGAATATTACCAAGTTGTTCTCTGGTTTGATATATTCTATAAAGATCAAGTTTTGTTGCATTTTTTTCCAAACGAAGTGGTAGTTTATCCCAATATGTTTAGTTTGTTCTTGTTTCTTGTAATGACTTGTTTGATTCATTTATGTATTTGTTTTTTTTGTTTGTTTGTATATTTGTTTACTTATTTATCTTTTATTTTTACTCTTTACCTTGTTCTATATTTATTGTATTATTTTTTATTACTTATTTTTATATTTTTGTTTAATGTATTATTATTATTATTTAATTATGTATATGCATATATATATATATATATTTCATATGGGTCTATTAGAAACAACCTCTCTACCAGTTAGGAGTAAGATTGCGTACTACTAGATCTCTTCAGATCCTGCTTATTAGCGGGATTTTCACTGGGTTGTTGTTGTTGTATGTCTAGTTTGTTCTTGAAGCACAAGGTTAGAAGTATGTTGGAATATGAGAATGGGAACAATCCCATATTGGAAAGGAGAAGAAGAAAAGAAGGCCTTATAAGTCAAAATGGAGCGGGCATTTTGGTGGTGGACCTCCTAGTTCAAGCCCAATTCATGCTCTTTCTCCCTCTCATGCACTCCTCCTTATATTGGGCCCGTCACATTTTCAACATGGTATCAGAGCCCACCGGCTTTGTTTCGACCTATGAAGATCTTGGAATCCTGACAGATTGGGCTTCATAAATTCAAACAAGTCCTGCAGCCCAATACTTGAAGCCCAACAAAGAAAGCTCGGTGAGGAAGACCCAGGCATCATAGACCAGACAAGTCCTATGGCCCAATACTTGAAGTCCAATGAAGAAGGCTCAGTGAGGAAGCCCGAAGGCATCAAGAAAAGGATAAGACTTACGGCCCAATACCTGAAGCCCAATGAAGAAAGACTCAGAACAAAAGACATTTGGTTTATCTGAAAATAAACTGTAGAAACTGCATTAGCCCAAAAAATTTTAGGAACATTCAT
>JANIIA010000191.1:18213994-18262042 GCA_027478495.1 Erythroxylum alaternifolium | reverse complement strand
AAAGCATTTTAAGATCTCACAACCATATAAACTTCAACATTGAATTATCCCCTGACTGAATTTAAGGAGTTAGCCACGCATGGCTATCGACAAACACATGAGGTTCTGAAAAGAATCAAAAAACGAAACTACTATCATAGGCAAAAGGCCATAATTTGTTAAAAAAAACAAAACTACTATTGGAGGCCAAAAAAGTATAGAATATAGTGTGTTCCTTCCTAAAACCTAATTTTCACTTATATACTAATAAAAACTAAGGCCCACATGAGCGGCCAATCAAAATAATGTTTTACTCCTCCTAAGCTGTTAAATTAGGTTAAAATGTCGGGTAAAAACGCGGATCAAACTGTCCACGTAATTCCATCCCGTCATCCGCTGCTCTGCTATTAGTCTTGCCCAAGGGTAACTCCTGGCGGCATTAAAATCATCCAGAAATCTTCAGGGTCAGTTCCTGTGTTCCAAATACTCCTCAAATTTGCTCCACATGCTTCCTTTTCATCAAATCCAACTGCCCCTAATCAAAGTAAGAAAAACTAAGTAGAATCTTGTAATTAAGCACAATAAACTTCAAATAAGCAAAGTATTAAGGACCAAAAACATGTTGAATTTGCAAGCTATCAAAAGGAAATTGCAAGGATGTTACCTAATTTTGACAATGAATGCATCCATTTTTTTAGATCAGGTTTAGCGAAGGCAATTTACTTTCCTTTCTTTTTATTTGTAAATTCATTTTTCTTAAGGAATTAACTTCATAATCTGAAATAGAGGCAAGAAGTCTTTTTGAAACAGGTTCATATGAAGGGGGAATGAATCTCATGAAGAGATTTTTGGAAGAAGATACTTTAGTCTTTTTGGATGGAGGTTTAGGTAAAGCCTCTATTACTTTTCTCTTCCTCTTTTGGTGTCCTACAATAATCAAGTCATTATCATCACTATTTATCAATTTATTATAGTCCCCCTCAACTATTTTAACAACTCCCAATATGGGTTTCTTGGAATTTTTATCATTAAACTCATCCAATTTTCACTACCCATTTTTTAACCAAATTTCTTCACAAGTTTCCTTTATTTCTTCTCTTTTATTTCCTTCTTCAATCTTTCCATTCTCCTTTTTTGACCTTTTGTCCCTATCCTTACTAGCCGATTGTACTTCCATTCGCTAGAGGATATATTGACTAAAATTTTCTTTCTCCACCTCAACAAGACTAGTTGCCTTTTGGAAAAATAAAAATCAACAAATGAGAGAAAGAGATTTTGGGTGATAGTGGGATTGAGGGACGATCAAGGTTTGTATGAGAAGGGTAATGATTGAATTTTGTGTTAACCTAGAAACAAAAGATAGGGATGTGTGATGTTTAACTCAAAAAATGACTCAAAGCTAAAAATGAGAGGAAGTGTAAAGTTTTAGGGTAAATGAAACTCAAGACTTATAAATAAAGGGAAAAATTAAAGAAATGAAGGTAAATGCAAGAAATAAAAGAACCATATTAAGAATTCTTAATTAGACATCCCTTAGGGTGTACTCTAGTAAAGTAAGGGTAATATCAGTAGTTCTCAATGAGTATTCTTATGCTTTCTAGCTTGGCTTCCATATGTTTTATGAAACTGAAACATATTTATATGAGCAAACATAATTACAAATAATTATGCAAGATATTCTTTTCTAGCCAATCATTGTGAAAATAAAGAATAACCTAGGCCTTTTTAATCAAGCCTAGTTCTAGTCTTAGTTTCTCAAATCTTTCTTTACTTAGTGGTTTGGTGAAAATTTCTGCTACTTGATCTTCTATTTTTACAAAAATTCATCTGAATTAGGCAATTCTCTACATTATCTCTAAGAAAATGATGACAATTTGATTGTGTTTTGTCATTGAATGTTGTATCAGGTTCTTAGAGATTTTAATATCACTTATGTTATCATATATAATAGGAAACCTTCTAACGTCCACACCAAAATCCATTAATTGTTATTTTATCCATAAGAGCTTGGCGTAATAAGAAACAGTAGATGCATATTTTGCCTCAGATGTGGATAAAGCAACTAAGTTCTATTTTTTAGAACCCCAAGAAATAAGATAGTGTCCTAAGAAATTGTCCATACTTGAAGTGATTTTTTATCAATGAGATGTCCTGAAAAATCTACATCTGAGTTTGTCACTAAGTTGAAATTTCCACTTCTGGGTACAAAATAGCAAGGTCTTTTGTTCCTTTGAGATATAAATTATTTTGATTGCCTTCCTTTACGACTCTTTTGGATTCACTTGGAATGTTGCACATGAATCTACATTGAAAACACTATCAAGTCTATAGTAGTCAAGTATAAAAGAGATCCAATCATACCTTAATAAACCTTCTCCTCAACAATTTTTCCCTTTTCATTCTCATCCAACCTAGCCATAATAGGAATAGGCGTATCATAGGATTTGGAATTTTTAAGACCATACTTCTTGATAAGTTCTTTTAGGTATTTCTATTAATGGATTAGTGTTCCTTCCCTTATTTGTTTGAATTAAAGCCCTAGGAAGAATGTGAATTCTCCCATGAAATTCATTCTTCATTAAACCTATAAATTCTCCACACATGGAAGTGTTATTTGCTCTAAATATGATGTCATGTACATATATTTGAATAACTAATAGTTGTTCGCTTTTATTTTTTAAGAACGATGTTCTATTTACTGTTCCTCTTTGAAAACCATTTTCTAAAAGAAATTCTGACAACCTGTTATAGCAAGCATTAGAAGCTTGTTTCAATCCATAAAGAGGCTTATCTAATTTACATATATGGTTTGGGAAATTAGAAATTTTCAAAATGAGGTTGTTCTATGTCGACCTCTTTTAAATAAGCATTATAAAGGCGATCTTATTATCCATTTGATATAACTTGAATCCTATGTAAGTAGAAAATACAATTATCCTAATGACTTCAATAAGGGCTACTGGTGCAAAGATCTCTTTGTAGTCAATCCTTTCTTATCGATTGTAGCCTTTGACTATTAGTCTAGCCTTGTTTCGTAAAATTAGCCATTTTCATCAAATTTATTTGTGTAAACCCACTTTAGACCAATTATAGTTCTATCATTTGGCCTAGGAATAAGGTGCCATACTTTATTTCTCTCAAATTAGTGTAGTTCATCTTATATAGCTAAAATCTAAGCATGATCAGTTAGTGCGTTTTGATAGTCACTAGGTTTTTCAAATGAGAGAAAGGCATAAAAGGTATAAAAGGCATAAAAATTTTGAAGTTTAGATCTTGTTTGAACTCCCTTATTAAGGTCACTTCATATCAAGTCTAAAGGATGCGAGCTCTAATGTTTCCATGGTTTAGGCAAAAAGGGTGTTGATATAAAACTTTCTTGAGTTTAGGAAACATCAATTCTTTAATTGGTAGGATTCGATTTTGTAAAATTGGAACCAAAATGTTGTGTGTCATTTCCAATTCTTCCAATAGTTCCTTCAGGATGTTCTCTTTCTTAGAAAGCACTAGGGTGTTTAAGATCTCTATCATTTTGAGTGCATTATTGCTTCTATTCTTCTTTAAGATCATCATTAGTATATGATCTTACCAAGCTTATCTCAAAATCAACATCCTGCACAACATGATTAGTTAAAGCATCAGTTTCACCAAAGATAATGTGTACACTCCACTCTAAGTGCATAGTTTTTTTATTTTACACCTTATATGCTTTACTATGAGATGAGTATCATAAGAAAACTACTTCATCACTCTTAGGATCAAATTTCCCTAAATGCTTTTTTACCATTATTATAAACATAACATTGACACTCAAATGTTTTAAGAAGCATAATATTTGGTTTCTTACTCTTAAATAGTTGATAGGGAGTTTTTTTTTTCTAAAAGTGGTCTAATAATGGCCCTATTATGATGTAACATGCAGTGTTTATAGACTCAACCTAAAATTTCCTATGAAGTCCATTAGCTATAAGCATCATTCTAGTTATGTCTTCTAAGGTTTAGTTCTTTCTCTCTATGACTCCATTTTGATGCAGGATTCTTAATGCTAAGAAGTTATGATTAAAACTATGTTCCCTAAAATAGTCCATAAAGGCTAAATAATCAAATTTAGTGTCATGATCAAAATGAAGTGAGAGTAGTTAATGTCCAAAGTGCTTTTGGATCTTTCTAGTAAACACAAAGAACTCATCAAAAGTTTCATCTTTAGCTAAAAGAAATATGGTCTAAGTGTAATGTGAATAATTATCAACTATAACCAAAACATATCTCTTACCTCCTCTAATACCATTATCATAGATCCATACAAGTCCATATGTAACAGTTCTAGTGGCTTACTTATTCTTACCAATTTTTTGGCCTTTAAAGGACAATGAACATATTTTCCTTTCGCAAAGGCTTTGTAAACCTTGCTTATGTTAAAATTCATAGAAGGTAAACTATTGACAAGATCACGTAAAACAAGCTTTTGTAACAATGATAAACTGGCACGTCGAAGTATTTTATGCTAGAGTAAAGGATTGTCTTCAAGAACACTTAAACATGTTATATTAACATCAAGAAACAAGTCAAGATTTACCTTATAAATGTGATTGCATCTTATTTCTTCAAGAACAATCTCATTTATATCATTTCTCACAATTCAAACATTTATCATAATTAAATTGTACATTATTTATTTTGTCACAAAATTGTGACATATTGAGAAAATTATATCTTAGAACCTTGACTAACAATACATTATCAATGGAATATATAACAACTTACCTACTTTATCAATATCAATAATCTTACCTTTCATATTGTCTCCAAAAGTTACAGTTCCACCATAGAAGACTTTGAGTGAGAGGAACTTAGATTTGTCTCCTATCATGTGCTTAAAACAAATGCTATTAAGGTTCTATTGGTTATTACTCTTCACTCTAGCCTATAAATATATTTTAGGGTTTAGATTTAGGAACTCAAACTTAGTTGGGTCCCTTTCTAACATAATAGGCTTTTAAAACACTATTTCTAATCCACACACACTTTACATAAGCACATTTTTTTCTGTTAGCCTTTTCCCTATGATGGAATTCAAACATATGATGGCCTGTCTTGTAAGGCCCCAAGATACCCTAGAAGTATTATAGCATGTCTAGGGTGTATTAAGAAGTGAACATAACAAATTAAGTGCATCTAAGTATAATAAGAGACATAATGGTACTTAATGTAAAAGAAAAGGGTAAATAGGTAATTTGTTTATTTCATCATGGACATTCATACTTAGACGTGAAATATGTATAGGAATTTTTGATATGTTTGCTTGGATTTATGAACATAATGTGAGGAAAATTAGTAAAAGAAATATCCCATTTTCTTATGGAATGTTGTTAGATAAACTGAATGTGTTTTTTCATTGCTCTTACATGATAAGACCAAAGTTAGTTAATTTGGGATGCGTACCTAGCTGGATGGATAGACTCCACTAAATAAACTTATGTAATTTAGCCACATCTAGGCTTGTAGACCTCTAAATTGGATAATTCTAATTAAAGATTAAACTAGAGATATAGGTCTAAAACTTTGATGAAGGAACCAAAATTTGATTCTACCTTTAAGATTTTTGAATTCTAGTTTGAAGTTGAGTTTTGGTCGTTGTCCTTGTTTTTGAACAACCTGTAGTTTTTTAGGTATAACTTCCGATATAATTAACCAAATTGCATGAAATTTATGCCACTAGAAAACTAGACATAAAGGAATGAAATTAATTAATAAGATCATAGGCTAATGTGGGAATTAAAGGAAGAAGAATGACCAATATGGAATTTTTTCTAAAGTTAACACATGGACCAATTGGATTAAAGCACGTGTGACCAATAAGTTAAAGCTTATGTATGTCTAATAGAATTGTAAGACATGGTCTAATAGAATTGTAACTCGTGGTCCAACAGGATTGTAACACATGATCCAATAGGATTGTAACATATGGTTCAATGGGATTGAAACATGTGTCTAAGACTAAAAAATTCAAGGAAAGGCATATGGGGAGGGGAGATGATTGACGCTTTGAGGGTTTTAACTTCAAAATTTCCCCTGTCCATTTCATCGTTTTCATCATATCATTTTTCATGTAAGACATCAAGTCAATCTTAGGTGAAAATCAAGGTAAAAGTTAGGGATTTTCTCATCATGTTTACCTTTTCTTGCTTTGCTTATGAAGAACTGAAATTATAAGGTTGGAAGTGGGATTGAGATGTGTATTTGTAATGTTTCTAGTTGGTGAGTCAAACAAAGCCAAAGAGGAAGGGAAGGAAAGGCATTAGAAGAACTACTTTGCCAATTTTAAGGTTTGGGAATACACTTAGTTTAATTTCTCTTTTTATGTATGTTTGAATGGATATAAAGGTTCATTGGACATGGAATGGTTGTTGGGATGAAGCTTTGGTTTAGCCTTAGATAGAATTGGTTGAATATGACAAGAGAATATCATGTACTAGAATTCTGCCCATGCTTTTTTTAACCAGTAATATTTTTTGGGTCATAACTCAGCCTATAGACCTCTAAATTAAGTGATTTTAGTTGCATGTGAAAAATAAGATATGGAAATAAAAATCTCTAGAAGAGACTCCGACTTAATTTTGGCTTTATGATATGGAGATTGAGATAAAAAATGATGACTTGATGCTGCCTTTATTTTGGAGTAGCTTCTAATGTTTGGTCTATATCTCATGATTTAAAAATTCAATTGACTTGATTTTTAGTGCTTTGTAAACTAGAGACATAGCAGAAAAAATTTCTAGAAGATCTAAAACCCTAGTTTGAACTTTTTCTATATAAAAATTTCAGAACAAATGGAGGTATAAATTCTGTGCAGGGGATACAATGCGAAGGAAATTGCATTATTTTAAGTTTGTTTTCATTTTCGATTTTTACCGAATAATGTCCGAACCTTTTCAAATGTGTATGAAAAATTTTAAACATATAGAAATAAATGAAATAGGACTTACCATAAGTGAATTGGATGATTGAACATTGGAATTTAAGATTGAGCGTAATGCATTCCAAAGAAAACTTATATGTACATAAATAATTTGTATGTATATTTATCACTCATATGTGTATAGTATGATTATACAAGTGTGATTCTGACATGATTATAATCGCGGTAAGTAATTACTTGCACGTATGAACACAAATACAAATTTTATGATTTAAAATGTATATCAAATGACTTGTCATTATATGAATTGTGAAATTGGAAAATGGTTAAAGGAAATGTTACAGTGCCTGCTCTATTGTCATGGTGGTGGATAGATAAGCATGCCTGAGGGGATACAATGCAGCTGTATAGTGTGACACCAATGATGTCTTCATTTCGAGACTATAATTTATCCACAGTTTGATGCCTTTGGGTGTCTATAGTTTGATGCCTTCAGGTATCCACATTTTTGATATCTTCAGATATCCATAACTCCCATTATCCACACCCATGCAAATTTGTAGGCCGAACATAGAAAGTAAAGTAAATGATTATGAATAATAACTACAACATAACAACAAAAATAATTGGTATTGATGATTAATTTCGTTTCTATTGATAAATTGTATCAATGAGCATTGAATATCAATATTTGGCTTATAAATTTGCATTTTCAGTATATGGATAATATGTTGAAGCATATTTGCATTATGTACTTTGCTTAAGTATGCCATCATTGTTTACATAGCATTGAATATCAATGTTTGGTTCATAAATGTCAATTTATGGCATTTGAGTTGTGATATTTCTAAATGTGTGTGCTTAGCGGATGATTGTTATGAGTGGTCATCCAAACTAAGTATTTTACCCACTAAGTTTCAAGCTTAGCATAGGTGTTAATTCACATAGGTACAAGTCATAAGAGTGAGGTACATGGAACATCTGCAGGGACTAAGGCCAACAGTTAGGAGAAAAAGTACCTTTGGATGTGTCTTTTGATTAAAGAATGGTTGTATATGTAATAAAGGAAATTATATGTTTTCCTTTTGGATTAACATGTAAATATAAAGATGTAATACTAATTTTCAATGACAATGTTGAATGATATAAGATTTTTTAATATGTATAAGTGTAGGATTGAATAGAAAAATGTGTGATGATAGACCCTATAAATGAATAGAAATGTATGCCGTAACTATTTGTACAAGAATTTGGTTGCCGGGTGGTTGTAGGTTTCGTATAGGGGGTGTTACATGTCTTACCATAATGTATACAAACAATATACTTAAGCAAACCAATATATTTTTCTTTTGTTACATCAATCCTTCTTTTTCCCACTAAAATCAATCTTTCTTTTTCCTACTAAAACCTAGCTCATGTGTAGCATTGTTGTGTACTTTAATAATTCATTCAGTAGGTTCCTTAGCTTTCTTACCCTTTTTTTATATTTATTCTTTACTTTTTTCTAGTTTGTTTCTTAAATCCCAGTTTTCAATTTTCAAATTTGAAACTTGTTTAGACAATTTTTCAACCTAGGAGTTTGAGGGATAACTTACCTTATAAGGGTTTTGGGAAGAAGAAGGATAGGAATTCGGAGAGGAGCTATAAAATCTAATATTGCTCTATTATTGTTCTCATTACTATTTTTAGAAGATTGATTTTTCAAAAATTATTCTTTAAGACTTACTAACTCAATCATTTCTCAAGTTCTCAATTTGACTAGGATCAGTAGAAGCTTTCAGTTCATTTAACTTTCGAGTAAGAGTAGTATCATTCTTTTATAATTCTATAGCCTTTTCTTTTAGGTTAGAGTTTTCCTCTTTAAGAGTCGTTATTTCATTTCACACAAGATTTTTTCTTTAATCACTACCATTAAATCTTCCTTTAACCTTTGAATAACAACTTTTAAGACATCAACTTCATGAGTAGTATCTTCACAATTATTTGGAAGAAAGCCACATAAATAAATTAATGTTTCTTTTAAGTATTTCTTAGAAGATCTTTTTCCATTCAAATGCATTTACCTTAAAGTCAACTTCAGTAAATATTGTTCTTTTTTTTAAATGATCCATCAAACAAAGATTTGATTTATAATTAAAATCTTTGGAATCAACTTCATTGTCATTTCGATCTCCCCATAAAGCTGACATGGTTTTTCTAAACTCTTTCTTATCAAATTTCTTTCCACATTCCTTACCAAGTTCTTTGTTTCTTTCCTTCCCACGTTCTTCATCCCATTTAGGGAAATCCTTGATCATATGGTCCAGACTACCACATTTAAAGCAACCATTAACATTCTTCTTAAATGAAGAAGAAAAGGACTTACCCTTGCTTGTGTTGCCCTTTTTGGTTGAGTTTAAGTTTTTAAGGAACTTCTTGAATTCACATGTCAGCATGGCAATGTCTTCATCATCTGAGTTTGAGTCACTATATAAAAGGTTTATTACCTTTAAGTGAAAAGAAACATAAAACTGTACAAAGGTTACTCTCGTTGACTCTAATGATGGTCAAAATTTTGAGCAAGTATGATTACTTTTTCCTTTTCCTTGATAGTTGTCATTTGCATTATATTTTAAAGTTTAATTTGTTACTTATTTAGTATGAATTTGAGTGTTAAGTGTGTATTTATGGTTTGATAGTGTTAGTTTATGTGTTTAAGTGTTTTTTTTAGGTTAGTATGAGTCTTTGAGCTTAATTGTTATCTTTTTTAGGCACCCTGATATGTTTGTTAATGTTTTAAGGTAAACAGCGAAGATCGGAGAAGTTGTGAAGATTTTCGGGCCAAAAACATAGGGCATGAATAATTTTTTGAGGTACCTTGATGTGTTTGTTAGTGTTTTAGGGTAAACAACAAAGAACGGAGAAGTTGCAAAGAGTTTCAGGCCAAAAACATAGGCTGTGATCATGGCACAACAGGCCATTATCGTGATAGAGAGGAACAAGCCAGGGCAACTAGGTAACAATCGTGCACTTTGGGCATGGTCATGACAGAGAGCTTAGATCCAGGCTATAATCGTGCACTCTAGGCCACGCTCGTGACAGAAAGGTTTAGGTGCTGGCTACGATCGTGGCCTACATCAAACTAAAACAAAAACTTGAGTTTCGTAAAATTTTTTAGACCGTTTTGACCCTAACTTAAACCTAGGGCATCCAAAGTATAAATGCATCATAATGAGACAGATGCAACAGCTTTGGAGAGTTTAAAAAGGAGAGCCTTCATGTTATCCAATTCTAAAAAATACCTATAAAGAAATCGAGAGATTGAGGAAGGAGAAAAAGGAAGAGAAACACAGAGAAGAAGTTTAATGCGACGTACTTCTAGGAACAGGTGATTTCTCACTGTCGCTGCCTTTGTAATTCCGTTCCTGAAGTATTTATTAGTTATTTCAATTTTATTCATGTATAGAATTGAAATAGGTTGTGTTGAATGTTTAGTTTTTGTTTATACTCACCTTTGGGGTTTTGATTTTTGAGATTAATAAAGTTTGGTTGATTATGTTTTTTATTGATTTAATTATGATTTAATTCTGCTCTTAATAACTTGGCAATAGATTGAGAGGGTGAGCCGAGTGAAAATAATCAAATTGGGTTAAAGAGAGTTAGGTGATTTGATAGGTAAAGAATTGAATCAACCCGATAGAATCGTGTAATGAGAGATCGAGCATAGGTTCCCAGTAGGTTATTCGACAATTTAGAACTAATTTAGGTTTTGGGTCAATTATGAATTGAGAGATCACAATTCCATAATTTAAATTAGGGATTATCAATTAGGGTTAAGAATAATAACTTGAGAGAGACTAATTCACCCTAGGACCGTCTAAACTCATTAGTTCAATAATTGCACAACTGATTAGGTTTTCGTTACTTTGATATTAAAACCCCCTTTCTCTCACTTGATAGTTTCTAGGTTGATTTTGGGATTGGTTTGTATGACTTGTTATCTTGTTTAGATTTCTGCAATTCAATTCTTGAAATTAATTATTTGATTGGTTTATTTTCTACATTAGTTATTTATTTTAAATTATTGTACTTTAGTACGACCTTAGATTTTAAGACTAGTTTAGCCCTCTTTGTGGGATCGATACCTTAGGTACTACACGAATGACTCGAGTGCTTATGGAATTTACCAAGGTTAATAAATATTAAAACTTAGCGTGTGTAACCTTGCAACCATAGTGCAACTTATTGGAACAGATCAGTTGATACATTATGATGTCTTCCTTAAATCTATTGGGACTAAGATTGTCATTACAATGTTGTATGCAACCAATCATAAGTTCCAAAGACTACAAGCTTGGTAAGAACTGGAGAACACTAGCCATCTCATGAGGTTGCTATGGATGGTATTAGGTGACTATAATTGTATTCTCAAGTCTGAAGAAGCAAGGAGTGGGAGAAGTTCGAACCAAATTAATTATCGAGAACTTTAGGAGGTGATGGAGAGAATGGGTTTGGCTGACTAAAATGGTATGGTAATGCTTATACTTGGACCACTAAGCAATTGGTTTTTGCTGAAAAAATTGAACCGATGTATGTTTAATGACAAATGGATAAAGACTTACCCTACAAGTAGCGCTTTGTTTAATGATCCAATTGTATCGGATCACAGTCCAATAATAGTGGAGCTGCTAATAGGCGATAGGAGGAGGAAGACTCCATTTAGGATCTCTAATCTCTTGATGGATAATCCTGGCTTCAGAAACATACTCATTGAGGAGATGCTGGGGGCCATACCTAGATTAAAAGGATATCAGGTCACCATGAGACTCAAAGCCTTGCAGAACCGACTGAAATTGTTTAGCAGGAAAAAAATCCAACTAGACTTAAAAGCTCTAATTGAAGCTCTAGAAGAGCTAAAGCAATGTCAGAAGAGAATATTGGATAGACCAAAAGATTTGCAACTAAGAACACAGGAAGCGGCATTGGTGGGAAAATATAATTTGTTGTTGAATAGTACCAATACTCTATTAAGGCCGAAATCTCGGATGCTCTGAATAAAGGTGGGTGAGAGATGTACTAAGCATTTTATGAGCTCAATTTCAACTAGGAGGAATAAGAATTCTATCTAATTGCTAGAAGATTATATGAGGCAGATCCATGAGGATAATGAAAGTAAGAAGAAAGTTGCCTTAGAGTACTTTACTCGGCAATTTGAGACTGTAATGCCAATAAAAGATATACCCACAAAGGTTCTAGCAGGGCTTAAACAACTTGATGAAAACAACAAGGAGGAGTTGGTAAGAGATATTACAAAGCAAGAAATCAAGAATGCTATTTTTTCAATGAACCCAATAAAGCCCAAGGATCGAATAGTCATAATAGGAGATTCTTTCAAAAATACTGGGATATTGTAGGAGAAGAAGTGGTAGCAGTAGTGGATGAGTTCTATAAGAGAGGAACAATCCTCAAGAAATGAAACAAAACATTTATCTACTTTATTCCCAAACAAAATAATGCAAGGAAGATGGAACAATTCAGACCTATAACATGCTATAACTTTCTTTACAAAACCATCATAAAGATCCTAGCTAATAGGTTGCGAGTGAGCCTGGGGAAGATAATTATCCTAGAATAGAATGCTTTCATCAAGGGGAGATCAGTGGGAACAAATATCCTACTGTGCTAAGAACTATTAGAGGGCTATCACTCTAAGAGGAGAATGAGGAATTGCCCAATAAAGATGGACCTTACAAAGAGCTATAACTCAATCAACTGGAGCTTTCTTTTTAACTATATTGAAGGCAGTCAACTATCCTCCTCTGCTTAGAAAATGGGTTAGGGAATGTATAAGTACTGCGTTTATGGCAATCTTAGTGAATGAGGAACCTACAAAACTGATCAAAGCAAAGAGGCGTTCGAGGCAAGGAGACTTATTATCCCCTTACCTGTTTGTCCTATACATGAAGGTTTTGTCAACTCTTCTTATGAATACCATACGGCGGAACCCAGAGTTCTAGTTCTATGGCAGATGTAATGGTATGAAGCTTACACATCTAGCTTTTGTAGATGATCTCTTATTGTTTTGCAAGGATGAGAAAAACTCAATTGATATAATGTTGCAAGTAATGATGGAATTCCAAGAGATTTCAGGATTAAGATGTAACCGTCTGAAGAGTTGTTTCTATTTATCTTGCAACTCAAGTAGAGAGGTAGTATCTACAGCTGTTGAGATAGGATTAACACAAGGGCAACTACCCTTCAAATACCTAGGGGTACCAATTTCTCAAAAAAGAATCAATGTTGTGGATTGTAAACCTCTGTTAAACTTAATTCATGGAAGAATCAACCTATGGAGCAATCAATTCCTTAGTTATGGGGGTAGGCTACAACTAATTTAGACAATTCTGAGCAATCTTACCACTTATTGAATCAACCATTTATTCATTCCCAAAAGTATCTTTAAGGAAATTGGTAGGAGGCTCAAGGAATTCTTGTGGAACAGATCAAACCAAGGCAGAAGAAAAGTGAAGATCAATTGGGACAAAATTTGTAGACCTAAGCAACATGGGGGATTGGACATCCATTCAGCAAGGGTGAACTATAAGGTGAGTAGGGGGCACAATTTGTGGTGGTTATGTTACAAAAAGGAGTATTTATGGGTGAAATGGATACACAATATATTCATTAAGCATAAGAGTAACTGGATCCTACAATCAAGACAAGATATGTTAGGCACTCTAAAATAAATTCTAGAGACCAATCAATGGATGCAGAGTTAGGTGTTTCACAGGATTGGGAATGGAGAAAGCACGTCTTTTTGGTATGATAATTGGCACTGTAAAGGACCTCTATATAAAGTGGAGGAGGTATAGGGCTTGAAATTGGTGGTGAATCTAACAAATAAAGTATGCTTATTCAAAATAATCAATGGATATGGCCCTTTCACAATAATAAAAGTGCCAGTTTCGTCATGGAAGAGTTGCCACGATGTCAGGAAGGAGAGCAGGATGAATTCAATTGTTAGTAGGTAACTCAAGGAAGTTTAACACAAAAGCCTGTAAAACATTATTACAGGCTACAAAGAGCATAAGGCAGGAGTGGGCAGCCTTAGTATGAAATAGTGATCTTAATTCAGTTCATTCATTCATCTTATGGATGTGAATCAATAAAGGGTTGCTTACAAGGGATAAGATCAGGTTCTTAATTAGAAATTTGAACTGTGAATTATGTAATGCAAAACTGGAAAGTTTGGAATACCTCATGATTAGATGCAGGTATACCACACAAGTTTGGGATCGATTGCAGAATATAGACAACGTGGCCCAGCCAACAGCTTCTTGGAGTGAAACTATTACTTAGCTGGAGAAAATTAGAGTGCATAATATGACTGATCTAAAAGCTATCAGGTTAAGTTGGCCAGTTTTGGTGTACTACATATGAAAAGAGTTCAATTGCAGAGTATTCAAACAAAAAAGTAGGAGCAGTGAGATGGTTTTTTTGTCCATCTTCCTACATTACAGATTGGCCATGTTAGCTAGAGGAATAGTTGCAAATCTGATAAGTAGTATGAAGAGCAGATGGAGATTGGTGTAATACTGGACTAAGTGGCCTCGCAAGTTTCCTTGATCTCAAGATGTAAATGATTACTAGGAACCATAAATCTCTATAATCTAGATTCTATGGAATATACATGTTTTGTCCTTTAGATTGTATATATTTTCTTATAATGAAATCTATTAATTTTTGAAAAAAATAACAAAAAAAGTATGAGATAACCTAAAAAAATCTCAGGGAGGATAATCACAAAAGGATGAGCAATAGTAATATGACTCGATTACTACAATGTCCATTGTCATTCTTTGGTCACACTTGAACCGCAATAACCTCCATAATTATTCATTAAAGGTGGCTCACTATTTATTTGAAATTAACCAATTAAATGAACATAGGACTGAAAATTGAAAATCTGCTTGGTTTATCAAAATTTTCAATGCTAAGTCAATGTACAAGGCTTCATAAACCATAACATGTCCAAAACTCTAACTTCTATTCCTTCCACAATCAAAACGTTTCTTTCCTTACTCTCTCTTTCACCTTATCCTTATTCTATTTTACTTTACGAAGAACTTTCATGTCCTATAGATAAACAAACGAAGATAGACAAAGGAGAAGCACGAAGAATAATAAGGTATTAGGGAATTGCTTGAATCAAAGATCATAAATGAAGCACGAAGCAATCAGGGTTAGATGAAATTAGGTTTTAAGGTTTTAATTTTTGGAAAATAAATAAATAAATTTAAAAATAAGAAATTAATATTTATACACAAAATAGCTGCAATATTGGTAGTTGTTCTTATCTAGTATATGCATATGGCCTAACGTAATAAAGATGTAATGTCTATTTGATGGAGTGAGCATTTTAGGCCAAACTGTTCTATTTTAGAAATGTTAGGGGGTAAACTAGTACTAGAGATAATAGTAAGGGACATTTTGGACTTTTTTTTCCCAATGTTAAGGGACAAATTAGACCTTTTCCCTTTTGTAAGTAAAAGTTCTATTGTACAATTATCTTTTAATGCAAAACATGTGAGTACAACCTTCTTATCATATGATTTGTATAGAATGTGTCTTACTCCTGATGAGATATATGCTTCTTCATATATTTTTTAATAGGTTAGTAACCAATAAAGGATAAATCATACATGTTATAGTATAAGAGATTAGTAGCATAAGACATTAGACTAAATTTCTAGAGGCATAGTTGAGATATTGGTAAAGAATAATATTCTTCTAACTTTGGATTTTGACGATTTGAAAACAAGTGTTCATTGTTACAAGGAAGAGTTGACCAAAAATAAAAAAATGGTTCAACTCGTACTTTTTGCCTTTTAAAAATCAAACATACTAACATATGTGATCCCTATACATCTATTGTCTGCAACTTAAGATATTTTTTGAAATTTATAGAATATTATTCCTATTATAATTATGTGTTCTTACTTAAAGAAAAACCTAAAGTTATTGATAAATTTAAAAACCTAAAGTTATTGATAAATTTAAAATCATTAAGATTAAGGTTGAGAACCAACTGAAAAAATTGATCATGATTGTCATATCATATTATGGATGAAAGTATTATGGCAAACATAAGGTTTGTAGATAAGAAAAAGGTGCATTTTTTAAATATTTAAAATCATTTAGAATAGTGGCTCAATTCATTTTGCTATGTAGTCCTAACCAAAATGGTATAGCTAAAAGGTGAAATCACACCTTAAAGTATATGATTAGATCAATGTAGACCAAGACTAACCTACCTGTTTACCTTTTGGGTGAAGCTATAAAGACTACTTTGTATATATTTAATAAGATCCAAAACAAATCAATACTAAAGATGCCTTTTGAAATTTACAAAGGGTGGAAACCTAGACTCACTCATTTGTGTATATAGGGCTATCCTATTGAGGTGTGTTTATACAATCTTATAAGTATAAATTGCATTCTCTTTCCAATCTTCATTATTTTATAGGATATCATAAATACTCTAAATGATACAAGTTTAACATAAAGAAGGAGGATCCATAATAGCGGAATCACAAATAGGAAAGTTTTTGGAACATAATGTTTATGATAAGGATGGTCCATCTCATCTTTCAAATGATAGAAAAGGGATATGAATGTCATATCTAACCTACCACTTATTTAGTTGGGACTTCTAGATCCAAATATGAGTATCATATTAGTATAGGAAAATAGACCCATAAAGGTACAGATTGAGGTTATTGAGGCACATGATCATGTTAAACCAGTTCAATTAAGGAGATCCATTTGATTAAGGAGACTTGTTGATGTATATATTTTACCACAACGCACTCATTGGTGAATATGGATCAATCTCAGAAGGACTACTGATTGAATAGAAATTATTCAGAAAATTAATTATCTAGACCAACATTTATGATTTATTGAAGGAGAAAAATAAAGAATAGATATAAATGTTAAAACATAGGAATAATAAAGGATATAACATTTTGTGAATAAGCTAGATTTATGAAAGGTGTTCCCTGGGGCTTTAGTATGTCCAGCTTCACCTTAATTTAATGAACAATTCTTTTTTTATGGACCAGTGAGAATTCCTAAGTTAAAATTATATTCTCCTTCAAGACATATAGCTCCTACCCTTAGATTGAATCAATTGAAATCTTTTTCTAATAAGACAATCCAAGAATGTACTAATTCATTTTATGAATTTCCATGATAGGTTTTACCCTAACCTAGGAAGATTTTGCAGTTCTTTCTCTCGAGTAATAACCCTCTTTATCCATATTATGATCTAACCATATATTTCATCTCTTAAATCTTAGTGCATAAATCAAATATTTGAATTTTCCACTTTCGTTCCTTCAATTCAATCAATTATACAAACATACATAAATCTAAAAAAACTAAAAATTCATTAAATTAAAAGACTCGTCGATTTAATAGTTAACATCTTATGGTTCATCTCACTTAAGTCTATATCTCAATTAGTTTATAATCAAACAAGAGATAAAAACATAAAAATAACAAAGAAAATAAGAATAAAAAATAATTGTCATCAGTCATGAGTTATGAGTCATGAGTCATGAGTCAAGAGTCTTGAATCTTGAATCTTGAATCTTTGGTGAATCTTATTGAATTATCGTTCTTCTTCTAAGATTAACTTCTCTTTGATCAATTACTAATGTAAAATGGCTTCTATTTGACTACATTTTACTTTAAAACTCTATATGTGCTGAAAAACTCTGTCTTTACCTTGCCTCCATTAAAATAGTTTAAAATTCTAATTTTTTAATGAGTAATATAACTCTAATATGGGATCATGTACCAACCATATTATCTTTATCACATTCTATAACTTTTTTCATAAAACCGTATCACTAACATGAGGCCAACATAAGAGCTTATATGGTTTGCATTGCTTGATCAAAAATAGAACACAAGGGCGTGTAAAGTTGTACAGGAGAAACAAAACCAACTACCTTAGAATAAAACCCTAACATAGTAGTAATGTAGGTGTCATGTTTTATAATCCTTCTTAACTTCTTCCAAAATTAAACCAAATCGGTCTAGTTCTTCTTTAAATTTGCTCCCTTTTCCTCGAAGATGTAGAGATGAGACCTAAAACAAAATATATCTTATTTTAAGAATCAAATCCTCTAGAATTGTCCAAAACAAGAGTAATGTACTATAAAATCATACTAAAAGTAATGTAATATTTAGCATATTTTAAACTCCCCCACACTTAAGCATTTGCTTTTTCTTAAGTAAATTAATTCCATCATTCCATCTGAAATAAGAAACAATTCTAAATATATGTCAAATGAATCAAACATACCAATCAAGAGTCTCCATCACTTATCCAATTACAAAGATCATCAAAATTCTAGTTAACTAACTGTATAAATTCATAGGTTAATTCAATTCATTCCATGATCTTTCAAACTTCAAACCAAATTATAAAATTCAATTCCATGTACAAAATGAACATGCACAAGATAAATGCTTATACTCCTAAACATATTCATACCACTTACTAAAAAAACCTCAAATTCAATAAGACAAGAGCATTAGGCACTTATTTGAAAAGTCATTTATCCTTTTTATGTGAAGTAAACAACTTGTCATAAAAAATATCGATTACTTAAATAGTTCATTGTCTTAAATGAGTACTAACAGCACACTTTAACTTTAACCTTTTATAGATATGAAGTCAATATAGTGATATTATTTTTGCCTATTTATTCATAATTTTATCATTTTTTGGGATAATGACAATGCACAAAAGAAGTTACAATCACTTTACTTATGTATATTTTACATAAAGAATATCATAATGCTCATCTAGTATTCATTCTCCAAATTCATAAAATAAAACAAATTCACTTATTCACCAACACTAGATATTTTAAATCACTGAAAAGTCAAATTTATAATGAATCGTCCCCATTAGTGTGTTTTCAAAGAAAGAACAAAATTTCTAAAATAACCTCCTAATAACAAATTTTCAAGAATAACTTCCTATTGAGAGTTTGTAACAAAATTGTTATGATTGATTATCATATATAGAATCTATCTACTACACTTAAATTATATATTGTTTGTAATGTATGACACACGTAAGATAACAAAATTAATAAATTGTTCTTAATGTATGAAACATGTAATATAACAAAATTAAAAATGGGGAAAATATGGTCGATGACTTATACTTCCCTAATTTGTGATAAATGGCCTAAGTTTTGATGAAATTCTATTTTATTATTTTCTTTTTCATTAAAGCTTATATTGGAATTTATAGAGAGAGTTCATAACTTGTAAGTCAAAAATAAAAAAAATGCAATTATAGATGATCACAAAAAAGTAGAAAAGGGTAATAAAAGGCAATTAAGAAAATCAATCATATAGAGGTGGTTGCGGTCCTGGTAATGACATGTAGGGAATTATCACTTACAAATCCTATGGATCATCGAAGGAGATCATATTCATTAAGTCCCCAATAGATGACTCTATAGTCATTGTCTATATATCTTCCTATTCATCCATCTCTCTATTTACAATAAGGAAATTAGCCTTTTGATCATCACATCCTGATGGTACAATAAGCTCCTTTACATCGCTAACCTCATTTGGTATTGTTTTATTAGCCTTAGGCTTACTGAGCTAGCACTCCGACTTTTACATAGTTGGCTGATCATATATTGGCTCAATGAATTGGACTGGTAAAGGTAAGATCTCCACCTTAATAGTTTGCATTATCTTCACTAGGATATCACCTATCTAGTGTAAATATTGCTCCATGTATAAATATGTGGTTGATTGGGCTAGTTATGTAGTATTCTGAGGTAGAGATGGAGTTGACACATGCTCCACGCTTGTGATATGGTTCTCATGGGCAGGAATCTCCTCTGTCACTCATGATGTTGCACCAATAAGCACAAAATAATACCCTCTCTCATATCTCCGAAGCACCACCATATGGATGGCTCACAGGATGTCCATTATGAGAGGCGTTGTAGTGCTTGCTACTATTAAGCTTGTCTACAAGAACTCTTAGCTATCTTGCTAGTATGATGATGATTGAGTCACCTCTGATTATTTCAAAGTTAGTTCGATATAGATATCCTCCAACCAACTAGATAAAACCGATCCTAATATGTATCCTCTTCTTCTGGCACATGAAGTTGATGAGGAAGAGGTATTTGCTTCTTACCATACCTATGCTCTCCCTCCTACTATACAATGAGTGCATAAAGAGTTTGAGAACGTATCTCATCATTATGAACCTCAACCCTGAGGCCTTAGATTTTAATGGATGATAAGGTCCCATTATGGCCATTATATCCTAGTAGTTCCTAAAGTTAGTATCTAGCTAGTCCTAATCTTGAGATATACTACTTTACTGTAGGCTTTGAGCATGCTCCTCAATATACAGGATGACGTGGACTCAAACTAGTTATACTTGTGGTTATGGTTTATGACCCTTAATTTGAATTTAATAATGGAATCGTCCTCTTATGACATCTTGGTATCACCAATCTTTAAGGTGCACATAAACTTTAAGATTAGTTTTCGATAAACTGGCTGTTGGATGTCAAAAAAGTTCAGCCATACATTAATGGAGACAATCTTCTTACACAACTTGTTAAGTCCACCACCCTTAATACATCTTAGTCAATAAAACTAGGCATCTTGATTTGCCTTATTTGGAAGTAATGGAACCGCTGCCTTTAGTCCTTGCTGGTAAAGTGGAGAAATGGATGGTCTAGCTACTCTTATGGCACTTGAGGCATAGTTAGAGCTGGTGGTGGTAGTATTACTTGTTATATTGGTCATCATTCCAACCTATAAGTCCTAGAGACAATATGATGAAGATGTAAAGGCATCGAATCTAGTCTTATTACATAAGGGTGGTATTGTGGGCCTCTAAGTGGTTATGCTAGGCCTATCCTCATCATAATAATATATCCTAGATGATGCTAGAAAATAAATGGTGAATATGGTGTGGAACTAAATCACTAAACTACACAAAATGGAGTTAGGGACGGTTTAGGGGATTGGAAATCTCTCTAAAATCCTAATGGGAAGCTAAAATTTTAGATAAAATTGAGGAAGGATGTAGAAAATGAGGAAACATGATTTAGACACACCTTTTATAAGGTGAAACATGGAACTTACATAGTACCATGTAGTTGGTTTACTTAGACAAACACAAGGTTCTATTTTTTGTACATAGGGATGAGACTTAAGAATAGGGGCAATGTTGAAATTATATTTAGTATTGATAGAATATGGGTTTGACATTATGGTAATACAAGGTCATATTGATTAAATTAATTATAGGAAAGAAAATAAAAAAGTTAGGGTTAGGACATGCAGGCATGTACATCCTATCTTACAATATGTAGTCCATTATATTTCTTACTAGCACTTAAACAAGTGGTCAACATGGTGCTATGTTGTACTTACTTAGAAGCATATTTTGGAACACAAAAAGGACAACTTGTCGTATAATGGTATGTTTAAAAGTGACACATTTTATTTCTTTTTAACTTTTCTTGTAGTGAACAAGAGTCTAGCATAAGGAGAAATATAATCTGGTGTCCCTGAACATGACGAGTACATGGAGCCATATATGGGTCTTGTTCTAGATTGGCACATTCTATTTCTCTAATTTGGTCAACACGGGGCTAAGCACAGGGGGATGTTGCTACCATGTTGATCTAAAAATTTGTAAAACCTAAATTACACCAACTCTGAACACTTATCATCATTAATTAAACAAGATTCAATACACTAAAACCTAAAAAATGACATTAATACTTAGTAAAATGAATGAATAATAACTGAAAAAATTAAAACAATAAGGTCTAAAATATGAAAAAAAATAAATGTTAGGTTGTCTCCTAACAAACATTCGTTTTTTGTCATAAGTTCAACCCTTTTCTCTTCTAACTTCAACCTAGTGATCTCGTACTTATAGTGTTTTTTTCATCTCTTTGATATATGCCTTTTACCTCTCTTTTTCCTTTTCCTAAATGTTTGGTTAGCTCTTAGGAATAGTAAATGTCTCTTTACAATGGGATTGACAATTTCTTTTGCTCTCTCTTGCATTGGATATATCTCCATTGCATCTGGTGTGTTTGCTTCCTATATGATATTTCATCATTAACCACAAAAAGATAAAGGTAATTATTGTACTTACCAATATTTTAAAAATTAGATCGAAAGTTAAACCTGTAAAACAAGAGGTTTAAACTTTAAAAGGTTTAACCGATATTAGACCTTCATAAAAACATTAATGATTGAATGAAATTGAAGGATTTGAAATATGATTGAAGGAGATTGTCCTTACTCATTAACGAATTTGAAATTTAATTAAAAAAAAGACTGTTAAATAAAATTTATTTTAGTTGTAAAAACTAATTAGTTTACGAAAATCAACTATTTAATTAATAAACTAATCAATTTTTAACAATAAGGGCTATTAAAGTAAATCAAACTAAAATGTTGTTCAACATAAAGGTTATAGGAAAATGAGTTCCCTAATTAATAATATGTAGTTAAATGTTCTAGGGATTCACAAATATTACAAGAAATGTTAGATGTACCAACAAAGTTAACTGTTATAAGATTAAACATTTGAGATAAAGCATTAACTTTTGTAGCCAGAGATTTAAGGCTTCAAAGTCATACTTACCTGGAACCTTCTGCAAGATGACTTTTTCACTCAGCCATTGGTAATGGTTCTGAGTCATGTCCTTGATCAAATTATGTACTTTATCTATATTTTTGTTTATAAGAGCACCATGAGTAACATCTTCAAAGATTTTGGTGTTGTAACTCATCTTATTATAGAAATTTTGGACAATTAGTCATTTCTCTATCCTATGATGAGGGAATGACTTCAACAACTCCTTGTACCTTTTCTAAGCCCCATATAATTATTTGCTTTCTCTTTAAGAAAAGGTACTGATCTTATTCCTGATTGAGCAACCTTACCTAGAGGAAGCATTTAGCTAAAAATAATGCAAAAATTGATCCCATATGATGATGGATCCTACTAGTAGGGTCTACAGCTACACTATCATCTTAACTCCTAGTGAAAATGGAAATAAAGTTGGCTTAATGGAATCAAAAGAAATACCATTGAGCTTTAATGCATCAAAGAATTCCAAAAACATTAATAGATGTATATTTGAATTTTTGAAAGGAGAACCTTAAACTAATTTATTGCATTATGGAAAAAAGAGACAACTTTAGCTTGAAGTTAATGGCTTCGATGTTGGGCCTCATTGTACCTAAGCTGAAGCATTAAATACTTGGAACGTCAAAATCCTCTAAGAATCTTATAGTTTTTGTAGCCATATTTGCTTCTTCAGCCTCTATTCTTCTCCAAAATCTTCTTCTTACATGTAATGTTCTCTTAATCTTTAGATCTGGTTTGATGATAGTCCCAAGATTATTGTCCTATCACATATAAAAAGTAAACTACAAAAGATAAAGAATAAAGAAAACTAAATAAATTAATATAAAACTAAAATAAAACAAAACCAAAAGTATAGTCTAATTAGTTTGTAAAGCAATCAATACCAATGCATAGTCCTCAACAACAACTTCAAAAAACTTAATATGTATGTTTTACTACAAGTGCATTGTGTATTTATAACTAGCACTGACGAATACGAGTCGATCCACGAGGACTATCAATTGACTACCAACAGTTACAATTTATTGAAAAAAGACAATAAATAACAGATCTAAATGGCAATTCAAAATAGTATTTAAGGATATAACAATCTATAAATAAGTTAGATTTACATAAGGTGTTCCCTAGAACTTTACTTTGTTCGACTCTACCTTGATTTAATGAGTAATTCTAGTTTTATAGAACACTAAGAATTCCTAAGTTATAACTATATTCTCTCTAGATATGTATAACTCGTACTTTTAGATCAAATCAATTGAAATCTCTTAATCAAGATAACCTAAGAATGCAATAATTCATTTTATAAATTCTCACAATAAATTTACCTTAACCTAGGAAGATGTTACAATTCTCTCTCGACTAACTCACACTTTACCCTCTTTATCTACATTGTGATCTAATCATACATTTTAGCTCTGGAATCTCAATGTATGAATCAAATAATTGAATCTTCCATTTTTGTTCTTTCAATTCAATCAATTATATGAACATAGATAAATCTCAAGAAAACTAAAAAGATTCATCAATTTAATTAGTTTTCTTGAGATTTATCATCAATTCAATTAGTTCATAATCAAACAATAAAATAAAAGATAACAATATAAAAATAAGAAAGAAAATAAGAATAAGAAATCATTGTCGTTGGGTTTAAATTTTGAATCTTTTTGAATTCTTATTTTTCTTCTGAGATTGAATTTTCTTTAATTAATAATTGATGTAAAATGGTTCTTATTAACTATCTTCTTCTTTTAAACTCTATTATGGAAAAAAAAACTCTATCTCTCGCTTCCATCCTTCTTAATAATTCAAATTCCTAATTTTTAATGGTAACATGACCTCAATCACTGGAGCATGTACCAAACATGTAACTTTTACATAATATAGTATTGCCAACAAAGGATTAACACGAAAGTGTGTATGATTCATATTGCTTGATTAAAGGTAGAACACAAGGCTATGTAACTAACAATGGAGAAACATAACTAACCACTTTGGAACACAACTTCAACACGATGATATGTAGGCGCTGTGTTGTATGATCCTTCTTCACTTCTTCCAAAATTAATCCATATTGTTCCAATTCTTCTATAAATTTGGTCTCTTTTCCTAGAAAAGGTAGAAAGAAGACCTTAAATAAAATGTATCCCAGGGTAATGTTAAGCAATTTAAGATCTAGTTAGTTAATAGGGGATTCACAAAAAGAGAAGGTATTGATTTTAATGTAACCTTTTGCCTATTTCTTCTAAAGATACCTTTAGAGTGATCATGGTAATATTAACTCATTTTAATATGAAGCTACATTGAATGGATATTAACACCACTGTTTTGAATAGAGACCTTTGTGACATTTATATAGAGCAACAATAAGGGTTTCAGGACTAGGATAAAACTTATAGGGTCTGTAAATTGAGGAAGTCTATATATGATTTAAAACAAACTTTCAAGTAGTGTTAGTTGAAGTTTGATGAGGTTGTTACCTTATTTGACTTTGTAGAAAATAACTTTGAAAGATGGTTATATTACAAAATAAGAGAGTAAGGTTATTTTTCTACTTTTATATGTATATGATATCTTACTTACATCGAATGACTTAACTATGCTATATGAGGATAAGCAACTTTTGGCTAAGAATTCTGATATGAAAGATCTTGGTAAGACATCTTTCATCCTAAGTATTTAGATTCACCATGATAGTTCTTAAACTTATTGGGACTCTCACAAAGTGTATACATTGAGCGTGTATTACAAAGATTTAATACGATTGATTATAGACTTATTATAGCACCTATCTCTCATGGTGAAAGGTTACCTCTGACATAGTATCCAAAAAACAAGATTGAAAGAGAGATCATTAAGAATGTCCCTTATTCTAATGCAGTAGGACCCTGATATATACTCAAGTATGCATTAAACTAGACATTGCATTTGATGTTAGACTGCTTAATAAGTATCTAGTCAACTCATGTATAGATTACTAAAATGTAGTTAAATAAGATTTGTGATACCTTAAAGGAACTAAGGATTATATGTTAACATTCAAAATGGTTAACAATTTATATCTTATTAGTTATATAGATTTAGACTTTGCTATATATCCAGATAATTGAAAGTTTACATCATGATACATTTTATGATAGCAGATGTCGCTATCTTATGAAAGGGTGTCTAACTAATACTGGTGACTTTCTCAACTATGCATGTAGAGTTTATAACTTGTTATAAGACTGCTTCATAGGCTGTTTGCTATAGAAGTTTGATCTTTTAGTTGTAATTGATTCAATTGTTAGGCTCATTCAGTTATATTATGATAATATTTTTGTTATATTATTTAGTAACAACAATAAGATATCGCAAGATCTAAGCATTATAAGTCACGTATTTGACTATAAAAGAATTAGTGTAGAAATGTGACATATTAATGGAGCACTGCATATATGTTAGCTAATACATTGACTAAAGAACTTCGCCTAACTATTTTTGAGAGATGTAAATATAGTATGGATTTGTTAAGGTCTTTGGTTACTATTAGTTATAAGTTATTATGTTTTGCTCCTAATATAGTTGTATTTTCATGTATTATGATAATACTATTTTCACACACATACGCGCATGCGCGCACGCGCATGCGCGCACATAGATGTATATATACTGATAATCATTATGTTGTTCTCGATTATCCAATTTATTATACATTGTCATAATATAGATGAAAGTCTTTATATTTATGTCGATCTTAAGTATTTTAATGGTCACTAGACATATAAATAGATTGACTTTGATCTTATATCTCCGAGGCATATATAAATGTTGTGAGAAATTCATAAATTTATGAGTCCCATACAAGTTTCTTCTAATGCAGCTCAGCATCCAGTAAGAAAAAAAAATTTCTTTGTTGTAGTTTAACATAAAGTTGAAAGAAATTGAGACCTATAAATGAAACAATATATAATACATTTCAAATCATACATGTATTATTGTAGTTTATCACACCTTATTTTCTCATTCATGTCAGTAAGACATTAGATATGCATAATTGTATTAAATTTATGTCACATATGCCATGCATTTAATATTTTTCAGTATTAAAAGCCTTTCAGGATTGAATAATGGACTTTTATTATCTTTGAATAAAATATTTTATACTGACCGACCATTGCATTGATTGTCTTAGCCTTTACTTTTACTATAACTACTATAATTAATAAAGGGGAGAATGTTGAAATTTTAATTTCCTTTTGGATAATTATTAATTACAACTTTTATAAAAATTAAGACTAAGAAAATTAAGACTAAGAAAATTAATTTTGATATGGATTAAATATAATAAAGAAGCATAATAAAGAATCTTATTGAATGAGCTAAAACTAATGAGAACAGGTCCTTATCAGTGTGAGTTGATTATCCATTAGACCTGTAGTAAGGAGGCTTAATAAGTTTGTTATAAATAGTTGGCAAGGTCTTCAATGTCTGCTCAAGTAATTCGTGTATATGCAATTTATTTGATCCGGTAAGAAGTTCATGGATTAAAAACATGTAGAAAGATGTTAATGATATAAAGATATATATACATAACTTTTAGTAAAGTTGATAAAAAATTACAGCAACTTATTCATTTATTAAAGAGCTTGTTCAAATCATATGGCAATTTGTTAAAGTTGATTTGCAACTTGTTCATCAGTAAATAAATATTTACTAGATTTCGTGTTCTATCTAATAATAAGTTGGAGGATAGGTTTTAGGTGGCTTAGACTGCACACATGTATCCACTCTGTGTTCTCACTTCTTTGATGACCTTACTTTCATAATCTTTCATAAAGACTTAAGCCAGCTCAACTGCGATATAAGGTGAGCTTCTCAGTTCTATGGAGACGAAGAAAAACCCCACCAAACATTCTGTATTCTCTACGAAGAAATTAGGAGAAACCCACGTGACTACTTCGGTTCTGTGTTCTGCAATCGGAAAATATGCTCTCCATATGTAACAGATGGCGGGCTGCTTATGCCTTCTCACGTGATCGAATGAACTTTTCTTGCTCTGGAAGTTTAGATTAACTAATTTCTGCTTGAAACTCGAATTTCAGAAAACCGATACAGAGAGAACCGACGAAAATCATTATCCCCACATCATATTATTTATTCACTGACTTTATATCAGCTCTTTAATAGTTTTGTTCGATCTTAAGAAACGGATTTCAACAGCTGCGGAGAACCAAGGCATTTTACCATTATGGCTTTAGTTCTTGAAACCAGTTGCACTACCTCTGGCAAAGGGTGAGAGGACCATATGATGTACGCAGCTTTCCAAAAATCCCAGGATGAATCACAACACGAGTAAAAACGAAATGGCTTTTGCGACAAACAGAAACTTAAAAAACTTAATATTTCACATCTTAAAATTGTATCAGAAATCTCAAGAATAGGTCCATGCGTAATTCAATTATATCTTAAAATTAAAGGCCAAATTATACACCCTCATGTCGTAAAACCCTGCTCAATCACAGGTCTGCCTTTCCTGGGTATCTGGGGAATGGAATGACGTCTCTAATGTTTTCAATGCCAGTGGCGAAAAGTATCATTCGCTCAAAGCCTAAGCCGAATCCACTATGCTTCACTGTCCCAAAGCGTCGAAGGTCAAGGTACCACTCATATGGCGCAAGAGGCAGCCCCATCTCAAGAATTCTGCAACAAAGACGCACACCCAACAAAAATTGTACTCAGCTTGATACAGATTTTATGGTTTAATGGTTAAATTTAAGAGACACTTAAGTACATGGAATTTCTCATAAGATAAGATCTACCGGAGCCCAATTCTCATACCTTTCCTTAATAACCTCCAAGCGCTCCTCCCTCTGGCTTCCACCAATCAACTCCCCTACCTAAAATTTAAAAAAATAAGCTAGTTTATATTTTCTAGAGATACAAGGAGGTTGAAAGAGAGAAACTAACAAATCATACAGAAAATCTGTAACATGTATACATCGTAGCATACCTTAGGTACAAGAACATCCATAGCAGCCACTGTCTTGTTGTCTTCATCGACCTTCATGTAGAAAGCCTTGATACCTTTGGGATAGTTGTATACAATCACAGGCTTCGTAAATTTTTCCTCTGTTAAGTATCTGCATTATTCATCAAATTAAGACAAAATGAACACACACCCATATTGTCACAAATCCATTGCCTTAATGCCAAGGAAAAAGACTTGCATACCTCTCGTGCTCAGATGCCAAATCAATTCCCCACTCAACTTTATTCTCAAACTTCTTACCAGCCTTTACAGCTTCCTCCAATAGTTGCACTGCCTCTGTGTACGAAACACGCTCAAATGGAGTTGATGCAACCATTCTTAGCCGATCGATGCAGGTTTTATCATAAAGCTTAGCCATAATTTCCAGATCATCAAAACACTTGTCAAGTAGCCATCTACACATATACTTCACATATGCCTCAGCACAGTTCATGTCATCCTGCAGAATTATCAAACATCATATACAGATGTCCATTTCATTCATTGAAGAGAAGCACTGGAAAAGACTCAGATTCTCATTCAACTAACGAATCCCAAAACTTAAAAGAAGATTTTACACTCATGATGGTAGAAAATAAGATATCAATAGTACAACATTCAGATGTTTTAACACCGAACAGGAATTTTCTTTTAAGAGAGAAGCTGTGATTTGATCTCTCTAACTGACCCAACCAGCTTCTCTTTCCACTGATATGACAAACAGAAAATTGATCAGGTGAATTATGTGATATTCAGCATCATGATTGGACATAGGTATAACACTTGACACTTCAAGAACAATATAAGAGCATTAAGACAAAAAATTTCTAGGCAGTTATCCAAGGCCTTTTGACAGCACCAGCATCCAACCAGTTTATGAACAATCAATAGAGTTAGATACCTTCAGATCAGCAAATGCAATTTCAGGTTCCACCATCCAAAATTCAGCCAAATGTCTTGAAGTGTGGGAGTTTTCTGCTCGAAAAGTTGGTCCAAAAGTATAAACACTGCCAACAGCAGAGGCATAGGTTTCAACTTGTAATTGGCCAGAGACAGTCAAAAATGCTTGGCGGGAAAAGAAATCCAGAGCATAATCGATTTCACCATCTTTTTGGGGGATACCCGGTTTAAGTTTAGATCTCTCCTCCAGCTTTGATACATGCTCTTTTGCTCTCGATAATTCAGCAACAGAAACACTTATTTCATCCTTACTTGCTCTGGCAGATTTGAGTTTAGCAACAGCATCACCTTTCTCCTTCACTAGAAGCTTAGCAGTTTCTATGTCAGCCTCTGATGGGGGAGGATTCTTTACCAAATCCTTCTTTATCTTTTCAGCTTCACTGATCAAAGTAGTAACTTGAAACATTTCACCAGCGCCTTCACAATCACTAGTTGTGATAATAGGCGTGTGAATATATAGAAAACCATGCTCCTGAAAGAAGGAATGAGTGGCAAAAGCTAGTGCATTGCGGATTCTAGCAATTGCAGCAATCTGGGAACGTCCACAATTACCAATAAGTTACAAGTCCATAAAAGAATGCATTGTGGTATAGTAAGAAAAATAAAATAAAATTTGAAACTTTTCCACAATACTTATTAAAGACAACTTAATTATGCTTCCATCCCCCAAATTTTAGGATTTCAAATCTTCCAGGCAATTAACAAAATTAGAGCTAATTTATGGATTGCTTTTCAGTTCACAAAGCATATCAGATTATAAATAACTTCAATAAAAAGTCCGGGAAAGGAAGAATTTGATTTTTGGTTTTACAAAATTTCCATGTAAATAACTAGTTTATACCTTCATACGGGAAAATTAAACAAATTAATAAACATAAAAAGAATCAGCAAACCAATAGAAGTTAAAAGTCGAGACCTCGTCTTACCGTATTAGTTCTAGGTCGAAGATGAACATGTTCCCTAAGAAACTCGAGACTCAGCTTGGTTTTGGCAATCGGGTACTTCGTCGGGTCGATGGGTCCAACATGGAGTACCTTCTCGACCCGGAGCTCAATCTTTTGCTTCGTGCCCTCAGGTGGCAATTTCAGCACGCCATCAGCTGACACGCAAGCACCGGTATGCACAAGTGGTCCCAGATCAGCCACGGCCGCGTCCACAATAACCTGTAGGTTCGCCGGACATGACCCGTCGTTCAATTCCAAGAAAGCAAACGCGCCCTTTCCCTGCTCTCTACCTGTCTTCACCCAGCCACCGACCCGAACTCGCTGGCCCGCCAGTGCAGCTCCACCGTCGGGTCGAGACACGATGGATCGGATGGGGACACGATCGGAGAACGGATGTTTCAGAGATGACGTTGCAGCGGCGTCATCGAGGGTTGTAGCGGCAAGTTCAGCCGCCGGCGGCGTGGTGGTGGTATCTCCCATTGTCAATGCGGTGTGTGTACAAGCCAAAACGAGGCTTTTGATAAACCCTAGAGCGATGTTTTAATATGGCGATCGTATGGAGCTGAGGTGTACAAGAACTGGACGTGAAAATGCGTGTCAGCTTTTTATAGGGTGAGTGGTGTGGTCGCTAGAGCGATGTTTTAATACGGCGATCGTATGGAGCTGAGGTGTACAAGAACTGGACGTGAAAATGCGTGTCGGCTTTTTATAGGGTGAGTGGTGTGGTCGCTAGAGCATATATGCTTTATGGTGCGGCCCTTGTTCAAAGGCGCTTGTAAAAGCGAGAAAGATATATCACACTTTTATTATTCGGTTAAAGATTTTATAATAAAATAGAATGGAATATGATAAAAGTAAAGGGTTTTATATTATATTCTATTTTATCTTAAATAATGAAAATAAGTAATCTCTTATTCGAAGGTTTAGGTTGTAACGTAAACTAATAAATACATACTACCTAATATATCCTCAATAATTTTTCTTAATACAAATTATTTCTTTTAATCATAACTTCATTTTCTCCCAACTCATTTATTATGGTCTACAAAAATTATATATAATTAATAATATTTTATATTATTTTTTCTTACTTTAATAATAATATTTTTATATTATTAATAATAAATTTTATATAATTAATAATAAAATTTTTATTAATAAAAAATAGAAATATATAGATAATTATTCTTTAATTGTTTATATATATTTTTATATAAATAAAAATAAAAATATATTATTTTAAAAATAAAATAAAATAAAATAAAAATATATTAAATAATTAATAATAATTTGTATATAATTAATAATAAAATAATAATTAGACCTTGACTTTTTAATTGGACATCATTTTTATTTTAAAATCATAACGTTAAAGTCTTTATAATAACCATTTTAATATCAGAAATATAATAGTCATTAATTATATATTACATTATATTTCATTCATCTTCCAAACATTATTTCACTATATTACATTAAGAACCTTTCCATCTCTTCTATATAATTTTTCACTATATTACGTTCTATTTTATTATAAATCGTTTCATTTGTTCTATTCTATTATATTCCGTTTCATTAATTCATTCAACCAAATATGTCCTTAATTAAACAGGGAACGATTTAGACCTGCCAGTGGCAGCACTTTAACTTCTGTGAATTTTTTTACTTTAATTTATATAAAAACTTATATGCTAGAATTTAATTAAAGTTAAAAAAATCCCGCTAAAAAACTGCCGGGAAATATTGAGGAAGAATAAGCTTCTTTGATTATTAGAATTTATGCAAATCGGACCGGACTGGAACAAAGGATTTTTGAGGAATGAAGCCCATAAACAATTGGGTCACGGTGATGTCTATATATTTATATATATGCGTGTGTGTGTGGAAAACCCTAAAGCTTGCCCTAGTCTCTATTTGTTGCTCATATCAGCGGAAGGACAGAAGCAACGACACAGCGAGACATGGGTAAGACGGCGTTGTTGCATCCCCATCCCAATGGGTTATTGTTAGAGGTGTTTGTGTTAATGTTGAATGTTGAATTGGTGCAGGTAAGGTACACGGATCGTTGGCTCGTGCTGGTAAGGTGAGAGGCCAAACCCCTAAAGTTGCCAAGCAAGACAAGAAGAAGAAGCCTCGCGGCCGTGCTCACAAGAGGATGCAATACAACCGCCGTTTTGTCACCGCCGGTAGGCCTCCTTTGGCCCCTAAAGTTATTTAAAGATTTCAATAATGGGAATTTTCTTTTTGTGTGCACGTACTTGTTTAGGGTGAAGTCTTGGCGGTGTTGAATGTGGTGATTAATTCCTTATTCTTGTTCATTGTTGATGGCCCAAGTAGTTTGGGAGTGGCTCTCGCTATTTTATATTTGTGTATACCAATTATAAAAATACTTACAGGTTCTTTAAATTGCTGCTGAAATGTTTCATCTTCAAGAATTGTATAACTAGATTTGATGCGCGGTATATATTATATGAACTTGTAGTATATTGCACATGAGAGCGGGGATATCCTTTATTATAAGCTGATGCTTCGGTACCATTTTTTGTTTTCTTGTATGATGATTGTCGATTTGGTTTGCTGCAATTTGATTAATCCTTGCACCCTTTTTCGCATAGTTGTTGGTCATTCTGTGAATTATGATGGAGTAACAGTACGTCATTTTGGTTCTAATTGCAGTTGTTGGATTCGGCAAGAAGAGAGGACCAAACTCATCTGATAAGTAAAGCTTGATTGAACGAGTAATTACTACTAGTCATGTAGGAGAAAGATTTTGTTGGGTGTTTCTTATTTGGATTTTTATCGATTGTTATATTGTTTTATATCCTCTGTCTTAAGACTCAGTTAAAAGCCTGGATCCCTTTTTGTTAACAAGAGATTCTGTGGATTATTAATTAAATCTCTACTCATGTAAAATTTGATTAATTTAGCCATTTGTGCAGTTTCTTATTATCAGGAACATCCTGAATATGAACCAATTGAATTGCTATGTGATTACAATTTCTTGCTTCTGGTATGAAGATGAAAATATTATACTATACCCGCAGAGTCGGCCCATTTAGGGGGCGTTCTGTAAGTATATGAATAGATTGGTTGGAATGGCATTGTCTTGTAGCTCATAAATTATGAGTTCAATAGCCAGAAATGTTAAAATCTGAAAACAGTCGTAGCTTGCTGCTACAGTAGTGCATATTCATACCTTGTTGAGGACGACAATATCCCTTTCATATAGGGAAAAGATGGAGGCATTTATATTGATTTCGTGCTTTAAAGTATGGGAAATATCGTGCAACATACTTTTGGAAATACGAACGAGAAACATACAAGCTGCAGGGTCATTAGATTGAATTGAAATAATCATTAAAGTCCTTTCTATTGTCAAAATTTTGCCATATTTGAAATTACGAACGAAAGGAATTATACTCATCACAAGTCTCAAGAGTGAGGGCCGTACTAGTCGACTGCATAGACCTTCGGTGTCCAACGCCTACAATTAGAAAAATTTAACTATAGCCTGGTAAAACAGCAGGAACTTTAGCAGTAATTAATAGGATTTCTATCCTTGACATGATTTGCTCAGTAACCTGCGTCACTTTCTTGTAGCGTGCAAAAGATTCGAATTCGCTTAAGGACTAACTAGAAGGATATGCCTAGCGCATTTTCAATGCCTTGTTTAGTGCATTTTCAATGTCTCATCGGCTACGGGTAAAAAGGAATCCGCTTTCTTAAAGAAAAACAAATACGATAAGTGCCTCGTGTGAAGGCATCTTTAAGACGTGGAATTAAAATTGATATTTTTAACTTTAAGATTTTGCATAATAGCGTAATATTGTAAACATGATGTGAAAAATCTCATTATCCTAAAAAACTTGAAAAAAAAAATGTATTACCCTAAGTAGTAGAGAAATGACTAATTTATGTACATGAGACTTTTAATCTGATATGTCCATCAAGTGATTAAAATAAACAATTAAATTTTATTTTATTAACAAATAAAATATATGGACCAATTAGGACCCTTTAATTGTAAATATAGTCACTAAGCAGGTCACATTTCTACATTCTCTCACTTAACCAGATACTTCATACTTTATTTTAACAGTATAAATATTAAGTGTGCATAAATAAATATCTTAATATCTTCATAATTTACCTCATCATAATAAACCATATAATGCAAGTTATGATGGTCAGAAACTTCAACATCGTATACTTCCTTCTATATAACACAATACAAATAATTTATCAAGTCAGATAATATAAGTGGTATATAAATATCATAAAGGTCCACACTAATCTCATAGACAATTTTATTTCTTATTTAATAATAATGACAATTTTATTTCTTATTTAATAATAACTACATGTGCTCATTCATAATAAATAAGAAAATTGCTAATCAGAAACTTTATTGAGCTCAAAAGTGTTAAACAGTCATAAAAAACATCATCAATATAACTAAGGCTTATTCTTTAAACATGTTCTTTAAACATCTTTGGTGGAAGGCCTTTATTTAAGGGATTTACAATCATAAGATTCATCTTACTATGTTTAATACATACTCTTTGTTTCTGAACTTCCTCTTTCATGGAAAAAATATTTCAACTCCAAATATTTAGCACCTCTAAAGTTGTCATTCTTTGAGAAGAAAACAACTGTGGAATTGTTACAATAAATTTTCAACGGCTTAGTAATGATGCCGATAACCTCAAGCCCTAAAATAAAGTTCTGCAGCCATAAAGCAATAATTGTGGCCTTAAAACAAGTTACAAATTCTACCAAATTGTTTAGCATTTTTCTATAAAATTACTCCTTCTACTAGTAAAAACAAGTAGCTAAACGTTGATTTTCTATTGTCAATCCATCCAACAAAATCGAAATCTGAATATCCAATCACTTCTAATAAATTAGATCTTTTATATATGAGAATATAGTCAATTGTTCCTTGATGATACCTTAAGACTTTCTTTGCAACTTTCCAATAGTCTATACTAGGATTATTTTGACATCTGCCTAGCATTCAGACTGCAAAGCTAATTTCAGATCTTGTGCATGTTTGCTATTTGCAAATACATCAGACTGTCAACAATAAAAGCATATAGGATAGATTCCATTTGTCTGCATTCCATATCTTTCTTTGGACATTGCAAAAATTACATTTATCCCTTTTTATTGAGAAAATCCCTATTAAACAATATTTTGTGCCATTGAATTTAACTCATCTTTCATAGCATCAATCGGATTATAAGACTTATCTTATGAAAATGAAACAAGAACATTATTAATACTAAAATCAAATTTTAACGCTAACAATTAAACCATATAGTCATTAGGAACAATTGATCTCTTTATTTTTACAGGTTTATTCGAGCTATTTCATGTGGTTCATTTAAATTAATTGGTTATAAGTTAGTTTTTTTCATGAGGTATAGTTTCATCCAAATCTTCTCCAGAATTATTTTGTTATTTCAATATTGAGTTAACATTTGGCATAGATGTGGATACTGAAACATTTATGAGTAATAGAACTTTAACTATTTCAGTAATAACGACAACATGTTTTACAATACTCCCACTAACTTCCAAGATTTTCAATAAACTTGGTATTAGCTGCTTCAACGATTCTGGGATGGTGGTTTAGACAGTAAAAACTATACCTTTTAGATTTCTCTAGATAACCAACAAAGTAATCACTAACTGTTTGAGAATCTAATTTTTTTCTATACCGTTTAGCTTTCTCTAAATAACCAATAAAGTAATCACTAACTATTCGAGAATCTAATTTTTTTCTTGTAGATTATAAACTCTTTCTTCTACTAAACAACCTCAACATGCAAGTGCCTCATCCTAGGTTTCCTTCTAGTCCTTAACTTAAAAGCAATTTTGGTACTGCCTTACTGGGAATCTTATTTAGCAAATACACAATAGTTTTAAGTGCCCTTCACAAATTTTTGGGTAATGAAGAATTACTCATCGTACTCCTAACCATATCTATTAATGTCCTAACACTAATTCTTGAGGTGTACCTGACATGGTATATTTTGCATATATATCATGTTTCTGGATAAACCTTACAAATGGACATCGACATTGTCCTGATTCATCATATTTTTCATAATATTTACCACCTCTATTAGATCTTGTAATTATCACTTTTTTTAATATTTTTGGTGAATACTTTTTTTTAATATAATTACCTTTCAATCTCATTTACAAACACCTTAAAGGTGTCTACAACTTAAGATTTTTCATTTAGCAAATAGACATATACGTAAAATGAAAAATCATCTATAAAGGTGATAAAATAATTTTATCCACTAAAAGATGAAGTGTTAAAATGTTCATATATATAAGTGTGTATAATTTCAAGGAGTTGAGTACTTCTTGTGGCTCATTTCTTACAATATTTGGTTTTTCTTTTCCTTAATGCAATCCATATATACATCGAGATCAATAAAATTTAAATTTAAAAGAATTTCAATCTTTATCAATATTTCTAATATTTCTTTAGATATATGACCTAAGGGGTTTACACCATAAGTAAGCTGAATTATCATTCGTTATGCTATGCTTAGTTCTATTGGTACGATAAACACAAAATAAGGTTTAGAAAAATTAACATGAAGTTTCAATTTAGATTAACTAGCCATAAGAATTCCATAACTAATAATGAAATTATGTTTAAATAAACTAAAACAACCATCATCCAACTTAAAAGTAAACTCACTTCTATCAAGTTTAGAAACAGAAATTAAGTTTCTAGAAACTAAAGGTGTATAGAGAGTTTGTATTAGATTCGGTGATAACTAATATCTAACATTAGACAATAAGTCCCTAAGCCTTCAATTAGGACCTTCTTATAGTTTTCCACGAACAGAAAGTTCTTAGTTGAGTTTAAGGTTTTGATTGTAAAGAATTCCTGCATAACATTAGAAACATGAGCAATAGCATTAGAATCAAGCCACTAAGTATTAAAAGAAATTTTAGTTAAGTTTAGCTCAGAACATACAAAAAGGTTAGGTGTACCTTGCTTTTCAAACAAAGCCTTACATTTTAGACAATCTTTCTAATAATGTTCCTCCTTCTTATATAAATGACACTTTTATGTCTTTTGTTCATTCTGATCAACATTATCAGTAACATAAGTCACTTTAGTAGGTTCTTTCTTACTTGAATTTCTTAGCCTTTAGCTTGTGAATCTTGCTAGCTTCTTGACCCACAAGGTTAATTGAATAAACTCCTGGATTCTTTAGCCTTGTTTCCTCTTGAATGAGCATATTAGACAATTCATTAACATTCCACTTGTTCTTTATAGTGTTGTAGTTATTTTGAAAAGGTCCATACTGACGAGGTAACAAGTTTATAATGAATTGCACTAAGAAGGAGTCATCAACTGTCATACCTAAGCTCTTTAATTTTGCTGCAATATTTGTCATCTCTAGGACATGTTGTCGCATGCTTTGCAACTTATCAAACTTTAGCCATTAATGTGCTATCAAGAGACTTACCCATATAATAGAAATGTTCTTCCACAAATTTAAGGTATTCTTTAGCACTTTAAGTTTGTAAAATAGTGATTTTAATGTTATTGGCAATAGTCATTTACATGAAACTAAGACACATTATGTTAGAATTTTCTCATACTTTATAGTTTGTCTTCTTAACCTCATTGCTCGTACCAGTAATGGCAATAGGTTTTTCTTATAATAATGTTAAATCAAGATCCAAAACACCTAAATAGGAATTGACTTATTCATACTATTAAGAGAAGTTCACACCATTAAACACAGCAACAGAAGAACCATGCAAATGAAGAAAAATAATTACAAATATATAAATGCTCAATAAATTATCAAATTCAAATAATTAAAAAATTTAGAATATACGATAGGTTTTCTTTGGGCAAACTCAACAATATATTACCATAAGTTTAATGTTTTACAAATTTTTTCAGGTAATCAAACAAAAACTCATTAAATACAATCAATATATTTAGATATATAACATATTTGACAAGTGAATATTAATTTTCCTCTATTATTTTTATTAGTCATAGAGTATTAATTTACCTTTGGGCAAATTCTAAATTCTATCAACTAATACACATCATTTATCCATATAAATAATTCAATGATAGACGTTAATATTTTATGAATGAATGACTATATATACATGACAAAAATTAATTTAATTAATTTGATCAATTTAGTAACTAACATATCACCTTTTTATAATATTATGTAGTTATGTATAAATTTAACACATAACATATAATTTTAAATTTCAATAATAATTTGCATAAAGCTAACATGAAATCATTAATACAATTAATAGAATACATAGCATCATGATAAAATAAAAATGTTATTAAATTATGGAAATAGAAAATAAAAGGAATTAACTTAAATAAATATGCAACCATAAACTTTGAATGCTAATAATAATTATAGTGAAATTTAAATTTGTAATCCATTGTTATTCAGCGGTTAGGATGTCAGGGTTTCGCCGAAGAGACCAAAGTTTGATTCCCAGCAAGGACCTTATCCTTATTTTTCTTTAAAATTTTTACTTCAATTAGAGTTCTAAGGTGGCTGGGGTGTTTAGCTTCACCTAACAATCCAAAGTTCAATTCTCCTAAAGATATTGTTTTATCCTCCTTATCTAAACAGATCTGGATGTAAAGACTAGACTCTAGACATTACCTAGAGACTAGACACTATAGTTGTTGTACAATTCAACAAACAACAACTAACCTTTAACGTGTAATTAAACATGATGCATAAAACTCTATCATATTTATGCAAACAATTAACAATAAAGTTTAGATCTTAAAAATCCCATTACAATAATTTCTAGTAATCATAAAATTACTTTTTATTTTTATTTTTATACAAATCATAAAAAAAATAATAAAAAACTCGTCAAACATCAAAATATTTAGCAATCATTATCAAATAATCATAGTAAAAAAGACTAACAAATTGTTTATTCAAAATACAACCTCTAATATTACATGTAAAGACATGATCTTTATGAAATAAAATCAAAATTAATATTCATGACTTTAAGATCTTGAGTAAATAAATGTCACGAATCATAAAAGTGTAATATCATGTACCTAATGCAGCAAATGCTATGACCATAAAGAGATAAAAAATTTACGATTTTCTTGGTCAAAATTGGTTTCTCCCTTTTAACTCTCTTACAATTACAAAAATTTGATGAAAAAAAATCTGCAACCTTAATTAGAAAAGAGACGACCAATTTATATATCTATGATTTTTATTCTAATACGCCTACAAATGAACAAAATAAATGGTTGAGATTTATTTCACTATTAAATAGGAAATATGAACCATTTAAATTATTTAATTATATTAATATATTTAAAATATGACCACTAATTGGGCTACGTTATAAAACCACAAGTGCATTTTCGGTCCAAGTTTGAGCAGTTGAAAAGACATTATGACACTATAATTTGTTGGAAACTAATGCAAAAATATGTTTTACTGGCCTTTGAATTAATCTGTTAGTTTGTTCCCATTCTTTAGGCTTAAGTTGCTATTTTTTAGAGACTTGTTTCTTGTCGCGAGTAGTGTGGTAGTGGAGTAGTGTGACCTTGTTTGTTATTAAGTTGTTATTTCTTTTGTGTATAAAATGCTTTGATCAGATGAATGAGAATTGCGTTAGTTCTGCCCATTTTGTTCTCACCTACCACTTGTTTGTTAAAAGTTCTCTTACAGCTATTATATTTTCCAACAACCTATTCTCCAATATTTTGTATCAGAGCAGGTTCGAGCAAGCATGGCTAATAACACCAACGTGAATCCATCGTTGCCTATAATTCCAATCTTCCAAGGCAGTAGCTATGACATGCACAAAAATGAAGACATTATTCATGTCCCGAGATGTGTGGGACTTAGTAGAGAATCATTACACAGAGGTTGGATTTACCATCGAAGCTTTACGAGAAGTATGGAAGAAAGATGCAAAAGCCTTATTTTTTATCCAATAAGTAGTGGACGAGGCAATCTTCAACTTGATTTCAATAACCACAAAATCAAAGGAAGCTTGAGATGCTCTACAAAAAGCCTACCAAGGTAATTCTAAGTTGATGACTGTGAAACTTCAAAATCTTCGTCGAAACTTTGAAGGTATGTTCATGAAAGATTCTGATTCGCTAGAAAACTATATTTGCAAGATGATGGACGTTGTGAATCGAATCAGAAAATTTGGTGAGATTTTACCTTATCAAAAAGTTGTTGAGAAAATTCTTAGAAGTTTGCCTGATAAATATGATTATGTTGTAGCTATAGAAAAGTCGAAAGACTTAAGTACACTAACAGTAGACGAACTTCGTGGCTCTCTTTATTCTCATGAAGACAGGATTAACCGGTATGACAGCAATATAGTGGAAAATGCTTTTCACAATAAGATACAATTTTTCATAAATAAAGACGGAGAGTCAAGTGGCAAAGGTGGCTCTAACCGAGGACTTGGAGGTCGATTTTCACATAGTGGCAAATGAGGTAAAGGTAGATACCGCAATCAAAACAATAACCAACATCATGACTGGAAAACTTGACTTGTTCACCAAACTAGACAAGTCCGTGACTAGCCGGGTAACTACAGTAGATGGAACTGTTCGTGAGGTTTAAGGAAAAGTTGGTAAACAACATTAGGATGCTTTTTCCAAAGGCAAGGCAGGAGAGTTGAAAAACTTGCTACGTTGATACATGCTGATGTTTGTGGACCAATGCGAACTCCTTCACTCAAACTCAACAACAACAAGTACTTTATTATATTTGTTGATAACTTTATTAGAATGACTTGGGTGTATTTTGTTAAAGAGAAATCAAATACACTACCAATTTTCAAGAAATTTAAAGCATTTATGGAAAAAAAAAGTGAACAACCCATGAAGATCTTAAAGGACAAATCACGGTGGAGAATTTGTTTTGGAAGAGTTTGATAGTTTTTGTGAAAAGTATGGCATTCAATGACAACTTACAGCTAGTTTCACACCTTAACAAAATGACGTGACTGAAAGAAAGAATAAGAGTCTATGGGCAAAAGTATGATAAAGGCTAAAGTTTTTTCAAAAAGCTTTTGGGCAGAAGTAGTACATACAACTACCTATATTCTCAACAGGAGTCCTGCAACAACTTTACAACACCAAACTCCTTTTGAAGCTTGACATGGGTGGAAGCCTGACTCACTTTAAAGCTTTTGGTAGTCTTGCTTTTGTTCATATTCTTGCCTGAAAGAGAACAAAGCTTGATAAAAATGGTGTAAAATGTATTTTAGTGGGGTATAGTGGGAAAACTAAAGGCTATATATTTTACAATCCTTGCACCAAGAAGTTACTAATCAATAGTGATGTAGTATTTGATGAAAAGAGCTCTTGGATTTGGGATGATGCACAGCCCCATACAAAGTTCATGAAAAGTGATGATGAAACTTCATTTGCTTTTGGTGAAGAAAGAAATGACAGCTCCAGTCCATCGGAACCAATAGCTAGTTCATCTATGTCTTCAAGTTCATCTACAGCTAATTCGTCTTCCTCAGAGATATAACCAAGAAAATGATCTTTGAATGAAATTTATACGGTAACAGAGAGAAGTCAGATGGCAAAAGTTAAAGAACCAAGTTCATTTGAAGAACCAATGCTAGTGACAGAATGTTTTGATGCTACGGATGAAGAAATGAAGGCTTTGGAGAGAACCAAGACATGAGAACTAGTTGAACTACCTTACAACAAAGAGGCAGTGGGTTTGAAATGGATCTACAAGGTTAAGTTTAAGCCAGATGGTTCGACCTAGAAGTACAAGGCCAGGTTGGTCATTCGGGCCTACATGCAACATGAGGGAGTCAACTTTGATGAGACTTTCACTCCGGTTTCGAGTTTTGATATTATCCGAGAAAATGGTTGTGACTTTCACTTGTGGTTATTTCATGTCATCCAATATTTCATAAACGCAAAAACATATTGAAATTAAGCATCACTTTATCAAGGAGCTTGTGGAAAAAGGAGCATTAAAGTTATCCATTGCAGTACAAGTATTCAAGTGACTGATCTTTTCGCTGAAGTCACTTCCATTAGAAAAGTTCACGAGTTTGAGAGAGTTGTTGGGTGTTATTGATTTCTGCATTAAAGGAGCCTGTTAGAAACTAATGCAGAAACATGTTTCACTGGTCTTTGAATTAAGCTATTAATTTGTTCCTATTCTTTAGGCTCAAGTTGCTATTTTTTAGACAAGTTTCTAGTCTGAGTGTAGTGTGGTAGTGGAGTACCGTTTTCTTGTTTTTGGTATAGTTGTTATTTCTTTTCTATATAAAATGCTTTGATAAGATGAATGAGAATTGCGTTAGTTATGCCTATTTTGTTCTTGCCTGCCACTTGTTTGTTAAAGTTCTTTTACAGCTATTATATTTTCCAGCAGCCTATTCTCCAACATAATTTGCAGGTTCAGCAGCTTATAATACCAATTCTCGAGTTTATAATTTGAAGATGCTACAAGCTAGTACAAGGCTTGCTGGTTTCACAGCTCCTCATGGAGGGTCTGAGTGGTTGATTTGGATTTCAGGAGGTACCTTGTAGCTAATGATGCATGCAGTGCCGCACCGTATGGAAGCACTTCTTCGTTGAGTTTGTAAAATGGTGAATGACTTGATGCAAGTGGTCCTTGGGTTTCATTTTTCATCCCCAGAAAGCAGAAGTATCCAGGAATAGCTTCGGCTAAAAATGAGAAATCTTCTGCGCCCATCACCGGTTGAGCTTCTTTAACGTTCTGGGTGCCAAGCATGTCTGCTGCAACATCTAGGAAATACTCGTGTAGCCCTCTGTCATTTACAGTTGGTGGGTAAAATGGACTACCGTTTGGATGAAAAGTGACAGTTGCATTGCACCTTTGTACACTAGCTTGCTTTACAATGACCTGTTATTCTCACAATATGAAGTTAGCATCAGGAACAATTTTCTTGACTGCATGATGTAACAATATTCAGAGTTAAGGGGTGAAGACAATATCAAGAGAACTGTTTGTCAAAGATTAGAGGTATAAGCATTAAAAAAATGCAAGGGTACCTCTTCGATTCTTTGCTTAAGTAGGACAAAGCCTTCTTTAGAAAATGCCCTAAATGTTCCACCGATAGCAACAGAATCTGGAATAATATTGAATGCGCCACCGCCTTCAAATTTTGCAACGGTTACCACCTGCATGTGCATATGTTGTGTTAGAATTTTTGTCCAGAAGTTGAAAGAAATGAATGTTCTGTCGTAGAAAATAGGCTTAGCTTACAAACACAGGCAACAAAAGTTAAAATTCATGTTGTGATTTATCATTGGCAAAGACGAATTCACATCACATACCGAAGGAGAAACACTTCTCCTCTGGGTTCTCGTGAGGAATTATGTCTACTTGAGGAGGATAATTTCCTTGCTTTAAGAAAGAGAAGCAAAAAGATCTCTTTTATTTTATGAAAAACAGGCAATTTGTATGCCATCAGAAATCCCAGCTGTTTGTTTTAAAAGCATTCCAATTTGCATAAGAAAACTAGCAAATGAAAATACCATCAAAAGGCAAAAATGAGAGGCATGATCCTATATTTAACACATTTCCACAAACAATACTTGACACATAAAAGGCTCAACGACAGCTGACAAATTAAATTGCATCGAAATGGTTTTGGTCCCTTTCTTTAGTGAATCCTTTTGGTTCTTTCAGTTAAACTTGCTTATATATTTTAACTACAGAGCGCATAAGAAAACTTCTTATAACTTAAAAATCACCTGCGAATCCAAAGGATCGGCTTCACGAGAAACAAGATGTTGCAAACTAATGATCACGTTAGCAGCTGCCAAGATAGGGTCTATTGTGTGCTGAGGAATGGCGGCATGACCCCCCTTTCCATTTATCACTGCCTCAAAGAAACCATTCCCAGCTAAAAGTGATCCATATCTGCTGGCAACTGTACCAATATGATAGTGCGCAGAAACATGGATTCCAAATATAGCATCAACTTTATCAAGGACTCCAGCTTCAACCATTTTCCTGGCTCCTCCACCTCCTTCCTCAGCTGGTTGAAATATAAGCACAACTGTTCCCTATCAAAACAATGAGAAAATAGTTCACTTCCATTTTCATGCAGAATCAGCATTCTCCAATAACTAGCTAATTACTTATATATGACTGCAAAAGATTGATTAATGTTTAAAGACTAGGATTTCTTCGACATGCAATAACCTGTTATAAGCAAGTCAAAGATTGGCACAAATGACAGGTAACATTGAGCTAAAACAAAAAAAAAAGTTGCATTGTGCTTCAGGCAGTGTTTTTGGTAATCAAAGTTTCAAGGTTATTTTAATAAGATTATGACCCAAAAAAGCCATGAAACTACCGGAAACACGATCACGGTGCTGCAGAAGAATGTTATCATCTGAGAAGATGGATGTCCAACATCTTGTAAATAGTTGAATCATACCACTTATTATACAGACAGTTACGGAAACTGATGATGGTTGAGCTCTGTTCTAACCAAATGAATGTGTCAACCCCTCCAAAAGATATCTAAGGATAAAATACAGGAGAGAGAGATGGATTCGGTGCGGAACCTTCAAATCATGGCGATGTTCTTGAAGCAATTTAGCAGCACCAAGAAGCATAGCAACATGTGCGTCGTGCCCACAAGCATGCATTTTTCCATGAACTTTGCTTTTGTGCTCCCACTCTAACGCCTCCTGTAACAACAACAACCAAACTGTACCGTTATTCACTGCCATTCCGATCAATCGCTTTCGCAGTCTTATAAGCTTCTATTTCACCATCTAGAGCTTTTTTCTTCTTCATCTGCGTGTGCATACTATTTAAAGCTATAGGATCTAAAAAACTGACGTTTTTATTCTGCTTCCATCATCTTTCTTTTGGATGGTTTTTCCGAGTTCTGAGGCGTATTATCAACAAGCAAGCACAGAAAGTTGGAAAAAAAAAAATCAAAAGAATCCTGAAGCAAGACCTCAATAGCCAGAGCATCCATATCTGCTCTGATGGCAACGAAAGGAGGATCACCATTGCCAATGTGGCCAACAACACCAGTCACAGCAACTGGGTACTTATAATGAATGCCCAGGTGATCAAGTTCAGCTCTTATAAGCTTACTGGTCTCGAACTCCTCAAAACCAAGCTCTGGATTTTCATGGATTTTTCTCCTGATACTGACCATATAATCTACAAGTTCTGGTTTCTTGGCATATTCAAGGAAATAGACAGGGATTTGACCACCTTCTATTTGGCTCAGAACACGTTCAGAGTTGCTGAACGCTGGGATGAACAAGTGAAGAGCTATAACGAGAGAGACCCATTTGGAAAAACCCATGAATTTGTGTAAGAATCTTCGGTTGTGGGGTTGGTGCCTTCGTAAAAGATAGGATCTATGCTCACTGTTCAGTGTAATTAATCACAGACAGGGGCGACCCAAGTAACCCAGAAGGCCACAAAGAAGTCCAAGGTAGGTATCCGCTTGGAACAAGGTAGCTACGCGGACAATTCATATGCTTTTCAAACCCTTCTCTTAGCAAATTTGGAGTACAAAACAATTCATATGCTTTTCAATGCGCAATAATTTTACCATTTTGAAAATTACATTTTTTTTTTCTAAGAGTGTGCATCATTCAGACTTTTAAATTTAAATTTATTTTAAAATAGTCTACGGTTATCCTTTTCTATTTAATTTAAGGTATTAATATAACAAATTATGTGATATGTTGTTACGTTGTATTAAATATTTAAAAATATTAGAACTTCTAACCTAGCCACCATTGGCTGCTAATCACTCTAATCCTACTATTGCTTTGCCCGCAGTTCTTGGGCTATTGTCCATATCTTCAAAGTTTCTCCCAGTTGTTATGTATCTTTTGGTAAAAACTCATAGAAAGCACAAGTACGTTCAACTTCGAAAACAGCAATCACAAGGTCAGAGTTGATACCGAGAGTTTTAAGAATCAATCTCAACCAAACCCAATTATAAGCACGATCAACGAATCTTCAGTTTCAATAAGTATTTCATCGGCAGATAGTGTAACAATGCAAAGGGGATTGATTCACGAATAAAGGGTCAAGGTTCCTTTTGAAAATCTCCATGTGACCAATGAATGTAACTCATCGCAGAAAAACTTAAGCAACCGTTGATCTCACATTCATCCCCTTGTCACTTTTTTCGTATCAACCGCGAGTTGATCAATTTGCTTGGTCCAACTGAACAATATCAATCCCATTGTTAGAGCCAGAACATATATTAACGACAAAGTTGACACCCTTGGCAACACCATTTATGGACTTGAATAAAATGGAGGCATCACCAAGAAAGAAACTGTTAGATATGGTAAGATGCACGGGGTCTTCTGCAACAATTTCTGTGTAGTCCATATAACAATTTGTTATATTAGTCTGTGTCAAACTCGGCAACTTCAAGTAAATTCCAGTACCTTCAAACCCAATGGTTTTGCTATAGCAGTGCACTTCATAGATTGTGTTGGCTTAAATTGGCACCATTATTCCTACGGTTGCAAAAAAAATGACATCTGTCACAGCATCGTCGTTGCCTATCAGCTTAATTCTGGTGCTTGAAAGGTTTCTTTCGCTTGGATCGCCTCCAGTAGTAAAGTGTTGGCCAATATAGGAGTTTATGATTTTCATTGGACTAAAATGTCGTCCGTGTTAAAATGAGCAATGTAGCAATTGTCAGAATTTATAACTGAAACTCCACTACCAACGAAGTTTTTTTTTACAATTAAAATAAATTTATTTGAAATAATATGAAATGTAAATACATAAGATCAAGAAGCTTCTCTTACATCCAGGAGAAGCTAAACGACAACGTAGTAAGAACCCACGGACCAAACAAAAAACGACTTCGTGATACTCACTGATAAAAGCTAAAAGTTTTTTAAAAAATGACAGCATAATAAGGGTAATTGAAAGTTAATTATTATTATAACACCCCAACATATACCGCAGAAGTATTATAGCATGTCTACGGTATATTAATAAGTAAATATAATGAACTAAGTGCATCTTAGGAAAAGATATTATGGTACTTAATTTAAAAGACATGGGTTAATGGGTAATTTGTTTGTTTTGGCATGAACATACCTCTGTAATTTAGCTATATCTTGGTCTGTAAACTTCCAAATTGGGTAATTCCAATTCGAAATTTGTCTAGAGACATAGATCTAAAACTTTTATGAAGGTTTGAAAATTTTATTGTGTCTCTAAGAGTTTTGAATTCTGTTTTGAAGTTGAGTTCTAGACATTGTCCTTGTTTTCGAACAACTTGTAATTTTTAAGGTGTAACTCCTAATATAATTAACCAAATTGCATGAAATTTATGCCATTAGAAACTTAAGACATAGGATAATGAAATAAATTAATAAGATTATAGGTCAATGTGGGAATTAAAGGAAGAAGAAGGACCAATATGCAATTTTCCTAAAGTCAACTCATGGACCAATAAGATTAAA
>JANIIA010000191.1:18197710-18213894 GCA_027478495.1 Erythroxylum alaternifolium | reverse complement strand
ACATCTTCTTCTTGAGTCTCTTCTCCTTGAGTCTCCTACAATGAACAAATGGTAGTTTGCAGTATCAATTGTTCTCAGAAAATTAATTAGTGCAATTAATAATGATTTCTGACAAATTTTACTCTCAAACTACATAAAATAAAGGTAGAAACTCAAGAGTCAAATTAAGCATAAAATCTAGAAAAAGAAGCCAAGAAGTGTAGTAAAGATCATGAAAATATTGCTAATTTATATAATAAACTTGGGCTCAATCATAAATTCAAAGAGCTAATTTTAGAGATGATTATGAATTTATCATGTCTACAAGAAGGTTAGTTGGAATATAATTGTACTCTTCAATAAGAATGGGTAAAGACATTGTTGAAAATTTATTTTCATTAAATTTTATTAAAGGATCCAAGATAATTGGAAATAATTTTCAATTAAATTTGAATATTGGTTTCAAATCAAATAAAATTTCTATTTAGAATAAGAATTTAATTCAATAAGGAACCAATGAATTTAATATAATTTAATTATCCAAAGAGTTTGAAATATTATTTTAGATTATGAAGATCAATAACTAGAATTAAAAAAACTTGACATTTAATATATATTGTTTGATTATATCTGCATAAGTTGTATATTTTATTTATATGGTTGATACACACACACACACACATGATGAAATTTTAAATGTATGACATTTTACATGTATTATTTGTGTTGGTTGAGACTCTATGAAACTAAATCCCTCTTTAAATGTTAAGTATATCTTAAGAATGTGATTTTTTCTTTCCATTATTTAAGTATATAATTAGACTTATGTTTATTCTAAGGCTTATTTAGCGACTCAAGGCCCATTTAATTTGAATATATTTTATCTTAAATTAATAGGTCTCACTTAATCAAATTTGTATAATTTGGTTGACTGAATCATGATCATACGAAGTTAGAGGCAGAATTAGAAATAACATATACGATATATTTTAATAAGAATTTTCACTTAACAAATCTAAGAGTTAAATGAGATGTAATTCATAATATTAACTACTTAATTTAAGTTTGGTTGCTTTGTTGAGTGACTTAAGATCAACTAAATTTGAATGAGATCCTAGCCTGTTTGAATGATTATAATAATCTTTCCAAATAATAGTAAGGGTTATTATTTTGCAAAAAATAGTATGAGTAACCAAATACATAATTAAAGTCCTAATCTTATTTGGTTGTCATGGCATATAACCAATTATTTAATTTTCTTACATTTATATTTTGTTTTAAAAACAATTATCTTTGTTTGGTATAGTTAACACTAAGAGTTAGTTAACCAAAATTTTTAGACATAGGTTAAGTTTGAGAAGAGTTTTAAAAGATAGAAAGAAAAAATATTTGTCTATTATACAATATTACTATTAATCCATATTAAGGATTTGGTAACAAAGTTTGAGAAATAAGTCAATATCTCATAGATGACAAAAGTAATGATATTTTGAGTTGACTAATATCTCATAAACTTTAATAGCAATGTGCAAGATGTATGTAAATACATAATAACACGATGCAAGAGGTTACGTAAAGTGGAGCTAAAAGGTATAGCACTTTGATGAAATTATTACACTTAATTAGACCTACTAAAAGCATAAACATGGACTACAATTAAATGCATTTACTTTGGTGATAATAGTTATCATGAGAAGAAGATACTTAAATAACTTTCTTACTAATACAAGATATGATAAAGTTTACATATATTTTCTAATTCATACCATTGAGTATTTGATAAAAATTTGGATTCAACATTACTATAATGTGTATGATCAAAGGAGTAAAAGTAGATGATGTTGAGTAAAAGTAGTTAATCTGAGTTCATGCAAATAGTTTTTATATATTAGATAAAATGATATGCTTAACATAAGTGAAAAAAAAATACAAAGTTAAATAACTGAGACTACTTATTTTTAACATTAGTGAAAAGAACAAAAAGTTAAATAAACATGACTATCTTTTTATGCCATGTTTGTTAAATCAACATAATGAGAATCATAGACCTTTGATGAGATTGAGATAATGATATTTAAATTGTTTGATTATCTATAAGGAATGAAATTCTCTAATAAATACCTTCACATCTAAATTCTATAATAGTATGAATTTATGTAAGAAGGAAAATATAATATGTGATATAATATAATGCAATAGTTATTTCTTCTATAGCTATGTCCTTAACTTCGACAGTTTCAATTATATCAATCAATAAGATTCCATACTAGATATGGAATAGTAAGACTTTGAAAGAGTCAAAGCTAATGATTTTAGGATGTGATGATTAGTTAAAACATATATTATCCAATAAGTTTAGAACTAAATAGGATAATAAAATGTTTGTTTCAATATATACTTATAAAAGAATGGTTCTCAAGATAATTACTAGGAATAAGATGAAAATTCAAATGTTTAAATTTCATGAAAAAACATTTACATTTATATATTTTAGAAATTAATTCAAAGAGTTATTGGAGATTATTATGAATTTATCATATTTACATAAACGTAAATGGGAGTATAATTGTACTCTTCAGTGAGAGTGTATAAAGACATATTGCACATAGAAAAAAATCATATTTTCAAAAGTTGAATATATGATAGTTCAAAAACAACTCTTATTAGATATGAAATTGTGATAACTTAATTTTGAAAATTGGATCTAACTATACATATGAAAATTATTTACCTATTTTAAGTCTAAGTACATAGATAATATACTAAAGGTGTTTAGCACTTAAGATATATAATACTTGTGAAGTATTGAATGTAACACCCCTTATACAGAACTTACAACTATCCACACACATAGCAACTAAATCCATATACATGCATTCAAGGTATACAATTCTATTTAATGCTATACATATACACATTACAAAACTCCCCATTGCTTAACATTATCATTTAACTGTATTAACACATCTTTACATTTACATGGTAATATAAAAGAAAACATACAATTTCCTTTCTTCATTGCATGTGCAATCATCTGTAACTAAAAACACATTTCAAAAGTACTTTTTCTTCTATTTGTTAGCCTTGGTCCTTACAAATGTTCCCTGTACCTCACTCCTATGACTTGGACCTACACAGATTAACACCCGTGATAAGTTTGGAAGCTTAGTAAGGAAAAACACTTGGTTTAGGTGATCACTCATAGCAATCATCCGCCAAGCACACACATTCAGAAATACCACAACTTATATACCATAAATTCACATTCATAAACCAAAAATTGATATTTAATGCTCACGTAAACAATGATGGTATACTTAAGCAAAGTACATAATGCAAATATGCGTCAAAATATTATCCATATACCAAACATGCACATTTATAAGTCAAATATTGATATTCAACACTCATTGATACAAATGATCAATACAATTGCACATCATTACAATTTATCATTGCAACCAATACAAATGCTCATTGATACCAATTATCCATGTTGTCATGCTTTATTTCTTATTTATGACTATTAAGCTTCCTTTTTGTGTTAAGCCTACACATTTTCTATAGGTGTGGATAACGGGTGTTGTGAATATTTGAAGATATCAAACTGTGGATACTCGAAGGTATCAAACTGTGGATACTCAAAGGTATGAAATTGTGGATACTTGAAGGCATCGAATTATAAATATTCGAAGGTATTAAACTGTAGCAGTTGTACTATAACCCTATAGGCATGCCCATCTATCCACCACCAAGACAATAGAGCAGAAACTGTAACATTTCCTTTAACCATTTACCAATTTCTCAATTCATATATTAACAAGTCATATGATATGCATTTCAAGTCATAAAATATGTATCTGTCTTCATACATGCAAGACATAGCTTATCACCATTAAAAGGGTATCATAATCACACTTGTATAATCATACTATACACATATAAGGAATAGATATGCATATAAATCATTTATATACATTTAAGTTTTCTTTGGAATGCAATATGCTCAATCTTAAATTCCAATGTTCAATAACCTAGTTCACATATGATAGGTCCTCTTTAATTTGTTTCTACGTTTTTGAAATGTTTCATACACATTCATAAAGGTTTGGATAAGATGCGATAGAAATCAGAAACAAAAACAATGCCACGGTCATGATAGACACTCTCTCTATTCATACCACTACTTATTCCTTAATATGCATATAGAAAAAGTTATAACTGGGTTTCTAGATCTTCTATTCATTTTTCCTCTATGTCTATAGTTTCTATAGCACCAACATCAGACCGACTTATAGATCATGAAATATAAACAAAATATCATAAGGTGCTCTAAAGCAGGGGCAACATCAGGTTACCTTTTTCGATCTCAATTTCCAAGGTCATAGAGCCAAAGTTAAGTAAAAGTCCCCCCTAAAGATATTTATCTCTATGTCTTAAGTTCCATATGCATCTAAAATCACACAATTTGGAGGTCTGTAGGCTAAGTTATGACTTAAACAAACCATAGACGGAATTCTGCCACACGATAATCTCTTGTCATATTCAACCAATTCTATACAAGATAACACCAAAATAGCACTAAAGTATCATCTCATAAATCATTCCACATCCAAATGAATCTTTGTACACATTCAAATGTACACAAATACATAAAATAACTAAGTGAAGTCCCAAACTTTAAAATTGGCAAAGTAGTTCTTCTAATGTTTTTCCTTGCCTTCCTCTTTAACTTTGCTTGAATTACCAAGTGAAAAATGATGGGATGAAGAAGGTGAAATGGAGAAGAGAAAATTTTGAAGTTAAGCTCTCAAAGTTTCATCCATCTCCTCTCTCTATATGCCTTTTCATGAATTTTCTAGTCCTAGACACATGTTTCAATCCCATTGGACCATATGTCACAATCCTATTGGACCATATGTTATAATCACATTATACCACGTGTTACAATTCTATTGGACCATGTGTTAAAATTTTATTGGGTCATGTGTTACAATTCTATTGGACTATGCGTTACAATTCTATTGGACACACATGTTTTAATTTTATTGGTCCATGATTTGACTTTAGAAAAATTGCATATTGGTCCTTCTTATTCCTTTAATTCCCATATTGACCTTTAATCTTATCAATTTATTTCATTCCCTTATGTCTTAAGCTTCTAATGGCATCAATTTCATGTAATTTGGTTAATTATATTGGGAGTTATACCCTAAAAACTACAAGCTGTTTGAAAACAAAAACACTAGCTAGAACTCAACTTCAAAACAAAATTCAAAACTCTTAGAGGCAAAATCAAATTTCGGTTCCTTCATAAAAGTTTTAGACCTATGTCTCTTGTTTAATCTCCAATTGAAATTATCCAATTTGGAGGTCTACAGGTCAAGATATGGCCAAATTACATAAATATATTTAGTGGAACCTGTCCATTTAGCGAGGTACACATCCCAAATCAACTAACTTTGGTCTTATCATGAAATAGCAACATAAAAATACATCCAATTTAACCAAAAAATCCCATTTACTTATGGAATACTTATTTTATCAATTCCCCTCACATCACATTCATAAATCCAAGTAAACATATCAAAATTTTCTATATATATTTCATGTTTAAGTATATACGTCCATGCCGAAGTGAACAAATTATCATTTACCCTTGTCTTTTACATTAAGTACCATTATATCTCTTACTATACTTAGGTGTACTTAATTCATTATATTCACTTTTTAATACACCCTGGACATGCTGCAATACTTCCAGGGTATATGTTGGGGTGTTACATTGAAGATATCTATTATTCTATATATGAGTTGATATTTGAGTTTAAATTGAATTTATCATGTCTACAAGAAAGTTAATAGGAGCATAGTTGTATTCTTTAATGAGAGTATATAGGGACATACTACTCATAGAAAATAAAAAGTCATATTTTAAAATATTGAATACATGATAGTCCAAGAATAACACTTATTAGATATGAAGATGTAATAACTTAATTTTGGAAGTTAGATCTATAATGATAAATATGAAATTTGTTTAGTATATAGATAATATACTAAAGATGTTTATTATTTGAGATATTTGATAGTTTTGAAGCATGAAAGATATCTATAATTCTATGTATGGGTTGATATTTGATTTCAAGCTTATATGGATATTAACTTTAGGTTAAATCCTAGTTAAGGTATATTTTACTTAGAACAATATTATTTTCATATTAAAATGGTTCTAATGTAACATTAGTTACTAATCAAGCCATAATACATTCTTTGTTTAGTGGAAGTAATTATTTAGACCAAGGAGTTATTTAATGAACTTAGTATAATTCTGTGCATTGTCCAAGATAGTAATATACTATAAAACATAAGAACAATTAGGCATGCAAAACAAACCAAGGTCTTATCAAAGATCCAAGTATGTATTTAGGTAGTTTCTTTTAATTAAGATGGTAATTAATATGGAAGTTATAAGATTCAAGCAAATGCTCAATATAAAGAATCTTATGGAATTATCTAGACTAAATCACTGTCCCAATAGTGTCATGATCATTATATGGTGGTATAGTATAAGATAAATGTTGATTTAATACAAGTAGGAGTTGTTGGTTTATGCCTTATAACCAATCAATTGATTGTAGTTTAATAACATACTTATTTAAAAGCATTCGTTATCTTATACATATTTAAATGTATATAATAAAGTCCATAGGTTAAATATACATTGCAAATGAAGTTATGATGAGATCATAATTATGCGATTCAAATTATATTTATGTATTATTCCTAAATTTCTCTTTGTCAATATTCTATTAAGAATAAACATTAATGGAATGTAAAATGAATATAAAATATTATATTTTTCCCTATGAAGAAAGTATTCAATCTTATAGATTAAAGTAGAAAATATTTCAATAAACGTATGGATGCTTATTAAAGAACAAATTCACTAATTGACTTCATATGAGAATTCCATTTGGAACATCACTTATATGTTTATGAAAATTCACATTATTTGATACTGCATATTCTAGTCAAAGACAACTCAATCAGTAGCTGTTGGATATAACATGAGCTATAAAAAACAAAGAAGAATGTTCCATTATGCTCAATTAGTATTGATTCATGAAACCCTTAGCCAAGGAGGAATGTTACTTTATAAAATAGTTTATAAATGTCATTAATAAAATCAACTGCTAATGATGAGTAACTAATATAATTGGGATCAAGTAGAATGAACATTTATTTCATACTCTTTATCTAATCGAAACATTGTATGATGAAAGAATTGAATTATATGAAGATATTATACATGAAAAGATTAGTCAAAATTACTTTAACATTTCTAAATATTTGGGTGGTAATGCACTACTAGACATTAATATTGATCTATGGACATAAGTTGTTTAATCGAAGAATTTATATCCATTACCAACATATTTAGGAACTTAATGAGTCAAAAACAAAGAACATATTGAAGAAAGAAAAGGCGTTTAAATTACGTTGGACTTGATTGTAAAGTTTAAGAAATTTTATGATTAGATATAAGATATTTAATAGATAAAGACTACTATAAGATATTGGATCTTCTTTGTCCCTAATTGGTATTCAATTAGAAGGTCAAAAGTGCATTTTGAATCTCAACATTTACAACAGAATACAACTTGAATTCTAACATTTTGAAGAGTTCAAATTAAACGTTAATATTTTCAAAATGTTTAGAATAAGACCGTAAATGGTTTGCCAGAATCTAAAATCCAAAGCTTTCTAGTGCTTTACTTATAAGGAAAGAGTATTTCATTAAGCTAAACAACCATGATATTTCAAGCAGTAAGCAGCAGAAGGATGAGAAAAAAATGGTCACTGCAAAGAAAGAGTGATGGAAATAGTATGTAAGCTTATAGACAAAAGCTTACATAAACAACACTTTTTACTTAGCACCTTAGAAATAACAACAATCGGTTGTCCTGTTATTACAAAAGAACAAAGAATAACATGTAATAAAGATCTCAATTTTATGATTATAAAAGTGAATCACAGAACTTAGGTTTCAGTAATGGATAAGTTTAGAATTCATCAAAACACACTATTGAGACCGGAAGCTTAGAGAGAAGAGTTGTCTATAATATACCTAGAAGTAGAAAAAGACAGCTGAGGAAGCTTGAGCTGCTGGAGAAAACATCCCAGAGAGAAAACAGACAAGCAAGCTAGTAGAAGACAAAGAAAGACGAAAGAGAAAACAGAGGAAGAGTGTCTTTAGGTTATCAAAACGACGTTGTTTTATTGTTTTATTCTTCTTCTTTTTTGGTTACAAAAATATTTTCGTGGCAAAATCGTTTTAAATACAAAATTTATTTTCGTACCTTATAGCTAAAGGACTCGTGTGTTTTAGCTACCAAAAATATTTCATAGTAAAAGGTTTTTGGCTAAAAAAAAAGTTCACAATTAAAAATTTTTCCTCAAATCTTATTAGTTACGAAAAATATTTTGTAGCTAAAAAACGACGTCAATACTTTTTAGCTACAAAATATTTTTTAGCTAAAAACATTGCACTACAAAACAAAGTTCAGAGTTAAAAAATGTCACCATATCTTTTTAGCTATGAATATAAATGTAGCATATTCTAAACCTAGCTAATAGTTTTAAATAACCTGTGAAATATTTTGACTTAGAGGTATTGTTACAATAGATTACGATTTTAAAATTTTGTAGCTAAAGAGTAACGTTTAGCTACGAAATTTCAAATTGTAGCCAAAAAAATATTAAACTATTATTTGTTGCCCTTTGGTTTTGTCTTTTTCTGGCTTTTTCTTCTTTTCTTAGTACCAAAATAATTAATAAGAAACTAAAGAAAATATTGATATGAAATTTTTTCAATTAAATTCAGTTAGTCATAATTAAAGCTAATTAATATTAATTGAAAATAATATATGTAATTAAATAAAAGATATTGTATATGTCTTGAAATGAAATTTATTTGGCTTGGGTATTGTATCCGCCTAGAAATGAAATGCAACTAGTCTAGATACTGGATATGCCTTGAAATAAAATACAATTAGCTTAGATAATTGAAATTCATTAAATTGAAATGTAATTGACTTGGATAGTAGATATGCCTTCACTTGAAATACATTTAGCTAGGATATTAGATATACCTTAAAATAAATGAAAGCGGGTTGGATAGTGGATATGCCTTAAACGAAATACAATTGCTTGGATATTGGATGTTCCTTTAGATGAAATGTAACTAGCTTGGGCATTGGATTTGCCTTGAAATAAAATGCACTTTGCTCAGATGCTGGGTATGTCGTGAAATGAAATGCAATTGACTTGGATATTGGATATGCCTTAAAATGAGATCTAGCTGGCTGGGGCATCGGATTTGCCTTGAAATAGGATGCACTTCGCTCAGAATTCAGATGCTGGATATGTCATGAAATAAAATGCAATTGGCTAAGATATTGTATATGTATTGAAATGAAATGCATTTGACTTGGATATTGGAATGGCCTTGAAATAAAATGCATTTGGCTTGAATAGTGGATATGCCTTGAAATAAAAACTAAACTTAATGATGCTTGTTACATGATAAATAATTTTTAAAAAGCGGGAAGATGCTACCTTGATTAAGCTAATTGATGGGTTCATTTCTTTTGTTTTTTAAAATCTCAACTTTTTGGATCAGGTCTTTCTTCTGATATTTTAGACTTTCGTATTTTGTAACATACAACCATATACAGATCACGATTGATGATTATTAGTGAATACAAACATGAGAAAATTACAAGTTTCTTAGTCTGATGAATTAATGTGCTGATAATCTTTCCATCATTAGTTTGTTAGGAGAGAAAGAGAATTTCCATTTTGCTTTTCTTGTAACTGTATAATTGGCTATCAATTTCCTACTATCTCACCAATTTTATGTCCAATACCTTATGACTAACAAAACCTTTGTGCATTGTCAACTTAATAATAATAAACTCATTGGCTATCTATGTCCGATCAAACAACAGCCCTTATTTTTTGTCTATAACGAATTTCATCAATGCACTACAAATTTCAAAGAAAAAGTTTAAAGCAAGATAAGATCAGGATGATACACAAGAGGCAATTTTGTATTAGAGTGGATTGTATTAATAATGGTGTGGTTACAAAAATGAGCAGTGCCTTGTGAAAAGGACAAAAAGAAAAGGATACAACCACTAATCATTTGATAATAACGATATGTCATAGTCTTTGTACGATAAAAACTCTAAGATGCAGATATATTCGTTAATGATAGTAACCTTCAAACTATAACCATGATAAATGATGATAAACACATTACTTTTGTCATAACTGATTTAAAGCATATCACCTAAATGATATGGCCGTACTTCCATCATTTACTTATGTATTATTCAAGGCATCAATTGCTAGCGCTTTCAACCGAGACTATTTTTACTCTAACTTTTCTCTAGGTTTTCATTTATTAGTTTTCAATCTAGCAAGCTCTGAATTATTTTTTGTTTATCTAGCAAAAACATTGATTGACATAAGTTTCAATTGATTGGCTTAGTAAATTCTCTTATCCATAGAGTCCAAAATTAACACATCACTTGAGAAGTTTTTTTCACCACATAGGGTCCTTCATAGTTACGGGCCTATTTTCCACTTTCGTCCTATTAGATAGGAAGACATCAAATCTTTATGTGAGAATGTTCGTTTTTTTATCATAAGCACGATCTATTCTTTTTGATATAATTGTTTACGACAAATCATCAAAAATCTTTTTCTTCCTCAATCAGATTTAATTGCTCACACCTCACTTTAGCCCACTTAGTTTCCTTAGGTGAGCTAACTGGCTTAAAGTGAGATAGAAGGGCAACAACTTTGTTCCACAAAACAATAAAAGCAGTGTTTCCCAGTGATGTTCTAATCATCATTTGATATGCATGAAGTGCATATGGTAATATATTATGCCAATATTAGTATATAATCACCATCTTCTAAATGATATTCTTTATTTTATTGTTTGTAGCTTCTAAGGCCTCATTCATTTGAGAATGATAAGGTGAGGAAATGAGATGTCTACTTTTAAAGCTTTTAAATTGTAGTGGCATTCATATTGGGATCATTATCTATGATTATTTTTCTAGCAGTCTATATTGGCAAGTGATACGTTGCCCAATGAACTTATTGAACACTTTTGGTGTGAGTAAGGAGTATATGAAGCTTAAATCCACTTAGTGAAGTAATTGATAGCAACAAGGAAAAATTTGTGACCATTTGATGTGATTTAGTTAATTGGACCAATGAAATCAATAGTTTCACAAAGATGATGTTATATAAGGAAAAATCCAAAGATGTTATTTGTCTACATAAATTTGGAAATGGTGACACTTCCTTATGTAACAAATTCAATTTATCTATACAGTTAGCTAGAAATATCCTGCTGAAAGGAATTTTAGGGTCATTTTATGATCTCTCGAATAATTTGGTTACCCTTATCACTAGTCACATAACAAAAGGGAATACCATCAAAGTTTATTTTATACAACACCTTCCTACTTAGAAAGATATTCATCGTAAGAGTACTTAATGAATTCATTTTAATGAAATTTCTCCTAAGGGATATTAAATACTATGTATGAGGTTTTATATGTCAAATTATTATGGACTTCTATCAAGTTCAACTTTTACTACCAAACAATATGTTAGTTTATAACTTGCTCCGACTTGCTAAGGTTAAAGCTCTGACTCCAAACTGATTTTTATACTGGAAATCAAAGCTACCGGTGCATCAATAGATTATGTTTATTTTTAACAAAATGGAGGAAATAAATCTCATTATATTCTTTCATTCACTAAGTTAGATACCTCTAATATGGAATTAATTTTGGATCCATAATTAGTCATTCTCCTTATACGTGGTAGATGATCAATGTAGAGTCACCATACATCGTAAGCCTCTAATCTTCATTTTGATAGTTTTAGAGGGCCTACTAACATAAGCAATATATTATATTATGTTATTAGTGCATTTAATTATAGAAAATTTAGCATAACTCCTATGTCAATATCAACAATATTGGTTATACCATTGAAATACCTTTTTGCAAATATTTGGCTTATCCTTATCTTCTTTTGTTGATTTAATAGACATTACATTTTAATCAAGAAATTCAAATCTCAAAGCCTAATAGTCATCATCAATAGAGTATTTTATTGAGTGATCCATAGATCTTGACTTGGCAAAAAAGCCACAAGTTCAGGTATCTTGATCTAAATTTAATGGATTTAGCCTGAGTTAAATAAATTTGGGTTAGGTTTAAGCTTTTTCTAAAAAGTGGGGTCGAACTCGAGTTTCACAGCTTATCTTGAGCTTAAAGCCTAAATCTTAAGCATATAATAAACAATGTTATTTTGTTTATGTAAACAAAAAGATGTTTCCTTATTTTGACTTCTTTTCTTCTTCTTTTTTTTAAAAAATGAAAAGTTAAAATTTCATTAATAAAGTTACAGAAAAAAAACTTAACACAGGGGAGGTACCCTTCAACACACGAGACTCTAGAAATATTATCTACTTAAAACAGTCTACAAAATATGAAAGTGAAATAAAAGGGGGAGCTCGGATCATCAGGTGACATCTTCCAACATTACAATCTCTCAAATCCTTGCCAATGTTTCCAAAATGAGAAGTGGGGTTGCCTTTTTCTTGGCATTGGATCTTCGATCTTTTCTTTCTTTCTATATGGTTTGCACTGTCATGTAAAAAACGATAATATGGACGAAAAACATGAAAGTGAAATAAAAGGGGGAGCTCGGATCATCAGGTGACATCTTCCAACATTACAATCTCTCGAATCCTTGCCAATGTTTCCCAAATGAGGAGTGGGGTTTCCTTTTTCTTGGCATTGGATCTTCGATCTTTTCTTTCTTTCTATATGGTTTGCATTGTCATGCAAACAACGACAATATGGACAAACATAGGGAGAGAACGTTGAGATGCTAACCAGTTAATAGCATTAAGGAGTGTTTTTAATTAAGCATTCCATGTGTAGTATAGCCTGATTGATTCCTAGATTTGGTAGGTTGTTTGACACCTAAAAAAAAGATGGTCCTTAGTTTCTTTTTTTGTTGAACAAAACGGATAAGACATGTTAATGTTTAAAATTTTGAGATAGTCAACTATATTAAGTCGATTCTGAATGGTAGGCCATAAGAGAAATGAGGTTTTAGGAGGGAACCGCTTATTTCATATAATATGAGACCACTAACTTAATATGAGACAATTAACCATAGGTTTCTTTATTTGTAGCATATCTATCGTTAGTCTATTTGACAGATAGTGTGTTGGTTGAGCATACCAAAAGAAGGTGTCTTGGGTAAATAGGTTGGGAATATAATTGGGTTGCAAATGGTGTAAAGGTGCAAGGAAGTTCAGGTGCTTCCTATAATGAAGGAGTGTAATCTAGTATGGAGCGGGATATTAAAAGAACACATTTGGAAGTTTGTAGAATTGATAAGAGCACCGTGGCTAGACCATTTGTCATACCAGAATGAGATCAGTTTCCCATTGCCAATATAACAGGAGATATAATCTTTGACCATCTAGGCTAGATGCAATAATTGATTAAGGAAGTTAGAGTGTGAAGGTTTCTTACTTACTGCCCATATGCTATGACCCTTGAGAAAGTAGGAGTGGAGCCAAATTGAGTTTCGATCTTCAAGAATCCACCAAAGCCTCTTCATAATAATTATTTAGTTGTTGATCTTGATAGAGTATATGCTCAGTCCCCATTCTACTTCAAGAAAACAAGTATCTGACCATTTAACTTTTGCACTTCTTTTTGCACCAGTTGAGGACCTTCATAGGAAGTCTTTCAATATATGCTTGACGGTCTTGATAACACCTTTGGAGAGCAAGATGTGTGAGCTCCATTAAATATGTAGAGAGTTCATGACTAATTTAATATGTTGGAGCTTCCTTGCAAAGGATAAAAATTTGTTTGCTCAATTGCTAATGCGAAGCTGAATTTTCTCTATAAATGGTATGCATTTAAGGAAGTTAAGTCTCTTTGTGGAAATAGGCAACCCTAGGTATTGTAAAGGTGGACACTTTTCCTACATTCCCGTAGCTGAAGCAATGTGGGAGGACATGTTAATGCTAATTTGGATAGAGTAAACTAACTTTTGCTGAGATTTATCTTCAATCCAGATGAATTTAAAAAGAGCTTGCAAATAAGTGTTAATCAACTCCATGTTTGCTCTATAAAAAAGAAGCAAGTTGTTGGAAAAAGACAAGTTCGTTAACCTGATTTTCTTACAAATCGTATGATATCTAAATCTAGTAGCTAAGAGCACTTCAAGCTAGATCATAGAATTAAGAACTTCCATGTATAAGATAAGGAGGTAGGGTGAGAGTTGGTCTCCCTACCTAAGCCATTTTTTTGCTTTGAAGTATTATAAGGGGCTGCATTAATCAATATTGAGTATCTAGCAGTTGTCAAGCATTCCTTAATCCTTCCAACTGATTTAAATTTGAGGAAAGTTGTAAGCCTTCATCATCTTCCATATGAAATCCCAGCTTATACTATCGAACACCTTATAGAAATCAACCTTGATGGTGCAATTGGGGGTGGAGTGTGCTCTTGAGTAGCCTTTAAGAAGCTCCTATACAATTAGGATATTATCAACTATTTGTCGATTACATATGAATGCTCTATGATTGTCATTGATGAGTGGAGCTATATTTGTCTTCATTTGAATAGCAAAGATCTTTGAGATGATTTTATAAAGGAAGTTTCTACAGGATATGGGTCGGAATTCATGGAAGTGGTTTGGAGAGGATGTTTTTGGTATAAGACATAGGAAGGTTCTGTTTATTTCCTTAAGCAGGACCTTTTTGGTAAAGAATTCTGTTACTGTATCTTGAAGAAGGTACTTATAATATCCCATGTTTTTTAATAGAAGAGGCCATTTAATCCATTAGGGCTAGGAGCTTTCATACCTCATACCTAAAAACCCGCTTTCTTTATTTTATTTTTCTCCACTTGTACCAGATTAAGGTTATTAAATTTTTGTAGTTGGAGCAGAAGCAGAGGCTGGAGTTCCAAGTAGCTTGCTGAAATAAAAAATTACTTCTTATTTGATATCCTCCAAATTTTGAAGGATTATTCCCTTATGATTGGTAATAGATGAGATTAGGTTTTTGTTCTTGCGACCTAGGATAGAGTTAAAGAAAATGTTTGAGCATCTGTCACCCTCCTTGAGCCAATTTATACGAGATCTTTGTTAAAGCAAAAAAGTTATGATGGCTAATTGAAAGCAAATAAATCGAGAGAGATTATTTTTCTTTGGCAATAAGTGAAGGATCTTGTGGAGAGAGAGCAAGGAATTGCTAGAGGATAGTGAGTTCTCTTCTTGCTTTCGATAAAGTTTCTTTAGTAAGTCCATGTAAGGTATGGAGAGTTTTAAGCTCTTGCTTGGTAGCCTTCAGCTTCTACACATATATGAATTGTTTTGTTCCACTAAAAAATCGAAGAGTTCTTACTTTACAAACATCCATAAAGCCCGGCGCATAGATCAAGTAATTGTTAAAATGAAAAAGGTGATGATATGCATCTTTTTTTTTTAAAAGGTTCGTGATTTTAACAGGTGTATGGTCAGAGAAGAGGGGGTCCTAAAAGATAGCTTAATTGTTGGAAAATTGTGCAAGCCTTTGAGCATTAATCAATTCTCGATCTAACTTCGTTTGAATAAAATAATCGAAAGATTGCTTATTTGACCATGTAAGCTTGTGGCCAAGAGAGTTCAGGTATGTTAACCAAGATTGTCTACACATTGCTTGAAGTCATCTGAGTAATTTAGAATATTACAATTTCCTCATGCCTTAGATCGATATAATATAGTGTTGAAGTCACCGCAAAATTAGGGATGGCAATTATAGCCTAACCCGGCCCTTTTTTGAGGCGGGCCATAGACAATGTATGTCACGCAGCTCAACCTGTAAGTTTCTATGTATCACATCATATATTAAAGGAATCAAGAAGTAATTTTGGAGCATCTACTATAGACGAAAGCTTCAAGGTAGTTGGCTCAATATCAGAGGGAAGGTATGAAAGTATCACAGTTGAAGGTATTGTTTTTAACTTAGAAACCTTTATGCATTTGCTCATTCATTTCAAACCCTTAGGTTTTATTCCTTCAGTTAAAACTATTTT
>JANIIA010000191.1:18168258-18179832 GCA_027478495.1 Erythroxylum alaternifolium | reverse complement strand
ACAAGTTTTTGGTGCTGTTGCTGGGACTTTATGTTTCAAATTTTTTTTTCTATATCCAGTTTGATATTTACTTGTTGGTTTTCTTTTTATCCCTAGAGTAACTTATTTGTTTTTTTTTCTTTTTGCATTCTCTTTTTCTTGCACAACTTGTGTGAAGAAGGTTGTATGCCTCGAACCACTAGAGGGCAAGAAAGACATTTTGACCCAAAGTTGGAAAGAACAGTAACGTTAATTCGTTGGCAAAAGAAAATGGAAAATCAAGCAGAAGAACTTCTAAGAATTCAAAAAGAGAGGGATAAAATGGCTCAAAGATTAGCTCAGTTGGAGGCCAGACTTGGTGCAGCTAATTTAAATGGAGGAAATGGAAGAGGAGATAACGAAAATGAACAGGAACAATTACCTCAACGTCCTATCAGAGAATATTTCCAGCTTACAGTAGTATACAATTATCACGATATCCAAAGACCTAATGTTCATGCTCAAAATTGTTATATCTCGCCCGGACTCATCAATTTGGTTCAAACAAATTAGTTTAGAGGGGCACCAATAGAGGATCCAAATGATCATCTTGCAAGCTTCCAGGAATTATGTGACACTATTAAGACTGAAGGGGCAACACAAGATGACATTAGGCTCACTTTGTTCCCATTTCTCTTTGGGACAAGGCAAAGAATTAGCTTCATCCAATTTCTGCTGATAGAATGCAAACTTGGCAGGAGGTGGCATAGCAGGTCTTGATTAAATTTTTCCCTCCTGATAAAGCTGCGAAGTTAAGATATGAGATTAGTAAGTTTAGATAGCATGACTGGGAACCATTGCATGAAGCTTGGGAAACATACAAAGACCTTTTAAGAAAGTGTCCACATCACGGATATCAAGAGTAGGTACAAGTGGAAATGTTCTACAACGGGTTGAATGGCCAAACTTGAACCATTTTAGATGTAGCAGCAGGTGGTACACTGATGAGAAAAACATCCCAAGAAGCATGTGCATTGCTGGAAGATTTGGCTTCGAACAGCTACCAATGGCCCTCCGAGAGAACTAATGGAAATAGAGAAATTTTAGAAGTGGACCAAGTGACTCAGTTATCTGCTCAATTGGCAGCTCTATCCAATCAATTTTCAAAATTCATGTCAAAGGAAAGATAGAATGAGTAGGTGGCAGCTACTAGTCAATCATTCTACACAAATGATGAGGGGGTGGAACAAGCCCAGTTTGTTAACCAAAGGACCTTGGGATTTAAGTCACAACCAATGGGAAATCAATATGGTCAAGGCTACAACTCTAAGGAGCAATATAACTATGGTATTCAAAGGAACATGGCTCATCCACCTGGATATGGACCACCACCTGCAGAATGGAGACCCTCCCTGGAAGAAATAATTAGTACTTTTGTAACTAAGATAAGGAATCGTTTCCACAAGAACGAGAAGAAGATTGATGAGCTAAAGATGCAAGTAACCAGTGTTGGGACTTCAGTGAAGGGTTTGGAAGTTTAAATGGGACAACTTGCAAATGCTGTTGGGAATTTGACTCAGAGGACATTTCCAAGTAATACTGAAAATGACCCGAGAGAGCAGTGCAAGGACATCACTCTTCGAAGTGGAAAAGAATTGGAAGAGGTGAAACCTAAAGAAAAGAGCTCCACTCAATCCAATGATAACAAATGAAAGAATACTTGTGAAGAAGCAAGTGCACCTACACAAGTTGAGAAGGAAGTTAATTCGAAGAAGAAATTAGAAGGGGAACTGCAAATAAAAATTATCCCCAAGTTTCCATATCCTCAAATATTTCAACGGAAGAAAATCAATTATCAATTCGTAAAATTCCTTGAAGTCTTTAAAAAAACTCGAGATCAACATTCCCTTGATTGAAGCTGTTGAGAAAGTACTGAATTACGCAAATTTCATCAAGGACATTGTCACCAAAAGGAGGAGGTTTGGAGGTTATGAGATGGTATTGATGATCGAGGAGTGTAGTGCAGTATTGCAAAGAAAGTTACTGCAGAAATTGAAAGATTCGGGAAGCTTCACAATTCTGTGTGAGATTGGCAACACATGTTTTGGTTTTAAGGGCAAACATAAATCTCATGCCTCTTTGCATCTTCCAAAAGTTGGGATTAGGAGAAGTCAAGCCATCAACAATTTGCCTCCAATTAGCGACCGCTCTCTCACTTATCCTCAAGGTATTGTAGAAGATGTTCTTGTTCGTGTAGACAAATTCATTCTTCCTACAGACTTTGTGGTGCTTGACATGGAAGAAGACAAGGAGATCCTGCTCATACTTGGGCGATCATTCTTGGCTACCAGAGGTACAGTGATTAATGTGTAATAAGGGGAACTAACTTGCATGTAAATTGTGAGAAGGTGAGGTTCAACATATACAGATCACTTAAACATCCAAGTGATACACCAACTTGCAACCGAGTGGATGTCATATCATCTTATGTGGTAATGTCTTTTCCTTCCCTTATACCTAAAGACCCATTATTGACATGTTTGGAAGGTATGTTTAGAAAGGATGCTATGGATGATGAGGATACTTGTTTTATGATGGTATTGGATTCTTTTGAATGCTTGCATAATTTTGATCAAACCGAGCCTTTGTTTTGTATGACTAATGCTGATGTTACTGGTGAGGTGAAAGATGTTCACCCATCGTTTGATCTGAAACCCTTGCCTGAAAATTTGAAATATGCATTCTTGGGTGTTAATCAAACTTTTCCTGTCATTATTTCATCTTCATTGACTCCTTTAGAAGAAGAAAAATTGCTTAGGGTATTAAAGGAGTTAAAAAATGCATTGGGTTGGTCAATTTCAGACATTAAGGGAATTAGTCCTTCTATTGTAATGCATAAATTTCTTATAGAGGAGTCATTCACCGCTAACATTGAACCCCAAAGAAGATTGAACCCAACAATGAAGGAAGTAGTCAGAAACGAAATTCAAAAGTGTCTTAAGGCTGGAATCATTTATCCAATTTTCGATAATTCATGAATTAGTCCTACTCAAGTTGTTCTTAAAAGAGGTGGATTCACTATAGTTAAAGATGATAACAATGAGACTATTTCCATTAGGACAATCACTAGATGGATGGTTTATATGGATTATAGGAAGTTGAACAAAGCCACGAGGAAGGACCATTTTCCTTGCCATTCATATATCAGATGTTAGACAGACTTATTGGACATGCATTTTACTATTTTTTAGATGGGTATTTAGGATATAACCAAATAGCCATAGCACCTAAAGATCAAGAAAAGAACACATTCACTTGTCCTTTTGGCACATTTGCATTTAGGAGCATGCCTTTTAGTCTTTGCAATGCTCCTGCTACATTTCAACACTGCATGATGGCTATCTTTTCTGATATGGTTGAGAATTTCATGGAAGTATTTATAGATGATTTTTCTGTTTTTGGTGATCATTTGATAAGTGCTTACATAATCTGTTTCTAGTGTTGAAAAGATGTCAGGATACCAACTTGGTGCTCAATTGGGAGAAATGTCAATTTATGGTGAGGGAAGGAATTGTGTTGGGTCATAAAATATTTGCCCATGACATTGAAGTAGACCCAACCAAAATAGCAACTATTGAAAAGCTTCCTCCACTAACAAATGTAAAGGGTATCCGTAGTTTCCTTAGACATGTGGGGTTTTACCGGAGATTCATCAAAGAATTTTCCAAGATTGCTAAACCCCTTTTCAATCTCTTAGAGAAGGATGTGAATTTTGAATTCAATGAGAAATGCTTGAAGACCTTTGTGTTGTCAAGAAAAAGCTGATTTTAGCTCCTGTGATGATCACACCTTATTGACAACAACCATTTGAAATTATGTGTGATGCGAGTGACTTCGCAGTGGGAGCAACTTTAGGCCAAACGCGAGAGAAAGTGTTCAGGGTTATCTACTACTCTAGCCAGACTTTGGATTATGCCTAGCAAAATTACACTACTACAGAAAAGGAAATGTTAGCAGTTGTGTTTGCTTTGTACAAGTTTCGGTCAAATATCATTGGGTCCAAGGTTGTGATTTTCATAAATCATGCAGCAATTCGATATTTGTTTGCAAAGAAAGATGCCAAATCACGACTCATTTGATGGGTGTTGCTTTTGCAAGAGTTTAATTTGGAGATCAAAGATAAAAAGGAGACGAAAAATGCAGTTACCGACCATCTATCTCGATTAGAGCTTAAAGAATCAAAGCCACCAATACCTATCCAAGAGACTTTCACGGATGAGCAGTTATTCAGATTCAGTGAAAAGCTTCCATAGTTTGCCGATGTGGTGAATTATTTAGCTATAGGTTTGATTCCTCCGGATTTAAATCCATCTCAAAAGAAAAAGCTCCTATTTGATGCAAAAAAGTTATCTCTAGGATGAGCCTTTACTATTCAAGAGAGGCCCCGATCCAGTGATTCGAAGATGTATCCCGAAAGATGAAGTCCAAGCAATTTTGGAGCATTTTCATTCATCACCATATGAAGGTCACTTTGGCCCAACAAGAACAGCAGCAAAAGTTCTCCAATCTGATTTCTATTGGCCTACGTTTCATAAGGACAGCTATGCTTTCACTAAGACGTGTGACCGATGATAACAAATGGGTAATATCTCACGACGATATGAGCTTTCTTTGACCAACATTTTTGAGATAGAACTCTTCGATTTGCAGGGTATCGATTTTATGGGACCATTTCTCAAATCTTGTAGACAATCCTATATCCTTTTAGCAGTGGACTACGTATCAAAATGGGTTGAAGCCATAGCGTCACCAACAAATGATGCCAAGGTTATTCTCAGATTTCTCAAGAAAAACATTTTCACAAGATTCGGCACTTCAAGGGCCATTATTAGTGATGAAGGTACCCACTTTTGCAACAAGCTTTTGGGTAATCTTTTAACCAAATATGGAGTTTGTCACAAAGTTGCTTTACCTTACCACCCACAATTAAATGGTCAAGTTGAAATATCAAATCGAGAGATCAAGGACATTCTTGAGAAGACGGTGAACCCTAACCGGAAAGACTGGGCTCTCAAGCTTGATGATGGCCTTTGGGCATATAGGACAGCTTCAAGACTCCAATTGGTATATCGCCATATCGTTTGGTTTTTGGAAAAGCTTGTCATCTTCCGGTAGAGTTAGAACACAAGGCTTATTGGGCAATTAGGAAGTTAAATCTTGAATGGAAAAAATTGGTTGAAAATCGGTCTCTTCAGTTATGTGAATTAGAAGAATTTTGAAATGAAGCATATGAGAATTCCAAAATCTACAAGGAGAAAACTAAGAAATGGCATGACCAGCACATTATGTGGAAAGAATTTGCCCTAGGAGAGAAATTTTTGCTTTTCAACTCGAGATTGAAGTTTTTTCCAGGTAAATTGCACTCTAGATGGTCAGGGCTCTTTGTTGTGAAAAATGTTACCTCCTATGGAGCAATTGAAGTTGAAGGAAGTGATGGAAGAACTTTCAAAGTGAATGGGAAAAGATTGAAGCATTGTTATGGTCAAGAGTTAAGAAACATTACAAGCATTTCACTCAAGGACTCGTGATCAAACGGCTATGTCGAGCTATTAATGTTAAACATAATGCCTGTTGTGAGGCACCCCAACCTTATCCTTTCATTTTAGTTCTTTGTTGTTTCGGTTTCTTTTTATTGCTTTCATTTGAGTACCTTATTTGCTTTTTATTTGTTTTGCTTTTTTTAGGAATGCAAGATTGGAGCTGTGAATTCTGATTTCAAGTCACTGAGCCCTCTTTGATTAGGGAGTCCTTATGTTCTCATCTCCTTTTGTTTTTTGGTCATTGGGGACAATGTCTCATTTAAGTGTGGGAGTGGGACCAATTTTAAAAAATTTTATAATCTTACACTTGAACTGTGAGGAAGGTTGAATCATGCCATTTTGTCATAGTAGTTAGACTGCGGATTGAGTTGTGTGCTTGGATTTGAATTAGGCAGCTTGAGTGGAAGGTGAATCATACAGATTGATTGAAGTAGTTAGTTGCATAAACTCAGTTAATAATATGACACTTGAGTGACTAGGTAATGTATAAAATTTTGATAGATTTTTAGATAAGCACATATGAGGTTTTGAGCCTACCTAAATGCATTTTATATTCATTTCATTGTTTTTTTTGGTGTGTGTGTGATACTCCCCTAGGAAGATTACCTCTAGAATTTGCATTGAATTGGTTTGAAACTATGAGATGCATGCTTTATGGAAATGATTAAGGCATTCTTTGTTTTAAACCCATTAACTTAAATGATCGACCTTATACGTTATCCCTTGCAACCCCTTTTGAACCTTTACCCTTTTTGATTGAAAAATAAACACTTAAAAATCTAGAACTCTACTAGCCTTACCCAATCACAAGTATAATGAAGTGCTAAGTGACCATTTGGTCTATAGTTTGAGACTTTTGAGCTTACTTGTTATTATGATATGTGTATAGAGGTACTTCTACTTATATTTTATTGATTTATGTTGCGTTTGTTTTCTCTTATTTTTATTGTTTGCACTTGTTTTTAAAAAAAAAGAAAAAAGTAAGAAAAAGTAAGAAAAAAAGAGAGAAAGAACAAAAGAAAAAGAATCAAACATAGTAGCATTAGTTAGTGAAGAGTAGTAGTAGTCTCATGTATTCATTTGCTTATATCAGATTTTGTATTTAGTTGTCCCTTTTAGTTAGTGCTTTGTTAATGCTTGTGAGTTAACCCGTGACCTTTTTATCCTACCTTAACCTAAACCCCATTACAACCCTAAATAAAAGTCCTTTTGATCTATGTTGGTGTGTATTTTATGTAGTAGAAAATTGGTGAATACGCAAGCCTATAGCAGTGTAGTCTTTTAGAGGAAGGCTTGAGTGAAACACTGACCCTAAACAATTGAGTGATTCGAGCGAAAACATGAGAAAATTCCATCTTAATTTTATATGTGTCTTTGATCAATGGTATCTACTTTTGACCTTATTTACGTGCATTGATGAAAAGATTATGATATATGTAGTAGCTCAAAGCTTGAGTTTGCTGAAGTTTAAATGAATGCACACACTCGATTATCTTTGAAAACGAATTGATGAATTTCTTTTTTAAATTGCTTGGGGACAAGCAATATTTCAAGTGTGGGGGTATTTGACAGAGATACTAATAGGCTTTTATTTGATGCATTAATGTAGGTGAATTGTACAGTATTTCGGGATAGATATTATGCTAATTTACTGTTTTTATATTATCTTTGGGTGTTAGGAATTTTTTGGAAAAATAGAGCAAAAAGATAGTAAATTTGGAATGCATAAAAAGCCATAAACCAGCAGCAAACTGCAGAGCACATAAAACAAAACGCAGCAAAGGGTTTAGGGTGGATTTAAGACATTCACGCAAAGTAAAAGGGAGGGCCTCCACTTCACGTAAAAACCTATGCAGCCTACCTCCACTAACGCAGTCTCCACTCACCAAGGCAGTCTCTACCCACCAACGCAGCCTCCACCCCAGCCTCCATTCACTGCTAAACAATTGCCACACGCCTCCACTAACGGAGCCTCCATCAGATTTTCAAGAACCATCCATTCACACACCAAAGCCTCCACGCTATGCAAAAGCCTCCATTTAATGAAAACGCAACAACCTCCCCAACAACACAGCATCCACACCCATCCATTAACGAACCCTCTCCTCACTCACGCACAACGCAACCTCCATTTCACTCACGCATAACGTAGCCTCAAAACAAGAACAACGTGTTTTTATTTAGTTTCTTCGTGAGTTTGTCTAGGGTTTATGCTTTTGGATTGTTTGGCATGATGATTTGTGGTTAGAACCTTAATTTTTCTTAGGGATTTGATTTTTTGGTGATGCTTTAACATTGAAAATTGCTGGAATTCATGACTGAATATTCATATACTTGTTGATTTTCCTTGGGTTTTATTGTTCTTACTTTGGATTATTGGAAGTTTGCTTGGTATAAATTCACCTTTGGAAAAATGGAGCTTTTGTTAGAAGATTGAAGGAATTTTAGCTAGGATTTTTTTATGAGTTGGGACATCCAAGAAACTTAGGAGGTGAAAATAGAATGTTTGAGTTTTGGAACATAAGAAACTCGAGGAAGAACTTAAGTAAGGAATTACTAAGTGATGTCTAGAGTAGATAGATTAATTCAACTTTAGGAGAAGAGAATTAATTGCTCTTAAAATTCACATACAAGGTTAAGATTGTTCATTTGTGGAGGATAGCTAATTCAATATTAAGGTTGGCAAAAATATCATTCCCTAAGAGAAAGTCATTCTCCATTGACGTTAATACTTTTAATTAGTCAATTGCTGCACTCTTTTCTGAATTAGTTATTACATAGATTTGTCATATTCATAGTTATTTTGGTTGCATTGAATTGGGTAGTTGCTTAGAAATTCATTTGAGTTTTTATTAATTTGTTACATTACTTTTAATTTCAAATTTTCACCCAACCCGATTCCAAACATCGTTTGCTAGCACAGATTTGAACTTTCTCATAATCCCTATGGACACGACTGAGTTCTTACTGATTTATTACTTCGACAACTGTGCACTTGCAGTTCACGAACAAGTTTTTGACTAATTCAAGCTTCTACTTTTTCAACTTTCTCATCACATGTTTCACTTTCCTTATTTCGGTTGCCATTGTTTAGGGATAATATTTTATTTGTTTTATCAGTAAAAGTATGAGCTACTTCATATTTGTAAGGAACTAATGCCTATATATTTATCACCACTGTGATGAAAGTTTTGCTGAATAATAAAAAGACAGTTTATTTCTCCACTGTTTTATCTTCTTTTCTCTTTATACATCTTGACATTTGGCTAGGAACAGACCCGAAGACAAGTCTCTTTGACTATGTTTGGGTCCAATTCTACAATAATCCTCTATGCCAATACTCTCGTGGTGATATAAGACAATCTTAAAGATGCATGGTAGCAGTGGACATTAGATATTCCAGCGACCAAGATTTTTTTGGGTTTGCTGGCATCTTCAGAAGCTGCAGGAAGTGGGTTTATTCCTGTACTTGATCTAACCTCCAAGGTGCTTCCTGCAATCAAGAATTCTACCAAGTATGGAGGAGTCATGCTGTGGTTTAAGTATTAGGATGACCAAAGTGGATATAGTACCTCTATTAGGAAAGATGTGTAAACAAATAAACTCATTAATCGTTTTGTTTGTTTATTTCCTATTCATGACTTATTTCAATAAGCATTACTTGTGAAATATTATGTACTTATTATAATGCTTTTATGAATCTTGGACCATAGATTTACTATTTTAAAATCCCATCAAGAAACAAAAAAAATAAAAATTATTATACATAGATAGAGATAAAATATTTTAATAAAAGAAAAACTAAACACTTCAATGTTATTTAGTTTGTAGCTTAAAGACTCTTAATTAAAAAATCAAACTATTATAAAGTATCTTCTAAGCAAATTGGCAAATATTTGAATTTCAGTAATTCATGTATAAGTAATTTTATTCTAACATGCGATTAAGTCAGTCGATGAAACAGTGTTTTGCATTGTTTTAAGTTTAGACAATGATTGTGTTTTTTACATTGCCATAGGACTTAATTAGGAGCATGCATTTCGTTTACTTCGCCATTGTACGATAATTCAAGTTACTTGGAAGTATTAAAAGCGAGCTTTTGAGGTAGATTTGTTTCAAGTTCCTAAGAATCAAAAGCGTACGGATAGAGCATGAAATGACCAATGGTATTTGTTCGACAATGGGTTTCATCTTCGTGTCCTTTACTTGGAAGTTTTCAATATAATTATATTCCTTCAGTGAGGTAAGGTATATTATGAAAATTCTTAAATATCACGTTGTAAAAGCAACCGAATCAAATTTCTAAGAACGTGTCAGCTGTCTTTATACTGTAATATACGTTCTTCGAACTTTAGTGGATGTCTATATATATATACGTACAACTGGATACCGATATGCATTGGAATTCAAGAAACTTGAGGTTTTCCATCTTCACCAACGTCTCCTATAAATTGAATTCAACATCTCTTGGTGTTCCACGTCCACATACTTGCAAGTGACATTGATCAGATCTAACGGACCTGTTTAATGGCATTACAAAAGATATCGACGTTGCAAATTCTCATCTTAACATTTCTGATGCTGGGAATATGTTCAAATGCAGGGAAAATAGCGGTGTACTGGGGTCAGAATGTAAATGAAGGAAGCTTAGCGAAGGCTTGTGCTTCAGGAAACTATGCATTCGTCAACGTGGCTTTTCTACTGACTTTTGGAAATAATCAACCTCCTGCATTAAACCTCGCGGGACATTGTAATCCGTACACTAACGAATGTAGACGTTTGAATTCTGACATAAAGTCATGTCAGAAGAGAGGCATTAAGGTGATGCTTTCGCTTGGAGGATCTGCGGGAAGCTACACTCTAATTTCACGCCAAGACGCAAAAAACGTTGCGACTTATATCTGGAACAACTTCTTAGGTGGGCACTCCAAGTCTCGACCATTTGGCAATGCTGTTTTCGATGGGGTGGACTTGGATATCGAAGGAGGCACAACATTGTACTGGGACGATCTCGTCAGGTTCCTGTCACAATACAGCAAAAGAGGAAAGAAAGTGTACCTGACAGCAGCTCCTCAGTGCCCATATCCTGACGCTTGGATAGGAAAAGCATTGGCCACTGGTTTATTTGATTACATTTGGGTTCAGTTCTACAACAACGCTCCTTGCCAATACAGTTCTGGGAATGTAAACAATCTGATAGCTGCCTGGAAGCAATGGACCTCAGGAGTTCGTAAAGCAAAGATTTTCTTGGGTCTACCAGCCTCCCCTGACGCTGCCGGAAGTGGGTATATTCCGGTACCTGATCTGGTTTCCAAGGTGCTTCCAGTAATTAAAAGGTCTCGCAATTATGGAGGTGTTATGCTTTGGTCAAGATTTAATGATCTGAAGAATGGTTATAGTTCTGCAATCAAGAAGCATGTCTGAAAACTTATGGTAGTTCTTTGTTCAATAAGTATATAGTACTCTGTGCTTTGCAATAAGATCTTACTACTCTGGCTTACCAGAGGATCTTCGTGAGTGATCTCTTTGAAATACAAGCTTCATGATACAGGATCCTAGACCAATTTTAAGCCTTAAAATGATAGATTCATTACAATAAGCACAAGTTTGTCTAGTAAGCCTTAAATTGAATTCACATAATAATATGAAGAAAAATTATTTACATTTTATATTTATACTGTAATATATGGTATATTTTGTTAAATTTTAGGTGAATTAAATTTAACAAATTAACATTTCCTTTTTTCTTGCATAAAAAAAGAATCTTTTTTTTTTAAATTGAATATGGAATTAAATATAGACAAAACTAATACTACATTACAATGAATTCAAAACAAAGACGATATATACAGGTACAAAAGAGTAAGAAATGAAGCTAGTACAGTATCCTGAGAAGCCACATTATAGGTTCCACCAAAGTTTCATGTCACGGGAGTGAGAGTGTAACACCCCAACTCCCGCCGGACCCGAACCCGATATCGACAGTGATACCCGGATCCGTGCCCCGCGAAGATGG
>JANIIA010000191.1:18152095-18163238 GCA_027478495.1 Erythroxylum alaternifolium | reverse complement strand
TTTCTCTGACACCATAATTCCTACTCCATTTCTCCTACTTTCAGTTCCTGAATACCACAATTTGTACCCTCTAATTTTTGTTGCTTTCTGCCCTTTCCATTTTGTTTCTTGGAGGCAGACGACATCGACTCTTCTTTTCCGGAATACATCGGCGAGTTCGAATGATTTCTTATTCAGGGTCCCCAAATTCCAAGTACCGACACGTAAACCTACATCATTGCCTTCCGCCCACAGTAGCTCCCTCCTGCGGCCCCTAATCACTGGATACGATCTCAGGTTATCATTACTACTATGCGGGTCTATTCCATTGCTTTATTATTATTTATTAAAAAAACCCACTACCCTAATCTGTCATTCTGTTGTTTCTTTTTTGCAGGAAAATTCAAAACATTAACCAAGCCACATCTCATGCAGACCAGTCGCCCCTTTCCTTACCCACGCCACAACTCAACATTCCACTTACACACAAGTAGCCAACAAACACAAATCAACACTGCAGGAACTCCTCCCAATAGACCACTAGCTCCAACACACACCAGCCAGGTCCATCACAAAACAACACAAGCAACAACGCAATAACCTAGTCCAACGCTTCATCACGTATCAACCACGCTACAACACGTACCCAGCATAGCACCCACGCAACACTTACCTACGCCTATAATAGAAAATTCATGCAGCACATCACTCGCGTGATACTTGACACGCACCTAATAGCAGCAAATCTTCAGCCAAGCCACATCCTTCTTTTATGTTTTTGGTTTTAATTCCAGAACCAACACTTACCCACGCCCTATCATTTTTTTAAGTTTTATTTTTACTGTTTATAATTAATTATTTATTTTCATTCTTATCAATTACTGTTAGTTGATTTTTCCTTTTAGTTTAATTATTGTTAAGTGGCTTTTTGATATTTTTCGAAGATGTCTAACTTTTATATTATTCAGGATCATAGGACGTTCTAAAGCTAATACTAAGGTTGTATCAAAAGGAAATTCATTGATGAATGGTAATTTACACCATCAATCTGCTACAAGCTCTGAAGCCAGTAACAAAATGAAGCATGTGCGGATTGCAAAAAATACTTCTATTCTACCACCTGCTGAGTTCAGTTTATGAGGATGTCTCACTTTTAACACCAAAGAGTGAAAACAACGGTACGTTGTTATTAAAACTCGACATACTGTTGCGGGTAAGTATGCACACTACCCTTCCCTAGAAGAATTGGAAATTAAGGAAAAATTTGACGATCTGCTAATCGATATAAGTTGGAAGTACTTTGTATTGATTAGTTGTCCTGTTTTTATTGAATTAACTAGGGGGTTTTACACTACCTTTAAATTTGACAAACCAGATAGTTTTACTTTAAGTAATCCTAATGTGATTCAATACAAATTAATGGAAGTTGAATTCAAACAGAGTGCCAACGAGTTCAATTTAGCCTTAGGGTTAATATATGAAGATTTTGCTGATTCGACTCATTATAAAGAATCTGTCGTGGACTATAGTGAGTTCAACTCTTTTCAAGCATGGAAATCAATGTCTTCTGATCCTTTTCCTTACGATCCCATTCAATCTAAGGGTAGTAATCTCAATAAAATGGAGTAGATCTATATACAACATTTCTTAGCCTTTGGTTATTCCAGCCGAAAGGCTACTGCATGTACATGTACTATGTTGGTATATTTATCCATATCCAAAGCCCAGCAAGAGCCCACAAAGCAAGCCTGTGAACACCAGGAGCCAATATACAATCCACCACAGCAGATAACCCCCTTTCTAACAAATCATATACATAGCTCTAACAAACCTCAAAAGCAAGAAGACCCACACCAAATCTCTATAAATAATCGAAATAGAATTCTTTAACTCAGCTTATATGTATATGCACTTTGTATAGTGTATTTTGTAGCAATATACAACAAATTTATTTTCTCTTCTCTTTCCTTTTTTGTTTCATCGATTACCGTTGAAAATACCAATGCAAAATTCACATACTAAGGCCGAATTATTCTTTATTTGGTACATGGTGAATAAAGTGCATGTCAATTTAGGTGCTTGATTAGCAAAGCAATTTAATGTTGTTTTATCTTTAAATAAAAATTTTTGTCTTGGTTCTATTATCACTCATTTGGCTATTAATTTGAATTAGCTTGATCTGACTGACACCGATATGCATATAACCTATGAGATGGAACCTTTGGATAGAATTTGTTTAAGCATGATGGGTGTAATTGAAAAACAAATGAGAACATGTCCTGATCGCACCGAGCGAGGTTCATCATCAACACAACGAGATTATAGTACCATTCGACCAACTTTATATCTTTCGTCTCTATAGGTCCGACATGATTATCATTCTCGGTTTGATAGATTCGAATGTAAAATGTCAAAAATGGAGAAAAATTTGAACGTTCTACTTCAATTCATGGGGTTTGTATCTCCATGCCCTCCGACACCATAGTACACATACTTTCCGATGCTCACACTTTAGGAAAGTCCTCGATTATTTATTTTCTTTGATTTTCTTTATTGAGTTGTGAGTATCTTATGCATACATTAGGGACAATGTACGATTTACGTGTGGAGAAGCGAGTGTTTTCGTTCTGATGAACTTTGTGATTTTGCCTAGACTCATTATATGTTGATTCATATATTAATTATTCCTCATGATAACTTCATAATTTTTTGATTTGTTGTTCATGAATAATCCTTAATTTAGGATACATTTTTTTAAGTTCTAATGTATGAGAGAGATAAGCATGATTAGTGTTTTCATTAAATTAAGAAGCTAGTGTTTAGTTCTCTAGGGATTCGACCTAGTTCCACAACTACTACAAGAAGTTTGGAGAATTAGAATTATTTTGGGGGCTTCGATAACTTCACCAATAATTAACAGTATTAATCTCAAAAGGAAATAAAATAATAAGAAATGCTCTTTTTTTTTGCAGGAATCTTCATTATGAACTTACCTTGTTAGAAATGGTTTATTCGAAAGGATCTTACAAATTATAAAGGTCATATATTATCCCTGTGACTATTGGAGATTTTTGGCAAAGATGACATCGAAGTTATTCAGATTTAAATCTATCCAGTTGACTAAGGATACAAGATGAAGCAATGGCTAGTTGAAGAAATTGACTATTTAAGAAAAAGCAACAACACTTGTGAAAAAAATGAGCATGCATAGACTTTCGAAATATTTGAGCAGCATTTATATTCTTGAGAGTTATATCATTCTTATTGTGCCTTAGAAAGTAAAATTACTCTATCAAGAGATAAATTGTTATTTGAAAACTTACTTTTGATTTTATATTTTTCTGTGAGGTTTTAGAAACTTGTTATACACTTCGATGTAGAATGTTGGAGAACCTTAAAAAATATGTACTCGTAAGTTTGAAGTAGGGATGTCAATTTTAGCTCGGCCCTCCTGAACAGACCCATTTTGGGCTTGTGTTGGCTTGGCCACAACCCAAAAGTGGTTGGCCCAGTCTATGACCCAACTGTTACTTCAAAAATGATGTTGTTTTTGACTTTTTTTTAAAAAATCATAAAATGGGCTGAGTTGGTCAGGCCTGTCAGGCCACTGATTAAGTAAGGAGCAGCCCAGGCCCGACTTGAGCTATTGACATTCCTAGCTTGAAGAGGCTCATCAAATTACTACTTGATTTTTCAGTGAAACACTCAAGTTGGATACTTAAGGACTGAATGTAGGCTTTGGTTGTAAGTTGAATTAGTATAAATCGGTTGCGTCCTTCTTCTCTCTCTATCCTTATCTTTTATACTTCTATATTATATTTTGTGTGTATTCATTTCAACAAGAGGCTCCTTCATTTTTTTAATAGGTCCCTTCTATCTTTAACTTGCAAGAGTTTCCTTTCAATTTTAACAGGTGTCTTCTGTTTTTAAATTGTTTTAACAGGATTCATCATTTAGTAGGCTCCTTTCGTTTAAGTAGGGTCCTATCCCACAAAAGGCTTCTATCACCTAACAGGGTCCTGTTGTTTAAAAAGCTTTATCGTCTAACAGGCTTTTACTGTTTTTATTCGTTAACTAGGATTTATTTTTTATACGAATTGAATGTAACTTTAGAAAAAAAATTTTAATTCACACAAAATTTACTCCCTTCTTGCGTGTGTTTGCTTTATCAAAAAGATGCTTAAAAGAATAGAAAATTTAAATAAACTATTTCCAGAACTTATTAAGATTTACATCTTCTTCAAGAAATCATAAAACAAAAGTTGGCAAAAGTGCATAACAACTTGACTGTGTGACTTCAGCAGATGGATATCATAACTAAGATCTTCGCGCCGTCCTAACTGGCCTGCTAAAAGCATAAGTTCTTAAGTCAGTTGTGTGGTGGACTTTATGCTTGTTCAGTTACTGCATTTCAGGATTAAGACCAAACAACTTTTGATTGGAACCTGCAAGTATCCAAGTAAATGATCACTCATTGAAATATTAGTGAATGACGTTTATTTCATAGTAGCCAATCTAAGATGTCAAAAACAAGTGATAAGTATAGGTCCCTAGTAAAGAGAAAGTAATCTTTTAATGCATAAACAAGTGAACCAATTTCAGTAATTTGACAGAGACATTATATCAGAACTTGAAGTAAAAACTTGAGAGATAGGATACAGGGGGAAGTTGGAATTGAAAGCTGACAAGTACAAACAGGTATGCTTCAGTTTTGCTTACGTTAGATCCTGTTATGTTAACACCAAATAAGGTGGAAGATTTTCTACCATTATTTATCCTTATTTGTAGCCTAGATGTTAAGAGTTTTTAGCTCAACAAACTTTTCTTTCTTATCAGTTAATATGTTCTTATCAATTAGGATGTATACCCTCTATATAGGCCATCTTTCTACTTTAATAAAACTTGACAACAGCTATGATCTCCACCTCTCTTCCTCACTATTCTTTAAATTTCTTCAACAATTTTGATATCAGATCGAAGTTCCCTTCAAACTAGGGGCTTAAACTCATTTCTCTGTCAAATATGGCAATAAACTCAAATGATGTCAATGTGACATCAACACAAATTCCAATTTTCAAGGGCGATGCATATGAGTACTGTAGCATCAAGATGAAAACGTTGTTCAAGTCTCAAGACCATTAAGATTTCGTAGAGAACGGATATGCAGAAACAAGTGATGATGAGGCGCCCAAAGGAAAATTAGAAATTTGAGGCCAAAGCTTTATTTTTCATCCAACAGATAGTTGATAAAATAATCTTTTCATACATAGCGGTAGCAACTACGACCAAGCAAGCTTGGTCAATATTGAAAACTGAATTCCAGGGATCAACAATGGTAATTACCATTAAGCTTCAATCCTATTAGCAAGAGTTTGAAACTTTTAGCATGAAAGGGAATGAATCTGAACAAAGTATTTGGTGTGCATCTTGGCTATTGTGAGCCAAATGTGATCCTGTGGTGAAAACTTCACAGATGAAAAAATCTCTATCCAATTTTTTTTAATGAATTAATTGGCTATTGGTAAGAGGAATCCTCTAATCCACGAGGAAGAGGAAGAGGAAGAGGCAGAGGTTAAGCTGGATTTTGAGGAAGGGGGAGAGGCAAAAACAATTTAGTGCAGTGTTCGTACTGCAAAAAAATGGGCATACAAAGAAGTTTTGTTGGTCGAACCTTGAAGAAACCAACTATGTAGAAGAAGATGATGAACATGATGATTACTTGTTCATGGCACACACAGCTAATGATTGGTTGATCAATTATATTGGTACCTCGACAGTGGGTGTTCACATCATATGATCGGAGACAAGTCCAAGTTTAAAGAGTTGTACGAGTTAATCAAATCATAGGTACGTTTGGGTGATGATCAACAACTATAAATCGAAGAACGTGGGACAGTAATGGTTACATTAGCTAACAAACAAAGTTTATCAAAAATTTGCATTATGCTTCATATCTACTCACAATCTAATTAGTATGGGTTAATTAATTGAATGTGGTTACCTTGTGGTATTTGATGGTTCACAATGTGTGATAAAGAATAAGAACTCGGAAAAAGTGCTTGCTCAGGCTAATATATCTTTCAATAGAATGTTCACTTTTGATTTTTTTGTGGACACAGAGGTGGCCTTTGTAAATGAGGAGCTGGACGATAGTGAGTTATGGCATCTGCAGTATGGTCATTTGAATAGTAAGGGTTTATAGCTGCTGAGACATAAGTAGATGGTTAGTGGTCTCTCCTCCATTACTAAACTAAAGAAAGTATGTGAAGGGTGTATGCTCCGAAAGTAAGCATATAAGGCTTTTCTTGTTAGAAAATCCAGACATGCGACTGAAGCTTTAGAGTTATTCCATGTAGATTTATGTGGTCTAGTAAAGAGTGAATCGTTTTCAGGAAGCAGGTATTTTTTGTTATTTATGGATGATTGCAGTTAAATGAGTTGGGTGTACTTCTTACAATTGAAATCATAAACTTTTGAACATTTCAAAAAGTTTAAAGTCATGACAGAGAAACAAAGGGGAAGAGATCTAAAAGTGATTTGAATAGACTGCGATGGTGAATTCATATCTAATGAACTTGTGATATTATATGAGGAATAAGGCATCAAAAGGGAATTGACAACAATTTATACTCTGGAACAAAACAAAGTAGCTAAGCAGAAGAATCAAACAGTAGTTGAAATGGCTCGTTCAATGGTGAAATCAAAAGGTCTTCCCAATTATTTCTGGGCGGAAGGTATGGTAACGACTATATATCTCATCAATATGTCACCTACAAAAGCTTTGTAGAATCAAACTCCATATGAAGCATGGTATGGTAACAAGCCATCAATGAGCCATAGATGTGTCTTCGATTGTGTATGTTATGTTTTGAGTAAAATATACAAAAATAAGCTGGGATAGGTCACAAAAGTTTATATTTGTGGGTTACTATTCTAATTCTAAAGCTTACCGTCTCCATGATCCAATTTTTACATTTCATAGATGTATGATTGAATTATATTAATACGTATTGTTGATGATTGAGTTATATTAATGTGTGAATTTGATGATTGAGTTACACTAATGCAGATTGCTGATGATTTAGTTATGTTAATGCAGATTGTTGATGACTTAGTTATGTTAATGCAAATTGTTGATGATTAAGTTATATTAAAGTGGATTGTTGATGATTGACTTATGTTAATGCAGATTATTGATGGTTGACTTATGTTAATGCAGATTTTTATGGTTAAATTATGTTAATGTAGACTGTTGATGATTGAGTTATGTTAATGTGATTAATGTTAACGATTGAATGTATGTTTGTAATGGTGATTGAATGCATTGTAATGTTAATAAAATTTATATTGATTTTTATAGATATCCAATACAATGGCACCTGATGGAAATAAAGGGAAGAAAGTGACATGTTTCGAAATTGTAAAACAGAGGGATGTACAACTTCAACCAGATCAATCAGTTCCTAACAAATAACAACATTCGATCTCAACCACCAATGATAATAGTCAACCACAACCTCATTCCTCCTCAAACAACAATGAATCAACTAGTATAGAGTGATATGCATGTTTGTTAATCTTTAACATATATAAATAAAATTATTCTCAAATATATATTTACATGTTTAATGCATATTTTCTTATCATTATTAATTTGTTGTCAGGTTCCAATGTCAATAGTAAAAAAATATGTAGAGGTATAACTAAAGGTTACGAATTGTGATGAATGAATGTTACAATGAATAGAAAGTTGGCAATACACATTGATACTTCGTAAGGTAGTGTCGTAGACAAGAACTAATTTGCAAAATTGTCAAATGAGTTAGGAATTATTGTGAGAACAGAATTACCTTACCTCAAACATGCTAAGGATATGAAGGAAGACAACTTCCTAGAAAATGCTTTAAAAAAGTTGCAGTAAATTTTCAATATATTTAACTATATGCAATAGTGTTTCATTTATTTTAAGATTAATTTCACTTATAATTATTATTCGTAGATGAAATTGAATGTTATCTATATCGAGAACCCTGATATTTCAAACTGTGTGACTTCATCGTTGAAACAAAGGACCATGGATTGTTGTTATAAGTTGCATTAGTTTTATAAATCTTTTCCTTCTGATTTGAAGGCAACGAGACATGTTCCAAAACGAATGTCTCAAGAAAATTGAAATAATTTGTGTGATTACTGGGCCTCTCCTATAGTTCAGGTTTGTTTTCTTTCCCTTCACATTTACTTTTATTAATCTTGTTAGATGTTTTTCCCCTTCACATTTACCCCCATTAATCTTATTAGATGATTTAATGTCTACGTACCTAATCCTTTTTTCTTTATTTAGGAAAAATGTGAGAAGAAAAAGGCTAATAAAGGAAAAATGAAAATATCTCACAATTAAAGATCCAAATCATTTGTAGTCATCTGAAATGAATGTAAGATCTTTGTTTACAAGTTATAATTATACAGTAAACATTACATTAATTATTGTGCCTTGTATTTTTCCTTCATAAAATAGAGTGAGAAGGAACTACATAGTCAAGAGTATGATAGGATCATACTATATAAAGTCACTCATAATTAGAAGAAGCGGAAAATAACTATGTAAGTATAAAAATTTTGTTTAACTTTTAACTTTATTTATTTATGTAGTACTAACTAATAATTTTGAGAATATAAGATGCAAGAGTTGTTACATAAATCAGTGTCTGAGGGCAATGAGGGCAATGCAGAAGACTGGTAGAGATACTGATAAGTTATTATTTGATGCATTAATTTGGGTCAATTGTGTAGTGTTTTGGAGTAGATATTTGCTAAATTACTGTTTTTATATTACATTTGGATATTAGGAGTTGTTTTAGAGAAAGGAAGTCAAAAGTAACTGAAAAAGAAAGATACACGCAGTGCAGTGAAGGAAGCAAAAAGGGGGTTCGGTCTTGATTTTTAAGAGAGGAGAAAAGTACTACGCAACAAGACAAGAAAAAGTGAAGGGCTCAGTATGTTTTGGGGAAAAAAAAAGAAGGAAGGCCTCCACTGAAGCAGTGAGACCTCCTCCACTCTATTCACGCTCGTAGTCAACTTTCACGCATCCGGCCTCTACTGATTCTCCAACAACACAACCTCACTGTCCACTCATTCAATCATCAGCCTTCATTCTCTACAAACCATGAAGCCCTCACTAATAGCTAGACATGCAGCCATCCAAAAAACCCACGCAAGCCTCCATCCTTACACTCACTCAACATTCTCTTCTGAAGTAGTCTCCATTCACTAAAAATCAAGAATCCTATACTGGATAACAAGGCAATCACGTAAGTAAAGGGAAGAACATTTTATTCTGCTGTAGATTTGTAACTTTGTTCTTCATTTATTTTTGATTCCTTCATGAGTTTGTCTAGGGTTTTTATTTTTGGATTGCTTGGCTTGATAATTTGTGGCTAGAACTTTAATTTCTCTTAGGCATTTGATGTTTTTGTGATGCTTTAACATTGAACATTGCTGGAATTCATAACTAAAAATTTATATACTTGTTGATTTTTCTTGGGTTTAATTGTTCTTACTTTAGATTATTGAAAGTTTGCTTGGCATAAATTCACCTTTGGAAACGGTTGCTAGAAGATTGAAGGAATTTCAACTAGGATTTTTCTTGTGAGTTGGGAGACCCAAGAAACCTAGGAGGTGAAAATAGAAGGTTTGAGTTTGGAGCTTAAGAAACTCTAGGAAGAACTTAAGTAAAGGATTACTAAGTGATGTTTAGAGTGGATAGATTAGTTCACCTTTGGGAGAAATTTTACTTATAAGGTTAGGACTTTTCATTTGTGGAGGATAGCTATTTCAATATTAAAGTTGACAAAAATATCATTCCCAAAGAGAAAGTCATTCCCCATTGACGTTAATACTTTTAATTAGTCAATTATTACATTCTTTTCTTAATTAGTCATCATATAGATTTGTCATATTCATAGTTATTTTGATTACATTGAATTGGGTAGTTGCTTAGAAATTTATTTGAGTTTTTGTTAATTCGTTACGTTGCTTTTAAATTTCCAAAATTTCACTAAACCCGATTCCAAACATTGTTAGTTAGCATAGATTTGAAATTTCTCATAATTCCTATGGACACGACTCGGTTCTCACTGATTTATTACTTACTTCGACAACGGTGCACTTGTGGTTTACAAACTAGCTTTTGGCACCGTTGCCTGGGATTAATGTTTGAATTTTTTGTTTCTATAGCTAGTTTCATATTTACTTGTTGGTTTTCTTTTTATCCCTAGAGTAACTTATTTGTTTCTTTTTCTTTTTGCATTCTAGTTTTCTTCCGTAGCTTATGTGAAAAAGGTTGTATGCCCTGAACCACTAGAGGGCAAGAAAGACATTTTAACCCAGAGTTGGAAAGAACAGTAAAGTCAATTCGTCGGTAAAAAAAGATGGAAAATCAAGTAGAAGAACTTCAAAGAATTCAAAGAGAAAGGGATGAAATGGCTCAAAGATTAGATCAGTTGGAGGCCAGACTTGGTATAGCTAAATTGAATGGAGAAAATGGAAATGAATAGGAACAATTACCCCAATGTCCCATCAGAGATTATTTCCAGTCCACAGTGATAGATAATTATCACAGTATCTAAAGTCATAATTTTCATGCTCAGAATTTTCGTATTTCACCTAGGCTCATCAATTTGGTTCAAACAAATCAGTTTGGAGGGGCACCAATGGAGGATCCAAATTATCATCTTGCAAGCTTCTAGGAATTATGTGAAACTATCAAGACTGAAGGGGCAACACAAGATGACATTAGGCTTACTTTGTTTCCATTTTCTCTTCGGGACAAGGCAAAGAATTGGCTTCATTCAATTTCTACTGATAGAATGCGAACTTGGCAGGAAGTGGCACAACAGTTCTTGATTAAAATTTTCCCACCTTGTAAAGCTACGAAGTTAAGATCTGAAATCAGTACATTTAGACAGCGTGACTGGGAACCATTGCATAAAGCTTCAGAGAGGTACAAACACCTTTTGAGAAAGTGTCCACATCACAGATATCAAGAGTGGGTACAAGTGGAAATGTTCTACAACAGGTTAAATGGCCAAACTCAAACCATTGTAGATGCAACAGCAAGTGGTACTGTAATGAGAAAAACATCCCAAAAAGTATGTGCATTGCTGGA
>JANIIA010000191.1:18136526-18151995 GCA_027478495.1 Erythroxylum alaternifolium | reverse complement strand
CATACAAAATGTGACAAATAACTATGCAAATGTACGCAAAGTATGGACTGAAATATGCATGAATATGCAAGTCATCAGTAATGTCCTTTTTTATAACAAACTATCAACGAAATAGGGAATAACAAAACTCCCTGAATCTTCCATCAAATCCAATAGTTTATCCTGGAAGAAGGTGAGTTTCTCTCTTTCTTCGGTAATCACCTTCGTCTCCTCTGCTTCTTCCGCTTCATGAACAGAGACTTTCATAGCTTCTTCAAACTTGATGTCTGTTGTCTTCTTTTCTTCATCCTCTTATTCTTTAGAAGATTCGAACACAGCAATTATCCTGAATGAGCTACTATCCTTCGGATTCTTAAATACATCATTCATATTGAATGCCACTTGGTCATCATTAATCATAAGAATAAGGTTCGTTTCATGAACATCTACCTAAGATTTTTTGATGTCCACATATGGTATATCAAGAATTGGTGAATAAAAGGGAGGGTTGGCATTCTTTTCTTCATCCTCTTTCTTCGTCTCTTGGTCTTCAGTAAGGTGGGGTTCAACTTGGTGTTCCAATGGTTCTTTTAGCTCTTCCCCATTCTTAAGTGTGGTAGCCTCATATTGCTCTCGTTGATGTTATTCCATATTTCTCAGAGAGTGTTCCACACTTTTCATACAAAATTCATGAGAAAGTTGTCTTACTTGAATTTTCAAATTGTGAATAGAAGCAGTATGATTTTCCATTACTTGATCAAATTGATCTTCTAGTCTCTTCTGGTTCTCTTCCATGTTTATGAGCTTATCCATGATTTTTTCTAATTTGGAATTCCATGAGCTGGACTCATCTTGCTGAAATTCAAATAGACTTGGATGTCCCATGTCAGTACTTCCATTATTGGACCAATAGAAATCTGGGTGGTTCTGTCACCCCGTAGTGTATATGTTCTAATGAGGATCGTTACTTTGAAGTAAATCACACGTTAGTATAAACTTTATGCACAAGAAACTCGATACACAAGAATGGGGTTGAATGGTGTATCCTTTTTTGTGAAAATAGAATCTTGCTAAGAACTTCTCTTTCTTGTTAAAAAGATATCACAGACTTTATATGAAAATTATTACTTAGTTAAATTGCAAATAATTTCTTTATAATTTGTTTAACAACAAAATAAACTGAAGTAAAGAGTAAAGGATAGACACTGCGATTTTATACTGGTTCACCCAAACTGTGGGCTACGTCCAGTCCTCAGAATTCGTCTGAGTGTTTCACTATACTCCAAACAATTACAAGCATTCTTTCCTCCCTTTCAGAGCCTCTTCAGGTCTCTTACAAAGTATTATTTCAGCTATCTTAGCCTCTTTAGGCTATCAGCCTTTTCTTTCTCTCACTAGAAAAGGATTGTGAGCTTTTGTTACAGTAGTGTTAGCTCTCTTCGTATCGTACTACAGAATTTTTCTTTTCTAAATCATAATATTTGTAAGAATTTTCTTTAATTTGTCTAAAAATGTAGCATCTTCGACTATGACTAGTATTTATAGCCTTCGTCTCTAACTGCTTCTTGATCTTTGATAACCGCTTCTTGATTCTTGATAACCATCTCGTGATTCTTTACGACCGTCATTTAGTTGAGTTCTGTAACTAACTCTAACTAAATTACTGTCTGACGTGCTAATGTCTCTTCATGGTATCATCTATGTCTTCTTTGCGTCTGCGTCGTCTTTGCGTCTGCGTCTGTGTTGTGATTTTGCGTCTGTGTCTGCATCTGCGTCTATGTTTCGACTTTGCGTCTGCGTCTGCGTCTGTGTCTGTGTCTGTGTCTGTGTTGTGTTTGCATTTGTATTTTGACTTTGCGTCTGCGTCTATGCATTTGTATTTTAACTTTGCATCTGCGTCTGTGTGTGTGTTGTGTTTGCGTTTGTATTTTGACTTTATGTGTATACTGACTTTGTATCTCTGTGTGTATTTTGACCTTGCATCTGCGTCTGTGTCTGTGTTTCCTTCTGCGTCTGTGTTCTGTACTTTGTCTGCACACTTAACACATTTTTCAAAAACGTTCATTTGTTTCTAACATTATTATTATTTGATTGTTATCAAAATTAATCATCTTAAAGTCCTCTTAACTTAACAAATTTACCATAATGTAAGTGGATTAACACTCAAACTCTTCGATAGTTAATTATCCGACTTACAAACGTTTTCATAGTCAGTTACTATGCATTTCGTCCCTTTACCATCCTATACCCCACTTGGTTCGAAGTATGGGTCATGTGTCAACTTCCACTACATTGACTATGTCAGATCTAGTCCAAATGATATTAGTTCTTATCCTGGGGATCTCATTACTCTATGTGTCATTGAAAACTCTCTTTATGACACATAATTGCTCTGGCCAGAAACTCCCAAGTAATGACCCCGATAAGGGGCCGTGGGTATCATCATCTTCTATAAGGAGCTGTGAATCCTTTATTAGCTACCCAATTACCTTCAAATACTAATAGTAGTACCCAATCACCACCCTATGAGCGACCTCATCTTAAGGCAACAAAGAATAGTGTCAAAACACAGGATCAATATCTAAGATATCATTGAAATCCTTGAGTACCTCAAGTCTAAGGATATTTGCACCATTGCTATAATGGGATTAATCATTGACATTTGATAGATCATCCATATGATAATCTCATAGCTGGTCATCCGATGTACTTACTGCTCATAGTAAGCATCCATATGTTAACTCTAAATATCTCATGCTTACAGTTTATCAGATCCACTGCTTGATCAAATTAAAGAGTATAACATGTTCTAGTCTATCCAGATTAACAATGTCCTGTCTCATTAATCCTAAGAATAGGGATAATTTAGATACTAACATAATTGCACATGATAAGAATCTCATTATCATGATTTCCTTCATGCTATGTTTTGTATCATGGACTTCATTCATTCGATTTAAGAACAACATCAATTCATCAATAAATGAACATTAAATTAATGAAAATTGTCTTCGCTTTATTACTCAAAATAAAGTTTGTACAAACAGTGCTAAAGGTGATTACCTTCAAAGCATTACTCTAACAATTATAAGATCTGGTAACAAAATAGCATTTCGTAAAACAAAAAATTCAAATTTTCTGAAATACTTTTTCCAAATGCTTTTTTCGAAATTAAACTTATAACATAAAAGTTTCCATTTCCTTTTCTCCTTTTTCCTTAAACAATAAACAGTAGTGGTAATAAGTTTTCTGAAAACTTTTATACTAAAAATAAGAATTGGTACTATACGATGCCTTAGGTATAAAGTCACGGAACTAGTTCTGTATCATTTAATTGCAATTGGTTAACCACTTGCTGTGAAGTTGGTTCTACATTGCTTACCCGCAATAGGTTAACCGTTATAAACCGGTAGTTACTGTAACAGCGCGAACCACCTGCTCATAGATATTGTCCGCTTTAGAAATTAGCCTAGCCAAGCCCTCAAGGTTTTGCTCTTCGCACCCCTTGGGAAAACGGGTCTATAAGGGAGAGGTTTCCATAGACACTGCAATGCACGTTTTAGGGTAGTCCAACTGATAAATCTGTAATACCATCAAGGCATACTATAAGTTAAAATTCATTCCCTTTTTATCAACAAATAACATAATTTCAACATAAATTCAAATCATATAAAATTTAACTTTCAAACTAAAATTCATACACTGCTAAAGCATAAACATATACTAGCAACATTTTCTTATAATATATCTTTCATATAAACTCAACATAAATATTCCTTTCATAACAATATAAAAATCATTTGTATAAAATCAATTTAAAGTACACTCATAACTTGCTAGTTTCCTTTTCACTACTTCAAAATCCTTCAGTTGGTTTCATTTTCCAATCTAAAAAGCTAATACAAATACATTCAACTCCTTAATACATTTTCCATCCATATACATCATAAACCGTTTCAACTTCAATACTTTCCACATAAGCTCCATATATTAATTTTTTTAAATAATAAAATAACACTTCATTTAATAAGTCCAATGCCACAAATACATTTAATGACCATCCTTAATCGCGTTCATATGGTCATTACATCATAACCACTCTTTTATACCAAAAATGCCACGTTCACATAGTCATTACATCATAACCACTCTTTTATACCAAAAATGCCCTTAAGGCTAAACTAAACATATTTTACATTAAACTCTTCTATTCAATTCCATGACATTTTAATACACACGGTTAAGCTATAAAAATTCCTTAACAAATTTTTACATAATCATGCATCATTGGCTGAATTTTAACCAAAACCAATTCCAAATTAATTCCTTTGCATTTCTTTATTTCATTAGCGTCAAAATCATGCTATGAACACCATAAAACATCAAAATAGAATTTTGGATCATATCACATTAAAAACCCTAGCGATGGCCAAAATTTCATCTAATGTCATTCATTAATCTTAAATCATCAAATGGCAAAGTAAAAGACTTTAGGCATTGGATCTTACCTTTAACCAAGTTTGACCAAGGTTCTACACACTAGTTTTCTTGATTTTCTTCTCCTCACCACTCCCAATGCAATAAAACCTTGATATCACATCATAAGGGTGCAATTCACACCATCAAAAGTAAATCTAGACTATAACACAACAAATCCAATTTTTCAACAAAACTAGTAAGCTTACTAACTCAATTTCTTCTTCCTCTTCACTTAAATGGCTATGGGACCTTATTGGATGCTTGATTGGAGTTAGAAGAGCATAAAAAACTCCTTGGATTACTTCTCCATGGCCTAGCTGAACCTCTCTCTTCTCCTTTTTCTTTTCTTTTCTTTTTCTCTCTTTTTCCTCCTTTCTCCATCAATGGCCGGCCGCAACCCTTTTAAAAAGAGGAAATTCTTGCTTAATTATACTTTTTGCCGACTATTTCCATTAATAACATTTCATATTTACACCTTTACTAAAACTTCTCATATTTACACTTAATCCATATCACTTTTCACCATTTAATTCCTTACTTTCCAAACCAATTAATTCATGCTTATCTCATGAAAGTTTTCCCATGCAATGCTCCTACGGAATTTGGATGCATTTGGTTTGGCAAAAAGACCATTTTGCCCCTTTTTTTTAATTTAATGCACTTTATGCCCAAATAAATTCCAAAAATATGCTATGGTCACCCTAACTTCAACTTGACCATTAAATACTCCAATTAGGCATAAAAATTTTAAATTGGGTAATTGAAAAAATTAAATGGAAAAAATTCACTAATTCCCATTATTTTTCAATAGAGGGCATTTTTAGTCCATTAATTTGGATTACCTAAATTCTATTCAAACAACCTCCGTTTCGGCCCATTTTAGTTCTTAAGGACTCCAATCCTAATTTTGGAGCTTTTCATCATATTTTGAAATTGTTTGGTAATGTTTTTGCTTTCCCAGAAGAATTTTCAGATTGAATATGAAAATTACCAAATGTCAACTAAAATTGTTCAGATTTCATTCAAAAGTATCACATAAACCTCCAAAGTACATTTCGGGGTTTTTAAAGCTGGTTCGGACTCATTTCATAGCTTTTTGAAGTTTTTAGAAATTTTATGAAAAATTTTCGATTGAGTTCAAAACCATCTCTGATCAATTCGTGATCTCCATTATAACCTCAATAATACATTCAAATGCTTAAATTACTCTAGTATACCATAAACAAAGCATATTTTATAAAATGCATGTACAATACTTTACATAGTACAATAATCGAAATAGCATATTACAATTTCTATTGAAAAAGATAGGTCATAAGTTGTATTAAAACATAACAATCTCTATATAAGATACTTTAGAAATCTCAAGTCAAATGATCATTTATACATTCATCATAATAAAAATTTTTATAGATATACAAGTAATGTTTCAAATAGAATTCTTATATCAGTCAGTTTAGTGAAGTTGTTCTCTAATAAACACCCATATATTTGTTTAAGTATCTCCATACTTTAGTCTATCAAATTGATTTTTTCATTCATAAGAAAGAAATATAATGTTTACTAGCCTTTCTTCTCTATTAATGTCCAATCCTAATATAACAACAACTAAGAACAATTTAGAAATAATACATAAATATAATATTAATATCATATCATCATAATTTCATTTACAATGTAAATTTATTATATGAAAAGAAAAACTTAGAAATAATTCATAAATCTAATATGAATATCATAGTAATGATCTCATCATAATTTCATTTACAATGTACATTTATTCATGAACCTTATCTTATATAATAGTTAATTAAACAAATATTCATAAGAGAAAAAATACAATTAAATAGTTATATCATAAAAACTATGTAAAACATAAATCGGCACTTACATCTCTATGAGTTTTCAAGCAAATGCTAGAAACAAAATTGCTACTATTTCATAGGATCACAAAAGAGTAAGGAAGTTGCAAAAAGTGAAAAGGCTAAGCCATTTGACCTGAGATTGATTATTAAAGAACTCACTTTGTGGCAATGTATATGTCTTAGAAACCTTGGAATGTGGGTTAATGTTAGCCATGTAAAATGAAGAAGCATTCTACTATTTGCATTTCTTATTGGAATTAATTCCTAAAAAGTTTTCATTTAGTAGTTTCAGTCTCAAGTAGAGTTAGTAACTCAAATCATGAAGTGAATGGAGCTGTTGAATAGAAGAAAAGAACAATGGGAATTTTAAAGGAAGAAGTTAGTGTATAACTCGTAGCTAACCGATTGGCAATAGATTTTGTGATATAATTAATTAAAGACAAAATCTTTATATATTTTTGTTCATTATATTTTATGTTTTAATAGTAAAAAAAAAATTGTTGAAATAATTATTATATAATTAAAATCATGATGAGATTATAATTATAAGCTTCAATTTACATTTATATATTATTCCTAAATTGTTCTTAGTTATAGTTTCATCAAGATGGGATGTTGATGGAACAGTAAAACTAACACATGTTATGTTTCTTTCTTATCAAAAACTTAATTAATCTCATAAATTAAAGTATGGAGATACTTAAACAAGTGTACAGTGCTTATTAGAAATTAAATTTACTAAACTAGCTCGATTATGAGGATTTCAAATGTAATATTAATTATGTGTATTTGGATTTTCTTATTCAAATAATTGTATAATTAATGATAATTGTCAATACAACTATTGATGTAATTATTACAACTATATTTTGGTTGAATATTATACATATAATGATTATAGTAGGAGTCTTGACTCCCAGACCCATTATTCAGATAACTAGAATTCTAATAACTATAAAAAGACATTTGTAATTCACTCAAAAAATAATGATGATTGTTAATCTCAAAAACTTGATTTGATGATATTTATGACCTACTCTAATTAAGGTAGCTTAGTCAGTAATATTTAGATATAATATGAACTATATGGAGATAGTTGAGTAAGTCAACAAAAGATTCATTACCCTAAAGTAATTAGCAAGAATATTCCACTACTCTTAATTAGTAGTGATTTAACAAAATTTCTAACTATAGTGAATTGACATTTGAAAAGAACATTTTCAAATATCAACTATAAATCAATTGCTACTAACAAAAACGAGCATGATTGGTTTTAAAATAATAGACACTAATTTCATACTCTTTGTCCAATTGGAATATTGGATGATGAAAGGAATAAATTATAATCATACATGCATGAATAGGTTGATTTAAATCCCTATGACATTCCTAATGTTTGGGTAGTCGTGACATGTTGCTATATGTCAATTTTCACCTATGATTTAAATTGTTTAATTAAAGAATCAAAGATATATTTGAAATATTTTTTACTTATCTAATTTTAATTATAAATTATACAATTTATAATCATTTTCAACATATTAGCAAATCAACGAGTCACAAATAAAGAGTACTTTAAAAGAGAAAATTTAATTTAGATTAAGTTGAACTTAACTATGAAGTTTAAAAAGCTTTGGGGATCAATTTGAGATATTTAATTTATTAAAATTAAATTGTAACTATAATTAGTGTTAGACTTTAATTATAATTAAAATTTTAATTTTAATTAAAAATTCTATTGTCTTTTTTATAAATAGGAAAAAGGAATAAAGGACTCTTGTCTTTTTTAAAAAATATTTGAGTTCTTTTACTCCGCTTTGTAAATATTGTTATAAGTTAGACATGTGAACAACTTGTTATTAATAGTTTGAGAAGAAAAGGATTTGTAGGAATACGAATTAGGTTCGATTCAACCTTTTATTTATAATTTATATTTTAAGTTATTCAATCAAAATGATCTAATCAAAAAATTGTAAAAATTAATTTTTTTCATTGCACTAGTGATTTGATCACAATTGATTTCTCATCAATAATATCAAAGTCTCCCTTAATTAATTTGATTAAAGTTTCTTGATTGTTATTGATTTGACAAACTTAAGGCATAAATTTTATTAATTCAAAAATTACAAGTATTTGGTATTATTCTGCATGTCTTGCCTTATATGTATATTTAAATAATGTTAATTATTAATTAGGGCTTTGCTTGTTTTTGAAATAATGTTCACCTCTACCCTTTTATTTCTAGAAAACAATTAGGGATGGTAAATACGGCCTGGCCAGCCCAGCCTGATTTTAGATCAGATTGACCGAGTCATGGGTCTCGATTTCTTGTCAAATTTTTTAGAAAAGTATAAGGTCGGGCCAGGTCAGGAAGGCCCGCTCATGGCCTGCTGAGCCACCATTGCTAGCCCGTCAGTAAAACCTCATCATCCGCTCCTCCCCTAATTGAATGCCTTTATGTGTTTTGTTTTAGAGCAATCTAGAAATCACATGTCCGCTTTTCTTAATTTATATGGAAAAGCTTAGATTTAGAAAAGTTTGTTTGAATTTATTGTGTTATATTCCCCATATTTAACTATTTGCTTGTCTTCAAGTAAATCAATTTCACTACTTTCAACTCAATAAGAAACAACTTCAGAAAATCATTAAATACATTGAAGATATCAATTAAGAGTGTCCATTATTTATACAATTGCAAAGTTCATTAATTTGTTAATTACTTAGTTGCTTGTACTAAATTATAAATCATTCCAATTCACTTCTCAATCCTTCAAATCTTCAAATCTCAATATTCCACTTAATGTACGAAATGAACATACATTAAAAGAAGATAAAACCACTAAAAAATTTTATATCCCTTAAGAAAACAATATACTAAATTTAAACAACATAAGAGCATTTAGAAACTTGTTTAAAATGTTATATAGCCTTTTGACGTGAGAGTAAACACCTTGTTATAATTACGCTCGATTACTCAATGAGGTCACTGTCTTAAATGGCTACTGACGCTACTTTTTAGGTTCCACCTTATTAAGTCAAGAAGACTTCACTTCTTTTATTGATTTTCATGAAAGTCAAATAATAATAATTATAAAAGTGTGTGAATTGTTTTGATGAATTTGTTAAGTGCGCAGATAAATATAAGTGGCACAAATCATCAAATCAAGACGATACTTAAGTAAAAGCTGAATAACATGGATCAGATGAAGTGATCAAGTCTAAGACATCAGACGAAGCATATGAATCTAAGCAAGTCGATGTAATTGAAGAATGTGATAAGAATGTCTGTTAGTTGGCGTTAGTTTGAGGACTCAACTAATAACAGACTTTATAAGACTCGACAAACAGATTTCTCAAGAAGACCATTAGAGACTTAGGCTATAAATATTAGTCATAGTTGTAGACTTCAATAAGAATTTTGATTGTACAAAAATACTTAGAGAAATTCTGTGCTCAAGTGCTTATGTTGTTAAAAATATTCTGAGAGAAAAGAAAGAAAGAAAGAGAGCAAATACATTTGTAACGTGAGTGTGAAAACTCAAACAATATCTTTTCAAGAGAAAAGAAGGCTAGAGCCTGAAGAGGCTAAGGAAGAAGATAAAGAATACTTTGTGAAAGAGACTTGAAGAGGCTCTAAAAGTGTAGAAATAATACTTGTAACATTGAAGGAGATAGTGAAATCTCAGACAAACTCTAAAGACTGGACGTAGCCCAAGGTTAAGGGTAAACCAGTATAAATCGTGGTGTCATATTCTCTAACTCTGACCTTTTTTAATTTTCTTGTTGTTAGAAGAATAGAAACTAATTTTCTCTATTACATTACTCATCAAATCAAGTGCATTGTTTAAACTTGTAATCTTCTGAATTTGTCAAGAAAATTAAGAAGTTCTTAAAGATTCGTATATTAGACGATTTAACACAATTCAACCCCCCTTCTTGTGTATTTTACATATTATACGTGATTTCTATATTAACAAGTGATTTACTTCACCCACCACTTACCTTCAAGCCTCTTATGATCCCAATTAGGTTTTTGTCATGTCCAAAGAATTACAAGCTCTTGTCGATAATGGCACTTAGGTCCTTACTTCCCTTCCTAAAAGAAAAAATTTTTTGGTAGTAAATGGGTTTTTAAAATCAAATAAACTCCTACTAGTGAGGTTGATTGATATAAAACCTGCTTAGTGGCTAAAGGATATAACCAAGTAAAAGGCCTTAATTACACTAACCGTTTCTCTCTTGTAGCTAAACTGGTGACAGTTCGTATCTTAATTGTGCTTGTTACAAATTCTAGTTGACCTATTTCTCAGTTGGACATCAACAATGCATTTCTCCATGGCTTTCTTGATAAGGAAGTAAGGGCAATCTCAAAGTGGCTTCAGTCAAGTGTGTCGCCTTAAGCGTCCATTTTATTGCCTCAAACAAGCCTCACGCCAATGGAATCATGAATTATCCTCTTTCTTGATCCATCTGGGTTTCACCCAGTCTACTCATGATTATTGCCTATTTACTAAAGGCTCTACTGATCAGTTCATTGCTCTTTTAGTCTATGTTAATGATGTCTTGATCACAGGTCCTAATCCACAAGCTATCGAAGTTGTGAAATCTGCCTTGCATTCGAAGTTCACTATTAAAGATCTAGGCTTCATCAAATGTTTTCTTAGCCTTAAGATTGCATGTTTTTCCTCTGGTACCTTCATCAGCCAACGAAATTTTCTACTGGACCTCCTTCATGAGTTTGGGATGGACAATTTGTCCCCTTCTGCTATACTTCTTTCTAAGGGTCTCAAGCTCTCTTCAGAGGATGGTGAACTTCTTCCTGATCCTGATCACTATAATCGGCTCATTGGAAAGCTCCTTTATGTCAACTTCATATAGCCAAACATTAGTTATGTCATTTAACACTTGAGTCAATTCATGGCTACACTGCACCGACCTTCCTTTAATGTTGCTATCCATGTCTTAAGGTACCTGAAGTGTTCCTCAACTAGAGGTCTCTTTTATCCTACAGCTCCTACTTCCTTCTTAATTGCTTATTGTGACGCTGATTAGGTTGCCTGTCTTTTCAGCCACAAGTCACTTACTGGTTATTATGTTCTCTATAGTGGCTCTCTTATCTCGTGGAAGACTAAGAAGCAGTCCATTATCGCGGTCCTCCATTGAAGCTGAATATCACCGCATGGCTTCCAGAACTTGTGAATTACTCTAGATATCTTATATCTTGCATGACTTGCAGGCTCCGATCACACTTCCCATCCCACTCTACTGTGACAACCAGGCAGCTCTTCACATTGATGCCAATCTCGTCTTCCAGGAGCACAACAAACACCTTGATATCGATTGCCATTTAGTTTGTGATCAACTCAAACAAGTGTTCCTTTATCCCCTTCACCTCTCTGCAAACCAGCTTGCTGATGTCTTCATAAAGCCAATGACTTTTGCATAGCATAACACTCTTTTATCCAAGTTGGGGTTGCTCGACCAACCACCTCCAACTTGACGGGGGTGTACAATATACAGCTAACTTATTCATTTTATACTTACTTAATATTTCTCTTTTAATTAGTTAGTTAGCACTTTCGCGTGAGTTACAACTAAGCTTTTGTATATAAGGCACCACTTTATACTGTGCAAATACTATAGGTTGATTTTTTATTCTCTAATTTTCTATTCTCTGCAATCTCCTCTCTCTAACTTTAACTTCCTCTTCAAGATGAGTGGTTACCAAATATGATCAGTGTGGGAAAGAAGCTTTTGGCGTCCACAAATAAACCACCGACCCTCCCCTATTTGGCGGAAGAACTTGCGAGTCTTCATTTATTTCTCAATCAATTTCTTTATCTTTTTTCAAAAATATTTTATTTTAATAGTTTAAATTGAATTGATTCACAATAAATCAGATTGAGTCAAAGTCTTTAATTCTTAAACCTAAATCAAAAAAAATTAAGATCAAATCAAACTTAAATTTGAATTCAATCGAATTTACATAAAAGAATCTCATATTCAAAATTGTGAGATAGAGGATGGAATTTTTCGACTTTAGACCGACTCAAAATTTCAGAAAAAATTTATTATCTTACTAATCAAAGTTTAACTAATTTTTGTTAATTTTATGTTCAAATCCAAATTCATTTTTGAGTTTGGTTCAAATTCTAACTCTAACTTAATTAAATTATATTTAACTCTTTAATTTTAAATCTAATTCAATCAATTAAAATTAATTTATTTTGAACTAAGTAACATTCTATAGTAATATCTCTATTTGCTGTGAAGTTTTAATATGTTTGATAATTTGTGCTCTTTATTGGAATTAGTAACCAATATTTATTTCAATTTTTTGATGCTTAAAAAAGACTTGTTAAGTTACACCTAAACAATTAAAAGAGAAAAGGATTAAAATAATGGAATGATTAAGATTAACTGTAACTCACATTGAGTCACAATCCTTAAAACCCAAGCTTGAATAAAAAAATTGTTAAACCTGAATCAAATTTGAACTCGAATTTAATTAAATTTGCATTAAAAAAATCTTATATTCAAAACAATTTGAACTTGTTTGTGAAATTGAGCATGAACTTTTATGACCTCAAACCGGTCTAAAATTTCAAAACAAATATATCGCCTTACTAATCAAAGTACAATTTGTTCTAGTTATTTTTATGTTCAAAGCCAAAAAAATTTTAATGTTTGGTTTAAATTATAATTCTAACTCGATTAAATTAAACTTAAATCATTAATTCATTCAAAGTCAGTTTGTTTTGTTGATTAACACTTAAGAGTAATATCTCTTTTTGTTACAAGTTGAGTAACACTTTATAGTAATATATCTATTTGCTATAAGGTTTTAATACCATTGATAATTTATGCTCTTATTGAAATTAGTAAACAATTTTTATTTAAAATTTTCTTAATACTTAGTAAAGACTTGTTATTTTTCTCTCTTTTTTAAGTTATGTTTAAACAATCAAAAGAGAAAAAGATTAAATTGAGGTAATAATTAAGATTGGCAATAAATCAAATTAAGTCACATTCTTCAAGAATCAAATCTAAATTAGAAAAGAAGTTAAAATCGAATCAAACTTAAACTCACATTTAGTTGATTTTACATAAGAGAATCCTGAATTCAAGATAACTTGAACTTGTTTGTGAGGTCGAGTATGAATTTTTTTGACTTGAGATGAGTCCAATTTTTTAAAATGAATTTTGATCTTACTAATTAAATTTTGACTTATTCTTGTTATTTTTATGTTCAAATCCAAATTCTTTTTTGAGTTTGGTTCAAGTTCTAATTCTAACTTAATTAGATTAAACTTGACTCGTTAATTTTAAATTTAATTAAGTCAATTAAAATAAGTTTATTTTGAACTGAATAACACTCAATAGTAATATCTCTATAAACTGTGAGGTTTTAATATACTGATGATTTATGCTCCTTATTGGAATTAGTAACTGATGTTCATTTAAATTTTTCTCAATGCTCAGTAAAGACTTGCTATTTCCCCCCTCTTTTTTAAGTTATACATAAACAATTAAAAGAGACAAAAATGATAAGGTTAAATACAATAAATATATTCATATATTAGCTTTATCTTTTTATAATATCCCTTTTAACTAAAATTTATGTGATATATGTAGTAATTTGTTATTTTTGTTTAATTTTTATAGTATAGCAATAAGTGACTCACTCTCTATTAAAAATTAGAATTTTCACCTTTTCTTTAGTGAGATGAATTTAAGATATACTACTCATCATTAATTACCTCAATTGCTCTACTTATATAATGTCATATTTTTCACTGTATTACATCATTAATTTGTTTCCTAGCAATTACAGTAGGTCAAATTGCGATGGGCATCTATAGGATTCCTTTTAAGTAGTAATTCCAACATTTAAAAATTGTAGAAAAAAAGAATCTCTAGAGAGGGAGAAAGTAAGCATAGAAAAGCTAAGTTAATAGGAGTTTTAAAAGATGGTTGTGCTAGAGCATTGACTAAGCTACACTTGCATATAGCCTACACAGAAATAAAACAAGCACTACGGACTATGGTCCTTGTGTAAATTTATTCCATAATAAACAGCACTTCACGCATGCATCATATACATTATGAATTTCACGTAAAATGCATGCATAAACCATCATATATCGAACCGTAAGATATATTAAAACACAGTAGCGGAAGCTTAATCACGAATCATATACCTCCAGCCATTGCTCAACCTCTTCAGTAGGGTTAGATCTTCTATTATCTCCTCAGCTTCACGGATGGTGTGTGCTTTAAGCTTAGTAAGAATAGGGACCGAACCTTGGGATGATTATATCCAACTCAACCAACAACACTCTGGCCATCACAGAGACAACATAATGACGGGTTGAGTGGGCGACAGAAATATGTGGAGTAGTTACGGGTTGGACTATCCACGATGGGTTTATCGTGGACCATCATGTGGACCATCACAGGTAAGATTGTTGAATCGTGAAGATAAAACTCTTACACCTTGTCATTCTTTACCTTCAAGTACAAATCTTATGCTAAACTAGTGAACTCCAACACCTCTATATATATATATATATATATATAGGGGTTAAGCAACCAACTCTTTTTAATTTAATTAGATGATAACATATATCCCCGTGATAATCATGACAAAAAGTGTTGAGTTTTTATTATAAAATTTTGAGGGGCTTAAGTAGCATTGTCCAAAAGCAAGCAGTAAACTTTGATTACTTCGAAGGAGAATGGACAAAAGTTTCAAGGAAAGCACACATGCAAATAGTCGTTGGCTGACACTAGCATTTTCTTCATCTTTGAATAGCCAATGCGACTTTCGTGAATCGTAACTACCGACTGGTCAGAAGCAAACAAAACGCTTTCTAACTCGAACCGTGTTTATGCGTTCGTGAACAATTAGGCATTTCAGTCATATCATTTAAACAAACTTTGAACCGAGGCTTCACTTGCCAAGTTTCCAAAAGCAGTATGGGAAACACCACACCCACGTGAATTGTTCATCAGTACGTACAATGCCCATAAGTCCAAATGTAAATCTAGCTTCGATTATGGTTTTTAAGTGTCACAGCCTATTACAGTCAGAAATGGCACGTCGTTGAAAGATGTTTATTCTAATTAAGACTAGTATGGTAATA
>JANIIA010000191.1:18091539-18117783 GCA_027478495.1 Erythroxylum alaternifolium | reverse complement strand
CAATTAAATAAAATATTATAATTAATTAATCAATTACAATATAATTAATTAAATTATTGATTTTATTTAATTACATTACATTATATTTAATTAAAAAATTATTAACTAATAATATAATTAAAATATTCATAGGGAGGAATTTTCTTGTAAATTTATGTGCGTGTTTTGTTTCTGTCTCCGTCTCTGTTTTCTTGTCCTCTAGTTTTGGAAGGAACAAAAATTTTATGTCTCTATTTTCGGAGTCAAAAAAAAAATTAATAGGGACAACAAACAAATAAATCAGGGACAGAATTTTTCTGTCCCTAGTTTTTATCTCCACCTATAAAGACAGTAATCAAACGTAGGGAAAGTAAACAGCAAATACATAATTGGGATAAATACGGCCAAGTAAGCAGCCTCACTTGGAATAATAATAATCTAAGAAATCAAAGAGTTATTGTGGACGTCTAAATCAACAAGTAGGACCATACCTATCAGGATTTACGTCTTGAGGGCTTATCCGGTGCAGTTGCAGTTGAACTTGAACGGCCATTAATAAAGTAGGTGAAAGTCGGCGACCTCGTAAAAGCCCAATAAAATTTAAATTTACTTTTTGGATGTTTCGTGTTTTAGAAGGGTTAAATCAAAGACTACAGTAAAAATAGATTCCCTCCCTGCTACCCGTACCCTATATATTATCATCAATATAATAATAATGTATTACGTCTAACTAATTTATTAGTTAAATATTCTTAATTGAACTTTCTTACGCACGACTCTCGTCGTTAAAACACAATTTTCATAACATTACAATATTATCATTGTAAAAAAAATTATTATGATCATATAAGACGCTAACATCTTTTAACCATATGATCCCCAATATAAATGTAAGTAATATAAATATCAAACTGTTATAGTTTGATCCAATTATAAGGTATGAGACTTAAATCTTACATTAATTAAATATAAAATTAGTGTGAGATTTATAAAAATTTTGAGTTCTTACTCTCGTAAGCTAGCTTTTGAGATGTGACTTTCTTAAAGTCCTTATTAATTAGTATCAAAGTCAGTCTTAGAGTGATGGTTCAATGAGTAATAACTTGAAAATACCAGTCGTAATCAATGTAACCGTAACCAACAAAAATCTCAAAGTGGTAACTTAAAAATGTCAACCATGACCAACAAAAACCATAGTTCCGATATTATGATTTGATTAAATTATAAGATATAAAACTTAGATCCCACATTAATTAAATACAACGTTAGTGAAAAATTTATAAAAACTTTCAACTCTCACCACCGTAAGCTAACATGCAACTCTCCTAAAGTCCTTATCATAAACTCTGAAAATTTGTATATTCAATTTATTAAATTAATATTGATTTAATTACTAAAAATAAATGTTAAACTTGAATCAAAAATTTAACATACAGGATATTCTTATTAAATTACGACATAAAAAAACAAATTCTTTATATTTTATTTTCACTTGATAGCATAGTCGAAATGAATAACAAAAGAGTTAAATTTAAATTAAAAGAAATAAGAGAACCCATATGACTACATACAAAATGAAGACCCTTACTCCTTTCTAACCATTAAACTAAAGCATTCTTTTTTTAATTTGCAGAACATCCAAGTGCTGCTTTTGCTTGAGAAACGAAGGAAAGATGCACAATAGTACGACTTTCCTAAAACACTAACAAACTGAAATCGTCTGGAAGTGTCTTAGAACGGATCGTACACTTCTTTCCCTCCTTTTCAACCTAACCCCGCCTTCTGCACTCTTCAGTGCCAACATCTTATCTATCTCTAGCCTCTCAAAGATCTGACGATATCTTATAATCCAAAGAAAATAAACTAAAGAGAAACAGAACAAGTGACGATTTTTAGAGATGCAACAGACAGGAGAAAGACATTACATGGAAGAGCAAGGAAATTCAAATTCTTTTACAATAATATTACCACTTAAACAAAAATACACGAGCAAATCGATATCCAGTCTGCTGCTATGTACCTACTGCGACAAAAGTGATTGTCCAAATTCTTCAGAGTCAAATCCCCCAAAACAGTCTCTACTCTTCACTCACAATAACCTTAAACAATTTGTCTTAAATATGTACAAACATAATATGATCAGAATCCTTCGTCTAAACATCACATTTTCAACCCCTCCCTCCTCTTCAACCCAATATATACACCAATTGTAAAAGAGGATTCCGCTCAAAACCAATAACTCAATGATCAGACTTCAGAGGAACCAAATCAGTAAACAAGGGCTTCATCTTTCACTTCACCAGCTCAGAGACCCAGTCAACGTCCGGAGCACAAGTTGATCGAGTCTGATCCGGGTCAACTCGCTCCACTGAATTCTCCTTACTCAGCTTCTCGAACATCTTCGCTCGCAGGTCCCGACCCGACTCCACCCTTTCCATTACAGGCTCCTCCTCACAAGCCTTGTCACAGAAATCTACATGTCCAAGTCCAGATCGAGTTGGCACACGTGTCGGGGTCGTCGGCAAACTATTAAATCCAGGTCGAAGCATTGACCCGCGTGGAGAAACGAATCCCGATCCACCAACCTGCACATTCTGCATATTCCACGATGATGGTAAAGACTTTACCTTACCTAGCTGCAAATTCCTCAAAGAAGCCACCATTTCATTTACAGAAGCAGACCCCAGCGACCGACTCAGAGTCTGTGTCATCGGCGACATAGGTGGCGAATCACCAGACGGAGTTGTTGGAGGAGAAACCGACAGCGGAGATGACAAAAATGGAAGCGACTTAGAGCAAGATGCCTCAATCGCTTGACGAAGAGGCGACCCGTCATAGGACTCGGGCGAGTTGAGATTCTTTGGACTTTGCTGCGGCAAAACCCTTAGCTGCTCCGGCGTGTGAGCGAAGAAACAAACCCTCCTCCGACAGTTCTGGCCATCTTTACAAGGCTGAGTACGGTAGCGCGCCGGATGCAACCAGCACTCAAACACGCCATGAGCGAATTCACAAGCATCACCCTTTTTACAATTACCCTTTCGAAAATCAGGGCATGCAGTTCCCGAATAATGATACTTTCGCGGGTCTCTGCGTCGTGCCTTTTCACCAGGGTGGGCGTATGGACACTCTGTCCAGTCATGCGACCTGCCACGTGCGCACCGCTTCACCTTGAACTCGAACATGCGGAACTGATCGCACGAGTAAGCGTCCACGGGAGAATCCGGCTCCAGACCCAGAACATCAGACTCGGGGTCAAAGTCGGGGTCGTTGGACGGGAGGTAACGCTGCAGCGCTGCCAGAGCCTCTTGTAGGTAATAGGGATTGTAGTCGGAGGCAGCAGAGCCATTGCCAGAGTAGAAATCGGGATTGGAGTCGTCGATTAGATTCCACGGTGGGACGTGAACCGTCGGATTTGGGCGGTGTTGTTCACCGAGCATCATCCTGTAAATAAGTTGGCTTCCTTTCGTTTTTATGTATACAAAATCGCCGGCATGGTTTGGTTCGTATATAAACTGCTTTGAAGGAGTGCGGAGTATGGGTTTCTAACTATGGTTTGGTTAATTATTAACCCTAGTTAAGTTAATTTTGTGTTACACTAACATATATCTCAAGTGCGGTTAATGTAACAGAGAGGCTCCAGTGACAGGGGAGGTCACCTAGTAGATTCGAAGGAAGAAAGAGAGCATTACACGTCACAAACAAGTGTATCCCATTTCCACGTGAAAAGTTTGAAACCAATGACGGGAGTGTCGTCTAAACTATGGATTTATATTTGGGCAGAAGGCGGTGGTTCGTGATATCCGCAAGATAATTTGCCTGTCGGGCTTTACAGATGTTTTTTCTAGTAAGGGGAACTGTTTATTAAAACATTTTCTTACTTTTGTTAAAAGAATATGCTGTAGCGCTGGTGTTCCAAAATTCGGGAGAATGGCTTTCATGAACAACCATTGTTTACAATATATATATATATTTAATTAAGCAGCTACCCTTTTTAAAACTTTATCAGTTCAATTTAAAAGGTTATTTTTAATTATTTAATATGTCTAGACATTAAATATCATATAAACGTCTATTTATTAGTTATATTAACAACAATTAGTATTTTTAACTGAATTATTGAGGTTTTAAAAATTTAAGCACCAAATTAAAAAAATCTAAAAAAAAAATAATTTTTTTATCAAAAAAGTAAAAATATATTACCAACCCAATTACTCTCATCCAATCCTATGCATAATCTTTGTTTGACACCGAGAGATGTAACTACTTTACAGAATACAATCCAATAAAAATATGGACTCTGAGAGACTTGCTTCAAGGAATGAGAATTGCTTGGAGAGATCATTCGTGATACTATTATCGCAATTAAGCTATAATGTGAACAATGTGTGACATTAATCTTTTAATGTAATAATTAAAAATTTTATAATTATTATTCTTTTTAGATTAAATATATTTTTATGTATAAATTATATGTTTCAATTAAATTATTTATCAACTAAAACCAAACAACGGAATCTATTCGAAAGAAAAAATTCAAAGAGGTGTGTACATCCAAATATTCGGAGAAATAACTAGTCCAAACCTACTCCTAAACTCTTTACAAATCATGATTGATGAAGTTCGGCAAGAGAAAAGCTTTAAGTTGCATCGTTATACCCCAAAATGTACAAGAGAAGTATGAAACCATTGAAAATGTTGCGTTTTCAGGGCGTTGACAAACTGCCGCCGCATCCCCATTAATGGCATTGGCAGTCCCACATTAGAACGACTGCCTATTAAAGACGATGGTTTATTTTCCAAATTAGACTGATCAACTTATCGCTGCGCTGCACTTGCAATAACAATCATTACTCTTGCTGATTGATTAAAAAATAAAAACACGGGAGATAGTAACCTATGACGCGTGGATGATGATATTTAACGAAGAAGGCACGTGCGACGGTGAGAACTGAGAAGCAAGCGGAGAACAGAAAAAGGCAGAAATATTATGTAACAGACGGATGCGCGCGTAAAGTAAAGAGAGCAGAGAGAGAATCCTTTTGTTACGTGTAAGGCGAGACACTTGGCTGATTCTGGATAACCTTCTTCCTGAATAATTGCAAATATCATTGTCGAAAGCTAATGAAAATATATTATTGTGCTGTATCCAGTTTGTATGCGGATGCACATATAGAACGAGCCGGGGTTGAAATTAACCAGTGTAACGGAATCATCTGTGAATATTTGATTGGAGGTCTTCATAACATTGACAAACGGCTAAAAGAACCTCTTCAAATTAATATGCCACTTGTACGCTTCTCCATCCACCCTACCCTTGATCATTTTCGTCCTCTCTGGTACTACAACAGTTTAGGGAAATGTTTACAAATCTCACATATTTTTGATAATGTCATAAGAGTATGAATCCAAAGTTTCTCTATTCTAATCTAAACATCACCTTTCTTTTAAGCATTAAATCAACTTCTTTGTCCATGTCTTTTAATCGATGATTGAAAATAGAACAATTGTCCAAGCAATATCTCCGATGCCCAGAGCTGTAAAGATCGAAGTAGTGCCAATGCATGGTTTCCAACCCTGAACTATTTGGCCAGAGGGTCTATCTACTAGATAATATAAGTAAACTAAGAGACTGATCGATTCTATTCTTAGTATTTAATTAGTTTTTATTTAAAATTAAATAAATAATTTTATTTTTTATTGTTAGCAAAAACATTATTATTTTGTTAAAATAAATAATAAAGAAATAGTTATGCAGGTTTAAAGAAATTAAAGTTAAAATTAAATCTAGGGGAAGCGAAAAGTTTCAAGAGACACTACGTTGGAATTCAGAACGGTTACTTTCAGCAGCTGTTCCTTGCAAAAGAGAATGTCTGGCTTTTCTTGGGGCGTACATTTCTAACCTGGCACCAGATCTATTACAAGAAAGGGTTGAGATCTGTATGTATGAAGATAATGTTCGGGGACATGGGAGTGAAAAGACGTTAATCATTCATTTGCAAATTCAAGTGATTAAAAAAAAAAAGATGTATTAAAATTGTTTATGAAGCAAAGCTGACTTCAGTTCATATTTTGTAGGAATTGACACCCATCAAAGGTAAGATATTTGTAAACATCGCTATCGTCACGAAATCTAATAACATTATCTGGAACATTTTGAAATAATCAGTAAGCCACTACTATATTGAAGTTTGAAGAACAACACTCTATTCCCGACTTAAGAAAGTTATCCTACCTTGATAATATCGTAAAGTCAACAGATAGGCACATCAAATTTGTTCCTTGTTTATTCACTTGTCTCATTTCATGAACTATTATGCCTCTCCTAAATAATCTCTTTACTTTCAGTGTAAAAGGCTGCATTTATCAGTCTTATTCAATAATTAACACACACTCAACTTAGCTTCAAAGATTGATAAAAGAACCCGTTAAATACTGATATCGTAATCGGATTATATTCTTCCCCATAACTTTGAACATTAAATACGACGAAACATATTAACTCCTTAAAAAAATTAAATTCGATTCTGAAATGAAATTTTCAGAAGTGGGTGAGGGACTAAAATGACAAAAACAAAAAGAAGTGAATTGCTTAAATTTCTGAAAAAGGCTCAAATGCCATACCAGAAAATCCGGCTCGTCTTGGCTCAAAAAAGAAAACACCGGTACGTCTTTTATTCTTAGGTGCTTTGAACAAAGCTCCTGGTCTCGGGGCACAAATAGGTACATGGGTTGGTCTCACGTGGACAATGAACCAAAAAATGGGATAAGAGGGTGACGCGCACACATGCCCCATTGGACAACAGTGGATGGGAAGTAGGAACCTCACAACCCGACAAAACAGACCATGCCCGTCCTACGAAAAAACATTATATATACAATTATGTTAGTCTCTCGGCTTCTGAATCTGGGGCGACCTTGTACGGAATATCTCTATACGTGTCTCCCTTATCCATCGCATTGACCGTACACGTGGCTGTTGCCTTTATTTGTTGCCAGTGACACGACAGACCTGTGACTGCCATCTACGGATATACATAGCCACGTGACGCAATCTGCATGGGTACCGATATCGAGATTTCCGTGATTTTAACACCGCCGCTTCTATCTCTCTCTCTCTTTATTGCTTTTCCTTCCCATAGTATTGAAACGACTCTATAACCAATCTACATACATACATAAAGAACCTAGCGAAGCTTAATTGTTAGTATCAAAACGAGACGCCGTGTGAATGTGATACGCTTCTGAAAGATGTTGAAGAAGTGGTCAACGTTTGTCGATGTTTTCTTTAAACTGTTCCTTTTTCGTGTACTATGTCGCCGTGAAAATTTTGAGCTAGGGCATTTAACTACTAAACTACATTCTTAAAAAAAGAATGTAAGACTTGTAACGAAGTAAATATAAAACAAATGTTGTTTCGCACTAGTTTTTACTAAAATTTGAATATTATGCATCCTTCTAATCAGTAAATTAGGTTGCAAATAATTGATATATTTCACACACTGATAACTGAGTTACAAGAGTAACAAATGTATACAAAGGAAAGCATATCAGAATATCTAAAGTATCTAAGTACAGCTATTCAAATATACAAGAGAAGGGACATCAAGAAAGATATGCAGAAATCACATATATCAAAAGAGATATGCGAAAACCAGAAAACTAACGTTTATCTGTTAACACATTTTAAAACATTGTATAACTTTAAACATTATTCTTTGGCATAAATATACGCAATGATAAGATGCATTAAATCGTATAAATGCCTTGGCAGTCAATAATCAACATTGGGTGGGAAAACAGATGTGAAATGCTAATGTTTCATTGATAACCTCAAACATAGAACTAGTGTATATAACAACGAATGTTATTAATATGATCTTCTAAATCATATTACTATCAGCATCATAAAATTTCGTGACATAAGGTGACAATATTGACCGTGAAATATTATATATGATAGGCAGCCTTCAGGATGCTTAAGCTTTCTTCTTAGTGATATAGTGAGTGTTACTATACCACCACTCTCTTTGTAATTTCTGTTTCTATTTTCCTTTGAATTAAAAAAAATTACTAAGCAGCAAGATTGCGTTGTATTCTAGGCTTCTAGCATGGTTGTATATAGCATTTTTTTTTCGGAAGTTTATAATACTCTAGCATTTGCTCTCTCTAATGGCTTTGTTTCTCATTCAATGTATTAATTATTATATATTCTGTGAAACTATTAATTGCCGACAGTTTCGAAATCGATATCTAGACGGATGTCCATTCATATACATGTAATAAAAGAACTGATATTGCTCTTACATGCAAGGCAGTAGCATAAGACCAGACATCCATGGTTTCCGTGCGACGTGTGGTTTGTGCGAGTTGCTTTCACGTGGCATTATTTCAGTAATTACATCTTCTTTTGCAGAAAATGATCAGAAATACAAAGTACGCCGAGATCAAGGTGAGATTTAGTGTGAATAATTATATGTTAGGTCACCTAAACATTCATTGCAGCAAACACTATTATAATGTACAGTCTCTCAGGTTAGGATATCGGAGAGTCTGAAAATTGAACTGTCTATTTCATTCATTATCCTCCTTAGCAATTAAAAGACAAAATAAAAGAAGAGAGTTGCTTCCAATTCTTTGCTTTCCAGTCCAAAAGATGGGTTAGAAACAAATTGCTATGTGTTACTCTTTGACAGGAACTGATGGACCCAAATTTGACGTGATTTTGATATATATACTTATTTTGTGGTTGCGGTGTTAATTATCTGTTACATGTGAAATATTTTAGGGTAAAGAAATCACAGAACTGTAGCTTAGTTGGCCTAATTAGAGGAAAATTGAGAACACAAAAGGCCATGACACCCCAGTAACTACCTTCCGGTCTTCTCGGTATTATTATAATCTAAACATATAAAATTTACCAATAATACGTACAACATGTGAAAAACCAATAAAGTTTTCATAATTATCATTCTATGCTAAATACATTGATTTAAAAGTAGGTAATTAAGTGAGTGAATCGCCGTTAGAAGTACCCCGGAAATGGACGTAGAAACTCAAGGAGGACGAAGCACATTTCGGTGGTCAAAGCACGAATTTTGTCTTGCCGGGTCAAATCTAAATTTTAAGATTTTGTTGAAAATATCTAAACGAATAAATACGGAAAATATCTTATTTCGATGTTATAACTTCAAATGAGTTTTTTGAAGTGAGTGCGAGTTTACAGTCGTCTTCACGGGAACCGCTCACTAGGACGTGGTCAACTTCTTTCTACAATTTTCTCAAAACGTAAGTTCTCTTAACAGGTCAGAGAATTCTTATATTTACGAATGATATGAGCGACTGCAAGAGACTTTAACCTTTATATATAAGCATTCATATCAAGCTTCCCTGTCACAATACTGATATGAGTCAAGTCCACACTGATTGAAATCTATTTTTCACCCAGACTTTGACCCATTGATTTAGATCATTTATTAGACATTTTATTATTTTTATCTGGATTAAATTACATAAATTAACCGATAAATTATTAAAAAGCCAAAATTTGCAATTAATACTTGTCCAAATAATGGGAAAGGACAAAATTGTCCAAAATTCTTCCCATTGGACAATTATTAATTGCGGTTTTTACTCAAGTTTAAAATAGTTTTAAAAATTCGGTTAAGCTACACTATTGTATTAGTCAACTAAGTTTAAAAACAAAGCATTTGATCCAAAGATAACGAAAGTCCATCATTTCATCCCGTAAGACTTTCGATACTGAAAAGTATCAAATACATGTGTCATGTGTGACACATATCCAATATAATCACGTATACCTAATCCTCACTAACATGAATGAAAAAATGAACTGTGGCAAATTAAGATGATATATGTATGATCTAAATTATATCATCTTCGTTTTTTGGTCTTGATTTCTCCAACTTTATGCTAAACTACAATATAGAAATCATGTTATCTCTCACCGAATGCTAAACAACATTAGAGAAAAATTATTACCTCTCATGAAATACTAAATAACATTAGAGAAAGCATTTATATTCTCTAACTGAATGCTAAACTGCATTAAAAAACCTTTATGATATTAAAAACTTATATCCCCTATGTTATGTGAAACTTTAAGGATATCCGTACAACATAGGCTCACGGTTAATATGTATGTATGCCCAATGACCTTTAAATGCTTAAGATTGACACAAATCTTAAGACTTTTATATATATTATGACAATGTATGATAACACGTATTATTGAGGATAAACAATGTCATCTTTATTGATAAACCATCATACTGTCATAATACATCAAAACGTACAAATGTACATAGAGCAAACATAACGGTCCCTTAACTAACAGTGTCTAACAACTTCAAAACATCCATACTGTATACTTGTCTTCCAAGCACAAGTGGGCAAAGTCCTTTATTTAAAGAATCGACTTATAGTTCTTCATTTCTTAAATGCTCTAAACCTTAATATCACCTTTTCGTGTCAACTCCTTTATGATCAAGAATTTGACCTTCAAATGCATAGAACATGTGATGTTCTTATTGTTGCTAAACAACATAGCAACAAGATTATTACAGTACAACCGAATGGGTCTAGTCACTAACTCTACCACAGACAACTTAGAAATCAAATTTCTAAGCTAAACTGTCTGTGAAGTAGCCCCATAGCATGCACTCTTCCATGACATTTTACTATCTACTAACTTAAAAAAAACTGTAACCTTAAGTGAACTTTCAATCATCCGGACATATAGAATTTGAATTCTCTACGAGGCTTAGTTTGTTGACTTTTTTATATGTCAACACATAATCGTTGATTTCCTTTAATTATCTCAACACTTGCTGGACTGCATTTCAATGGTCTATACCTGGCTTAACCAAATACTGACCAAATAGTCAAACAGTAAATGCAATGTCCTGCCTAGTACATAGCCGAGCATAAATCAGGCTATCAACTATACTAGAATACGGAATATTTCTCATAACCTCTTTCTTTACTTTATTATTTGGATATAGTGATGGCAATAATGACCCGGCTTGCCAAATTTTTAGGAAACGAAGTCGTTTTCAAATTTTTTTCTTTAGAAAATAAATGGCGGGCCGGGCACGGGCCAGTCGGCCCACCGTTCAGCCAGGCTGTTGGTCGGCCCATCTAGGCCTGTCGGGCCACGGGCCGACCCATTGACATGCCTATTTGGATATGGTGTCAAAGATTATCTCTCACTATGAGAGATAAGTGCTACAACAGGTTTACGGTTAACCGTACCAAAACATTTGTAACATATACTTAACATATGCACTATATAAGAGGTATGATGAGTGTTAAGATCTATCCCAATGAATCTGAATACCTAGACAAAAAATGCTACGCCAAGGTCTTTTATGTCAAAGTTCTCGACCAAACGTTGCTTAACATAATACAACATGGTCAAGTAATTTGACGTAGCAATATATCATCTATATGCAAAAACAGGAAGATAACTTTGCTCTCCCTGACCTCATAATACAAGCATCTTTTTAATTTTATTTTCCATGAAGCTGAAAGCGATAATAACCTCATCAAATGTAAGGTATCACTTTTTGGAGGTTTGATGTAAACCATATATTCAGTTTCATCTATATCTTGAAATCCTTCATGTTGTACTATATAGACCTTTTCATAAAGGTCTTTATTCGGGAAAGCGGTTTTGACAGCCATCTAATGTAACTCTATATCATCATGAGCTACAATTGTCATAACCACTCAAAATGTATCCTATGAGAATACGAGAGAAAAAGTAACATTAATGTCAACCTTTCTTCCTGAGCAAACCATCAAGCAACTCGGTGAGCCCATAAATCACTGAACTTTATCTCAAAATCGTTTAGGTCTTAAACTTTATTTACAATTGACAGTTTTACAGTTCTGTTTCAAAATCAACTAGCTCCTAAACTTTGCTATGCTTCATGTCTGACATCTCATCAGTCATTGCAATCCACCACAATTTTACAATGGCTTCAAAAATAACTTATGTAAAAGTAACTAGATTCGTAAAATGTCTAATATCATAGTTCTGGTCACCGAATAGAATATGTAATCAGATGGGATAACAGGTCATTTCACTATAGTGGATCTTCATAATTGCATTATGGGGCGTTTGGTTTAAGGGTTTGGGAATGAAGGAATGGAATAATTGTAAAAAACAATGTTTGCTTTGGGGTTTTCAATTCCAGGGGAATGGATTTATCCTATTAAATTTGGAAATCTGCTAAACCCACCAAAGGGGCGGGTATCGAGTTTTCATTCTAATCTAAGTTTTTATCACGTTTATTTTTTACTCTTTTATCCCCAGCCTTTGCCCTACCATCCTCTTTACTTCCTTATCACTTCTCAATTCCTTACTAGGGATGTGAATGGGCCGGCCCGGCTCAGCCCGGTCTCTGTCATGACAGGCCACGGGCCGGCCGTGGTCTGACCCATTTATATATATATTTTAAAAAATAATACAAAACGGCTTCGTTTTGTCTAAAGTTTTGTTGCCATTTTGGACAAAAAGACGCCGTTTTGTCCAAAATGGGTGGGTCGCGGGCCAACCATGGTCGGCCGTTGGCCGAAATTGCCATCCTTATGCTTACGAATTTCTGCTATTTTCTCAAAATGTAAGCTCTCTTAACGTGTCAGAGAATCTTTATGCTTACGAATGATATAAGTAACTGCAGGTGATCTTAACCTTTATATATAACATTTATATTAGGCTTTTCTATCACAAGACTGATATGGGTCTCATCCATACTGATTAGATTCTATTTTCTATCCAGACTTTGATCTATTGATTTAGATCATTTATTGTGTCACTTTATTATATTTATCTAGATCAAATTATGTAACTTAACTGATAAATTATTGAAAAGTCAACAATTACAATTAATACTTGTCTAAATAATGAGAAAGGGCAAAATTGTCCATCGGGTGTAACTGTGGATGCCGTTCATTATACGTGTATCATATTTAGGTATGTTGTATCATACATGAATAAATTAAGATATCATAATAGGAGTGGCTTCTCGTGAATGGCTATTGATCGTTAGGATTGAACGTAGCTTGTAGTTTGTGGCATGACCACATTAATAATTATCTAACAGATTAACATTTTCGCTAGTAAAGATGCATAATAACTTATGCATAAGTTGTAGAAAATATTTTCTAAAAAGTTCTCTTTTAAATAAGAAAATCTAATTTTCAGGATAATTATAAAATTCTAATTATTTTTAAATACTAAAATTTCACAAAATTGATGACCTTTCACTAATGTCTTTAATGAAAATTTTATAAAATATTTAAGTTAGTATTACATCGTTAAATATTATTATATTTTTAATTTGGTTTACGTTAGCATATTTGTTACACCATTTTTAGTTTAGTTTATGTTATGTTATGTAAGTTTTAAATTAAAGACACAAATATTTATATAAAGTAATTAATAAAGTTTAGTCATAATTTGATATTAAAAATTAAATAAGAAATAAAGTTAATATAAGGAACTGAAATAAAATTTTATGTTTATTCAATTTTTAAAAAAATTATCGATAAGAACAAAATCAGGTTGATAAATCGTGTCCAATTTTTCATATGAAAGATACACGAGGACTCCGATTACAATTGTCCCTGATGAACTACGAAATCAAAAGGTCTCGTCCCACAAAAGTGAAAAAGGAGGTGGCAATAATTCACGGTGGCCAACTTGTCAAGAACTCATAGATAAGTCAGAGGTGGGACGAGATTTTTGATTGAAAATGAAATGAAAGCCACGATTGGCAATTTATTAACCTCACCCGCATGTGATTGACAAGTCCGTTTGTTTTCGCTGTGATGAGACGGCAGTGAACCAATCATGCATAGGCTTTGAGATAGAAGGACACTTGTAGGGGTGATGCAGAAATTTACCAACTAAAGTTTTGTGCATATTCGTGAGAGGCTGTCAACGTAGTTGGGATTTAGAGGATCTGTGATATGCTAAAGTGAAAGCGAAAGACCTGCCGGAAAGACCAAGTAATAGTATAGTAGTAGTTTCATAGGATTTACTTAGTTTAGCCATAGGAGTTCCAAACTAGTGAAGCACGTGGCAAATACATATGGAGCAACCTTATCGTCTTGAGCATCGTGACAGATAAGGCGGGTCCCAGAATGCCTGTAACCGACGTACTTGACCTTGCCAAACTGTTTTTAAAATTTTTTTTATCATTTTAAAAAGTTATTATTATGTTTAAAGAATGAATTATTATTTAGTTTTTTTAATTTTAATAGGCCGATTTTTAAAATTTTATAAAAGAATTTTTAAAGTTAGCTGTTACATTATTATTCTTTATTTTACTTTTTATTTTTAGTCTGTGTGTTTTTAAAGTTAGCATTTTTTATTCGTACAATTATGTCGTGAAGTTTTAGAAAAATATAATAAAGAGGTTAATTAAGTTTTTTAATCTTTATTTAATTTTATAATATTAATTTATATTTAAAAATATCATAATATAAAAGGTCACATTAAATTAATATTTTTAGTATGTAACTATTATATATCGTATCTATGTCATATTATAATTATAAATATAATTAATTTATTAAATAATAAAATTCATATATATTAGATAAAAAATATTAATATAATATAACTTGTTGCATCATTCATATTAATAGAAAATTTAACATTAGATTATTATTATTATTATTAGCTGATAGAAAAAAATATTAACTAACAATAGAACCCGTTTTTTGAGAAACAAGGCCAACGTACAAGTTAAACCGGCAAAAGCAGAGGGTTTGGTTAAAATCAGATTTAGGTGTGCTTGGTTTGAGAAAATAGTAATAAAATTTATAAACAGAGTGCTTTGGTCAAAATAAGATTTAGGTGTGCTTGGTTTGGGAAAATAGTAATAAATTTATAATCAGCCTCCTCACAATTGATTATGAGGAGGTATGTTGTTCTAAAAGTTGACTATGACGAGGTGAGTTGTTCTAAAAGTTAATATAGAAATTCTTTTAATTTAATTATAATATATTATTAAATATTTTTTATTTTTCCTTTATTTTTATGCAAACCAATCAAACACCTAATTAATAGGACACAATATAAAAGAAAGCTATAATTGAAACGGGAGATGAGTAACATTTTATTCATCAAGCGAAATAATTAATAATTTTAAACGATTATATTAATTGAGGTTTTTATGGACCTTACCAATTGAAGTTCGATCTTTTATTGTCTAACAAATGACCAACAGTTTTACATGTTTCAATTCATTTGTTTGTGTGCCAAATTGAGTTTTATATGAATCCTTATGAAGTAGGACTTATAATCTAAGTAAAATTTATGATATTAGATCATATGCAATAGAGTGAGGTAGAAAGAAAGTAATTATTCTTTTAGTTTTGATAGAAATCTCAAGATGAATTAATCAAGTTGTGTATAAATACTATTTCATTTTAAAAAATTATTTACTAAATAAAAATTTTAATTGTGAAACTAAACCGGCCTCTTTATCTTAATATTATTTTTTAAACAACAAAAATCAACATCTCATTATTATTCAAATGAATAGAACTAACTAGTTTAAAAGAGTTAAGTCACTTAACAAAAATTGTTTCTTTTTTTATCAACGGGGTATTTAATTAAAATGGTAGGGTCAACTTGAACCCAAAAAAAAGTAAAGTATTTAATATTTTATGAAAATAACATTTTGTAAAGTAGTTGTGTGGCATCATTGTCTCAGTGACAAGGGACTACTTCCGAACCTGTCAAATTTTACCTACTTTTTCCTTGTTTAAGTGATTTATTGTCTCAAATCAATACCAAAACAAATATAAAAAAAACAAAAAGGGTGCTCGTTTTTGTAGCATTCTAAAATTTTGGTTGGACGTGCATTAGGGTAATTAGTAGACCGTTCTAGTCCATTTCACACATGTCGCCTAACTTGGTAACAGTGTCAGCCAACTTCACCGAAAGCTGCCTTTTCTCATACACACTAATTAGTAATTACGTTTTGCTAGACGAACACCGTGTTAAAAGAGTTCATGATATTGACCGGAAAAAAAAAGGAAAGTTAAAACTTTATAGCAAACTCCAGCTCAGATAATATTAAACCATACCATGCTTGAAATTCTTAAAGTCGTTCTAATTTTAGTGGACGGTATCAGAGGAGCGGTTCTATTGTGCACTAATTATGGTATCGTTCTTCTTATTTAAGCCACTTCATCCAAGGTCTTTCATGCACTGATATTTGTTTCGTAAATATGTGTCCGGCACAAGTTTTCAATCGTTTAGTAATAATAATAATCTGTTGCAGTATTTAATACTTTCAATTACGTTGATTTTTCACTATACCCAAGTAGCTATTACGACCTACCCGTAGCAATAAATAGTATGATCAATTATATGTTGCTTGTAATAGCCGTAATAAGAAAAAATGGAGGATCTGGTCTGGTATGTTTCACATCAAGATATGCCCTGTCTCGAGCTTGCAACAACTAAGGGAAAAAAAAAAAAAACACCGTTTTCGAACTATTCTTGCAACTTGCACAATGTTCAAGCACATTTGCTCTATCGCATGATGAGTGACGAGACATGATGTTGTTCCAGTAGTCCAGTGTAACTTTTTTAAGACGTCATTGTCTAAACTTGACATATGCTACTCCTGCTAATCTTTTTCTTTTAAATTTCAATCCAAACCTTCTTGTGTAATGTGAAGCAATTGACTAAAGATTGCAAAAGTAATTGTCAATTCAAACTGTACCGTGGGAACTTGGCACTCAGTGCTAGCTATTTGATTATAAAAACTCTAATCAACGGCAGTAAGTAACTAATATCAACCCATATCAGAAACTGGCAGGAGGAGGGTCACGAGCCATGATCTGAGTCTTAAAAAGTTAAAACAATGCAAAATGGAAAGTGACTAATGGGTAGTGGATACAGCCGAAAAGGACGTGCGAAATTTCTACACCGCTGAAACCTGAATATCACGATCGAAAATAATAGTTTATTAGTTTTGCATTATCTTTTTCAGGGATGTGCGATTCCAACCTATTCCTAGCCAATATTTTCTCTGATATAGATGCATGCTTTCAATGTCTAAAAGGTGAAAACAATAGTGGTCCTTATTTTTAATACCCCATATTCTAAACTTAAATGATTCAATTAAGTCCAGCTCCTGAGAAATCCTAAATTGTCCACGATTAATACAAACGTTTAGTACATCATTCTTGTCAGGACGTGCCATTTTATCTATAATATATGACTTGCTTGTACTGGATTTATATGTGCTATGACTCATCTCACAAAGTATGGATGCAGTTACGTGCAGATTGCAATCCTCTTACGTTCTTTATATAAAAAGAGTTTGTATCTTAGCTCTTCCACACAAAAAAAGAAAAGAAGAGTTTGTACCTTTAAATGGAAGTCGTTCTCTCTTTATTATTCTCTTTCACCTTTTATAAGTTTCTTTCTAATTTTAGCATCGGAATCTTTATGCCGAGATTATGTCTAGTATAGATTACATGTCTGTAAATTATATTCTTCAAATTGATTCGTAGTATTCCAGCATACGCAACCCAGAAAGTCATTCATCCTCGTGAAAGGAATTAATTAATTCGCGTCATCTATAAGCATTAGATGAAAGGCCATGTTTTAGTTCCGATTTCTAGTAATGTGATGGGGGGAGGACTCAAAGACCGCAGAAAATACCACCCCTCTCAGATATGTCTAGGGGAGACCAACAAAACTCCACCCGTGATAACACTTTCACATTTACTATTCTATGAAAGAAAAGTAAAAAGAACTTCAGTTCTAAATCTTACAAATTCATATATTCTGATTCTATACAAACAATAATTTTAATAGAAACTTATCATCTATAGTTATTTGTGTATCTTTACTTGTAACAAAACCAAAGTTTTGATAGTGAACAAGTAAATTGCATAATATCAACTTATTAAGGTTGCATAAGTATTGGCATATATATAGCCTTACAGAAAGTGATCAAAACAGAAAAACAGCCCACGTTTGAACGTGGTATATGGCAAACATTGAAATATAAATATGCTAACCACTATGCCCTGTAGAATAGGACTTACTAATGGACTTATTCAACAGATAACAACTAAATGCATACTCAACATTCCCTCCCTTAAACTGAGCCATCAGTTTATACTGGGAACTTCACACATGCCCAGTAGATTTCGCAGCTTCACAAATGCTTCAAACTTCAGCGGCTTTGTCATTATATCAGCAAGCTGTTCCTGCGTGTTACAATATACCAAATCAACCACACCATCTCTAACCAGCTCACGGAGAAAGTGAAACCTGACATCAATGTGTTTACACCTCCCATGAAGAACAGGATTCTTGGACAGCTTGATTGTAGAGCTGTTATCACACATAATTGTGGTACTATTCTCTTGATTATGGCCAAGTTTCTTCAAAATTCTTTGTAACCAGACACATTGACAAGCACAAGAGGCAGCTGCAATATATTCAGCCTCAGTGGTTGACAAACTGACCACTGGTTGCTTCTTTGATGACCATGACACTGCACCAGAACCCAACATGAACACATACCCTGTTGTGCTTTTCCGATCATCAAAATCTCCTGCAAAATCACTATCTGAATAACCAGTAAATTGCTTGTTGCTATATGAGTAACCTGTAAGCTGCTTGTTGCTGCCCTTTTTATAGAAAATCCCAAGATTCGTTGTCCCTTTCAAGTATCTCAGCAGACGTTTGGCTGCCCACCAGTGTTCTTTGGTTGGACTTGACATGAATCTGCTGATGAGGCTGACACTATATGTTAGATCTGGTCTGGTTGCAGTTAGATACATAAGACTGCCAACCACCTGTTTAAATAATTGTGCATCAACCTTAGATCCCTTTTCATCTCTTGACAGTTTGCAACCTGGAACAATTGGGTTTCTGACAGAATTGCACTCATCCATCCCAAACCTCTTCAAGATCTCATGTGCATACTTTCTTTGAAACACAAATATTCCATCAGGCAGTTGCAGCACCTCAATGCCCAGAAAATAACGCATATAGCCCAAATCGGACATATCAAATTCTAACATCATAGATTGTTTGAACTCTTCATACATAATTCTGTCATTGCCAGTAAAGATTAAGTCATCAACATACAAGCTCACTATTAAAAGCTTACCTCCTTCCTTCGATTTTGTGAACAAAGTGTGTTTATATTCACATTTTTCAAAGCCTGCTTTGCTGAAGTACGCCTCGATCTTGCTGTACCAAGCTCTCGGAGCTTGTTTGAGGCCGTATAAAGCCTTGTTCAACTTATAAACCTTATGCTCCTCTCCTTTCTTCTCATAGCCTGGTGGCTGGTGCACATAAACCTCTTCATTTATTTCTCCATGTAAGAATGCACTTTTTACGTCAAGCTGAAAAATATTCCAGCCTTCGTGAGCTGCTGTGGCAATAATCATACGTATAGTATCTAGCTTTGCAACAGGAGCATAAACTTCTGTATAATCTATTCCATACTGTTGAGTGTAACCCTTTGCCACTAGTCGTGCCTTGCATTTGTCAATTTCCCCTTCTGCGTTCAACTTGGTTTTAAAAACCCATTTGACTCCAATGCTTTTTGCTCCAGCAGGTAGAGTAGTTAGGTGCCAGGTTTTGTTTCGTTCAATGGACTCCATTTCTGCATCCATAGCATCTCTCCATTTCTTTGCTTTCACTGCTTCCTCGAAATCAATTGGATCTGCTTCTGTGAGAACAGACATTGCAGCCAAATCTTCTTCCTCTGATAACCCTTCTCCTGTGCAGTAATCTTGCATCCAATGTGGTGCCCTTCTTTCCCTCCTAGTAGTTACATTCTGATCAGTTATATCACTGCTTGATCCAACTGCTGCATTTTGGATTTCTGGTGAATCAATTGGTCTTTCCTTTTCTGCCTCATCTCCCGTATTTTCACTCCATTCTAACAACTCTGTCGCCTTTTCTTGCTTGCCCATGTCCCAATTCCAACCTTCATTCTCCTCAAAAACAACATCCCTGCTCACAATGACTCGTTTTGAAATAGGATCAAATAGTTTGTATGCTTTGGACTCATCACTCACCCCCAGTAGAACACACTTCAAGCTTTTATCGTCTAACTTCGTTCTTTTCTGGTCCGGAATATGCACGTGTGCCAAACACCCAAATACTTTAAAATATTCAACTGTAGGTTTCACTCCACTCCACACCTCTTCTGGAGTTTGATTTGGCACCGCTTGAGTTGGGCTTCTGTTGAGAATATGGATACACCATTTTACTGCTTCTGGCCAGAAGACCTTTGGAACCTGTTTTTCAGAAAGCATGCATCTAACTAGATTCATCACAGTTCTGTTTTTCCTCTCTGCAATTCCATTTTGCTGCGGAGTGAACGCTGAAGTTAGTTGTCTGGCTATACCATTTTCCCTGCAAAATTCTTCAAACTCAGTCGACATAAATTCTCCACCTCTGTCAGTCCGCAGGCATTTGATATGAGCACCAGTTTCCTTTTCAACATAAGCTTTAAATCTCTTGAACATTAAAAAGGCTTCTGATTTTGCATTCAAGAAGTAAATCCAAGTTTTACGGCTAAAGTCATCTATAAAACTTAGAAAATACCTCTTGTCACTGTTTGATGCAGGTCTGATTGGTCCGCAAATGTCTGAACGTATTAGTTCCAGTTTTGTAGTTGCTTTCCAGTGACTCATTTTTGGAATTGAATCCCGATGTTGCTTTCCAACTAAACATGCATTACAAAGCTTCGTTGGAGCTGTAAAAGATGGCAAACCGCGTACCATGTGTTTATCTTCAAGTGTTTTCAGTCCCTTGAAGCTCAAGTGGCCAAACCGACAATGCCATAAGTAATTCTCATCTTCTGTTACAGCTTGAAAACATGCCGTAGTTGTAGGCGTCATTTCTGCTACCACTGCAAACATTCTATTCTTACTCATCCTTGACTGAATGATGAGGCCCTTTTGCTGGTGAAATATTTTACACTCTCCATGCTTAATTAGAATCTCCAGACCGTTTTCTTGAAGCTGCCCCATGCTCAACAAGTTGTTCTTGAGTTCAGGTAATAAACTTCTGAAATCACCTGAGTAACTCCATTCACTTTCATGCGAATACTTCCCTTTCCCATCACAGCCATTCTCAAGTTGTTTCCCAGCTTGACAGTTTGCCGGAAATGATTATCCAAAATCAAGAACCACTCCTTATTTCCACTCATATGATTACTGCACCCTGAATCCAGGAACCACACTTCTCCTTTTTCATCACAATTGGCGTCCACATAAGACATCAATAATATTTCTTCTTCATCATTTAGTTCTGCGTAATTCGCTCCATTTTCCAGCGTTGGACATTCATACTGAAAGTGTCCCAATCTATGACACTTATAGCATTCAATGGTGGCTCTGTTAAATGATTGCCTGCCACGGCCTCTTCCTCTGCCTCTTCCTCGATATGTGCCTCGACCTCGGCCTCTGTTAGAACTCTCTTCAAGAGTAACTTTGAGAACCTGTTCTTCATCACGATGGCTAATCATTCTTTGCTCATGAACAATCAGACTGCTCTGCAATTCATCTATTGTCATTGTATCTAAATCATTAGATTCTTCAATAGCACATACCACATAGTCAAATTTTGATGTCATCGATCTCAAAATCTTCTCATTGATAAGTAAAGGACTCATTTTCTCACCATGAGACTTCATTTTATTAACAATGGTAAGTGTTCGTGCAAAGAAATGATCTACGGTCTCACCTTCCTTCATTTGAAGAACCTCAAATTCCTTTCGAAGTGCCTGCAACTGTGCTCTCTTCACCTTGGTTGAACCTTGATACTTCTGTTTCATCGAATCCCAAATACCCTTAGACGTACTTTTGTCAAGGATAGTTTCCAGAATATCACGATCAATGGCCTGGAAAAGAAAGTTCTTTGCCTTCAAGTCTTTTAACTTCTGTCCTTCTGTCACCTTTCGTTGTGCATCTGTTTGATCCTGTGTCTCTGCCTCTATTCCATTTTCTATGAGATCCCAATACTCTTTAGACCGAAGAAAGTTCTCCATCAGCATTGCCCAGTGATCATAATGCCCATCAAATCTAGGAATGGTTGGTTGAACAAAACTACTGCCACTGCTTTCTGCCATTATATGGCTTTCACTCAGGAAGAAAATAACTGCAAGCCTCACTTATTCACTCTTTTAATGCTCTGATACCAAGTGTTAGTGAACAAGTAAATTGCATAATATCATCTTATTGAGGTTGCATAAGTATTGGCATATATATAGCCTTACAGAAAGTGATCAAAACAGAAAAACAGCCCACGTTTGAACGTGGTATATGGCAAACATTGAAATATAAATATGCTAACCACTATGCCCTGTAGAATAGGACTTACTAATGGACTTATTCAACAGATAACAACTAAATGCATACTCAACATTCCCTCCCTTAAACTGAGCCATCAGTTTATACTGGGAACTTCACACATGCCCAGTAGATTTCGCAGCTTCACAAATGCTTCAAACTTCAGCGGCTTTGTCATTATATCAGCAAGCTGTTCCTGCGTGTTACAATATACCAAATCAACCACACCATCTCTAACCAGCTCACGGAGAAAGTGAAACCTGACATCAATGTGTTTACACCTCCCATGAAGAACAGGATTCTTGGACAGCTTGATTGTAGAGCTGTTATCACACATAATTGTGGTACTATTCTCTTGATTATGGCCAAGTTTCTTCAAAATTCTTTGTAACCAGACACATTGACAAGCACAAGAGGCAGCTGCAATATATTCAGCCTCAGTGGTTGACAAACTGACCACTGGTTGCTTCTTTGATGACCATGACACTGCACCAGAACCCAACATGAACACATACCCTGTTGTGCTTTTCCGATCATCAAAATCTCCTGCAAAATCACTATCTGAATAACCAGTAAATTGCTTGTTGCTATATGAGTAACCTGTAAGCTGCTTGTTGCTGCCCTTTTTATAGAAAATCCCAAGATTCGTTGTCCCTTTCAAGTATCTCAGCAGACGTTTGGCTGCCCACCAGTGTTCTTTGGTTGGACTTGACATGAATCTGCTGATGAGGCTGACACTATATGTTAGATCTGGTCTGGTTGCAGTTAGATACATAAGACTGCCAACCACCTGTTTAAATAATTGTGCATCAACCTTAGATCCCTTTTCATCTCTTGACAGTTTGCAACCTGGAACAATTGGGTTTCTGACAGAATTGCACTCATCCATCCCAAACCTCTTCAAGATCTCATGTGCATACTTTCTTTGAAACACAAATATTCCATCAGGCAGTTGCAGCACCTCAATGCCCAGAAAATAACGCATATAGCCCAAATCGGACATATCAAATTCTAACATCATAGATTGTTTGAACTCTTCATACATAATTCTGTCATTGCCAGTAAAGATTAAGTCATCAACATACAAGCTCACTATTAAAAGCTTACCTCCTTCCTTCGATTTTGTGAACAAAGTGTGTTTATATTCACATTTTTCAAAGCCTGCTTTGCTGAAGTACGCCTCGATCTTGCTGTACCAAGCTCTCGGAGCTTGTTTGAGGCCGTATAAAGCCTTGTTCAACTTATAAACCTTATGCTCCTCTCCTTTCTTCTCATAGCCTGGTGGCTGGTGCACATAAACCTCTTCATTTATTTCTCCATGTAAGAATGCACTTTTTACGTCAAGCTGAAAAATATTCCAGCCTTCGTGAGCTGCTGTGGCAATAATCATACGTATAGTATCTAGCTTTGCAACAGGAGCATAAACTTCTGTATAATCTATTCCATACTGTTGAGTGTAACCCTTTGCCACTAGTCGTGCCTTGCATTTGTCAATTTCCCCTTCTGCGTTCAACTTGGTTTTAAAAACCCATTTGACTCCAATGCTTTTTGCTCCAGCAGGTAGAGTAGTTAGGTGCCAGGTTTTGTTTCGTTCAATGGACTCCATTTCTGCATCCATAGCATCTCTCCATTTCTTTGCTTTCACTGCTTCCTCGAAATCAATTGGATCTGCTTCTGTGAGAACAGACATTGCAGCCAAATCTTCTTCCTCTGATAACCCTTCTCCTGTGCAGTAATCTTGCATCCAATGTGGTGCCCTTCTTTCCCTCCTAGTAGTTACATTCTGATCAGTTATATCACTGCTTGATCCAACTGCTGCATTTTGGATTTCTGGTGAATCAATTGGTCTTTCCTTTTCTGCCTCATCTCCCGTATTTTCACTCCATTCTAACAACTCTGTCGCCTTTTCTTGCTTGCCCATGTCCCAATTCCAACCTTCATTCTCCTCAAAAACAACATCCCTGCTCACAATGACTCGTTTTGAAATAGGATCAAATAGTTTGTATGCTTTGGACTCATCACTCACCCCCAGTAGAACACACTTCAAGCTTACATTGAATGTAGCACTAACATTACCATAGGAGTTATGCAATTCAATTTTATAAGCATTATCATTAATCCTTTCTAAAACTTGAAAGGGTCTATCTCCTCTAAGTTTAAAGCATAGATTTTTTTTGTTTTGGAAACCTCTCCTTTCTCAATTGCACCCAAACCCAATCACTAGGTTCAAATATAACACATCTTCGACTTTTATTGGCTTGCTTTTCATATTGTTCATTTCTCCTCTCAATGTTGACTCTAACTTTAGCATGCAACTCCTGCACAAATTTAGCATTTTTCATATCGTCAAGGTTAGTAAACTCATTAGAAGGCAACGGAAGAATTTCCAACAGAGTTAAAGGATTAAACCCATAAACAATCTCAAAAGGAGAAAATTGAGTTAAAGAATGAATAGCAAGATTATAAGCAAACTCAATGTGTGGGACACACTTTTCCCAATTGTTCAAATTCTTTTGGATGATCGCACGCAACAAGGTAGTCAAAGTTCTATTTACCACTTCAGTTTGACCATGTGTTTGAGGATGTGCAATAGTAGAAAACAAGAGTTTAGTGCCAAGTTTATTCCATAGAGTTCTCCGAAAGTGACTAAGAAATTTCACATCTCTATCACTCCCAATAGTCTTTCGCAACCCATGCAATCTTACAACCTCTTTAAAGAACAAGTTAGCAACATGAATAACATCATTGGTTTTAAAACAAGCAATAAAGTGAGCCATCTTGCTAAATCAATCAACCACCACAAAGATGCTATCCTTTCCACTAGATGATCTAGGCAATCCAAGCACAAAGTCCATAGATATATCAACCAAGGATGAGGGGGACGGGCAAGGGAGAATATAAACTATGTGATTTAACCATAGATTTTGCATGCCTACAAGTAATACATTTAGCATAAATAGAAACAACATCCTTTCTCATATTAGGCCAATAAAAATGTTCATGAAAAGAGCTAAAGTTTTCTCAACACCAAAGTGACCCATCAATCCACCGCCATTTGTTTCTCTAATCAGTAATTCATGCATAGAGCAAGATGGAATGAAAAGTTTATCATTTTTGAATAGAATCTATCAAATCTATAGAAATTATCAATATCATGTTTTTCACAAGATTTCCAAATTTCTACAAAGTCACAATCAGATTCATACATGCCTTTCAACATCTCAAAACTAAGTAATCTAGCATGCATAGAGGTAAGAAAAGAGTATCTTTTAGAAAGAGCATCAGCCACAACGTTTTCTTTCCCTTCTTTATGTTTAATAACATAAGGAAAAGTTTCAATAAATTCCAGCCACCTAGCATGTCTATTATTCAATTTACCTTGGGACATTAGAAATTTCAAACTTTCATGATCAGAATGAATGATAAATTCTTTTGGCCACAATTAATGTTGCCAAGTCTCTAAAGACCTTTTTAAAGCATACAACTATTTATCGTGAGTGGACTAATTTAAAGCAGCACCACTTAGTTTTTCACTAAAATAAGCAATGGGTTTCAAATCCTGCATTAAAACAACACCAATGCCTATTCCAGAATCATCACATTCAACCTCAAAAACTTTAAAAAAATTAGGAAGAATAAGAAGAGGAGCATTAGTCAATTTTTCTTTAAAGGTGTTAAAAGAAACCTCTTATGAATCACCCCATTTAAAAATCACATTCTTTTTTACCAATTCATTCAAAGAGGTAGCAATACTAGTGAAGTCCTTCACAAATCTCTGATAGAAGCTGGCCAAGCAATGGAAACTTCAAACTTCATTTGCATTCTTAGGAGTTGGCCATTCTCTAATTGCCTTCACTTTCTCTTCATCAACTTGAAGTCCTTTAG
>JANIIA010000191.1:18023943-18041933 GCA_027478495.1 Erythroxylum alaternifolium | reverse complement strand
CAAATATATGATATTGGTTCATTATTAATGAATTGTAAAGGATTATGTAGAACCTTTATTATTCATAGTTTTTCATAAAATGAGGTGTCATGTGATCAATATAATTTCAATTAGTTGAAGATTAGCCACAACATCTTTGATTAATTAAAAATATATATTATGTGTTATGGATCACATCTAGTAACATGACACAAATTGTAATTAATCATATTTAAATATAACAAATTTATCCCACAGGAAGATTTATTATATTTGTATGATTAATTAGAATGGAATACCAAATTGTCTTTTTCTTAATTTACCCACAGGTATTAAGAAAAAGAATATAATTTGATAGTTTTATCATAAAGAGTATGTATGAATCTTTTAATTAAAGCTTAGCCCACAGGTAGATTTAATTGTTATATGATTCCTGTATGAAATATGATTGCATGTTTTAACATTAGTAAAACATGATACATGTTTCTTTGCTTCAACAAATTTAGTGACATTAGCATGTAATTTGAAATTTGTGCAGTTATTCAACCTGTGAATTTTTTTGATATTCAATGTGATATTCCCGAATTAAATGGTAATAACTATAAAATATGGAAAGAGAGGATTCTCCTCCAATTAGGGTGTATGGACATTGATTATACGATCCGAAAAGATGAACCACCTGTACCTACTAAAACTAGCACTGAGGTTGAAATTGCTCTTTATGAACGTTGGGAGCGATCTAATCGCCTCAGTATGATGTACATAAAGAGCAAAATTCATCCAAGTATTTGTGGTTCTATTGGAGAGTGTGATCATGTTAGGGATCTATTGAAGGCTATAGATGAACAATTTGAGTCTTCAGATAAGGCCCTAGCTAGCACCTTAATGACTAAGTTATCATCAATGAAGCTCACAAGTGTTAGAGGTGTGCGTGAGCACATCATGCGAATGAGGGACATTGCGGCTCAATTGAGGTCTCTTGAGGTTAAGATATCCGAGTCTTTCCTTGTGCATTACATACTTAATTCTCTTCCACCTCAATATGGACTCTTTAAAATCTTTTACAACATACATAAGGATAAATGGTCTATGAATGAACTTCTGACCATGTGTGTTTAAGAGGAAGGGAGGTAGTAATGGAATTGGGTAAAAGTGCACATATGGCTACAGAAGGAAGGAATATAGGGCAAGCAAAACAAAAAGGAAAGGGTAAAATACCAGTCCATACTGAGATAAAAAAGGATTTTAATCCCAAGTGTCGCTTCTGCAAAAGGAAATAGCACATAAAGAAGGATTGTGGCAAATTTAAGGCTTGGCTTATAAAGAAAGGTATTTCAATCTCACTTGTTTGTTATGAATCTAATATGGTTGATGTTTGTCATAACACTTGGTGGATTGATTCCGGTTCGACAATCTATATTTTCAATACCTTAAAGGATTTTCTAAACCATAAGAAGCCAGTAGGCAATGAACAATGCATCTATTCAAGCAATAAGATGTGTTCACATGTGGAAGTTGTTGGGATATGCAAATTAGTTTTAAATTTTAATTTTATTTTGAATTTAGAAAGAACATTTTATATTCCAAGTTTCTCTAGAAATTTGATTTCAATTTCAAGACTTGTACCTTTAGGATATTCCTTTAACTTTTCAAATTCATCATTTGGTTTGTATCATGGATCTAATCTTGTTGGGAATGGTAAAATGATTGATGATCTTTTCCAAAATAATTTGCAAGAAAATGTTTTTCACAATACAATGCATGTCTATAGTAATGCTGGTATTAAAAGATGTGTTATGAATGAACAATCCTCTATATTGTGGCACTAAAGATTAGGCCATATTTCCCTTGAAAGAATTAAAAAATTAGTGAATGATGGAGTACTTAATACTCTGGGTTTTACTGACTTTGATGTTTGTGTGGACTGCATAAAGGGAAAGTAGACCAACATGAAAAAGAAAGGTGCCAAAAGGAGTTCAGACATATTAGAGATCATACATACAGACATTTATAGTCCAAAAATGGACTTGTATGTTCAGAAATACTTCATCTTATTTATATATGATTTGTTAGCCCAGGCTCTCGGTTCTTATTTCGTGGCGACAAGGCATCAAAATTAGCGGACTTTTTAAAATAAAAGTATATATATATAACTAACATCAAGATAAAAAAATTTAAATTCTTGGTGGAGTAAAAACAAATAAACACAAAAACAAAAAAATGAGAATATCATGGCCGTGAATTTGAAAATGTCACCACTGTGACAACAAAGAGTCATGACAGTGAGAGTCGGAAGTCGCGGTCGTGCTTGTGCACAATCGAGAGATTCTAACTAAAAGGGCATTTGCACGATCATGCAATTTGATAAACATTTCAGCTTTTGCACACCCATTTCTATTCTTCATAACTTTCAATCCTGAAGTCCAAAAATTATAAACTTTATGTTTTTAGAAAGCTTTTATGAAGATGATTTTGTCAAATAATGCTTAGATCAATACAATTTATTTGTTGAAGATTCAGGGCACATTTTCATCCCCTTTTTCTCTCTACTGTCAATATACACTTTACACAAAATCACAAGACCAGAAACCAACAATCATAGACTATACATACATAACTCCCAGATTAACTATTTGCTTAAGAATATTTATCCAAAAGCTATTAAACAACTAACAATTTATTCCCAACCACAATTGACACTTAACAGAGAAGAAATTTCTGCATATATTCAAACGAGAAACTCTGCGATTCTTACTGCCATTTCTCAAACAAAACAAAGTTTCATTTCTCAATCAACGCAGCGTTTACACATAAATTCAATTACGTATTAAGAGTTAAAACAATAGCATAATAAAAAAATACAACATGGATGCTAATGCTTGATATGCTTCTAAAATGCCAAAAGTTTCTGAACTAACTTAGTTACAAAAGATGAGTTTCTTGGAGATTTGTCGAAGTTTTTGCAAGGTTCACTGTTGATCTGTTGATTCTTGCACTTGAGAAGTGGAAATTGATGGGGTGAGCTGCGAAGCTTAGTGGCTAATAAGTTTATAGCCATCGATGATGAGCCACACACACACACAACCAAGTCTATTTATATACACCAATCCAGTTCACGGAACACTTAATTTAAATTACAATCACATAATCCATATCATATATTTTACAGTCATCAAACAAAGCATTCAATTATAAATCATGCTTATCAAATCACAATAAAGTACAAAATAATATGGCTTGAGAGAATCCTATATAACGAAATGACGAAACCGAAGTTTACACCATGAACAAAATGAGTCCATTTTTTGGAGCTCATATGCCACAAGCGAGTAGCTGGGAGAAGGCTATAGGTCAACGTGCACGTGACGAACGAAAAGGTATCTCTCTTGCCCACACAAACAAATTTTCGATGTTTGCATATTTCATATCATATTCATATTTTCATGCCATTTGTGTTTTTCTTCTTCTTATTAATTCCAAAAGCAGTAAAGTCTTTGAAAGCAAACATGATATCAGTCACAAATTATTTTTCCCACATTCACAATGATAAAAGGCAAGCATTTAGGTACACATACAAGCAAATAATTCAGCTCATCACATAACAACTATAAACATATTACCCACTTATTTACTTATAAATCCAAGATCAAGTTTGTCTTTCCTCTTGTTCTTGCCTTCGACTTTCTTGATTACCTTCAAACAAACATATTTTCATTCAAACATCATATATGAATAGAACTTCCATAAAGCTCTATTATCCAAAATGAGATTAGACTTAATCTACCCTTAGTTTATCTAACTCGAAGAACTAAGATCTAGTTAAAAGTTCATGAAAATCTAAGAACATAAATATCTTGTTCCTCTTCTTTCTCTCTTCAGTTTCAGCACATAACAACTCAGTTTCTCTGCTTTCTTCGTCTATCAAAACAAGAAAATAGATAAAGGGTTACCTATAACTTAGCTGAATCTTCTTCTTCCACTTCTTGTCTCCTTTATCTCTCTTTCCTTCTTCTTCTTTACTGGTTTGGTTTCTGCTTCTCTTCTTTTACTTCTTTCTACATTTTTCTTCTCTCTTTCTTTCTTATTTTACACGGCTCTCTCTCTTTTTCCCTAACTTCTCAAACACGTCTCTCCTTTTCTCTTGTTGTTACACGACTCTCTTCCTCTTTCTTTAGTTTCTTCTAGGTTCTTCTTTTCTTTCTTTCTTAACCTTATGAACACGTCTCTTTCTTTCTTCACTCACACACCCTTCATTTGTTCTTCTCTTATTAATCTAAAACAAACACTAATCTTCCAAACTTACCCTTTCATATTTACTCTAATACTTTCTAACTTCTTAACCTAATTCTAACACTTCCATTTAATCCATGCAGCCATATGTAATTAAAAAATATTCATAAATAAACTCCATAAATTATTAATTCAAGAATTCTGATTTTTACTCATGACTAAACGCCAATAATTTCTTATTTAGTAATTCTAACTTCCAAGAAAAGTTTGGGATCCAACATGATTACTCGCGATGTACGTAACTTTACTTGCTTCATAATAAGAATGAAGCATTAGATGCCTTTAAAGTATTTAAAATGGAAGTAGAGAAACAATGCGGTAAGCAAATAAAGATCGTGAGATCAGATAAAGGTGGAGAATTTTATGGTAGATACAATGAGGATTGACAAACACCCAGTCCATTTGTGAACTTTCTTCAGGAGCATGGAATAATAGCTCAATACACCATGCCTGGGACTTTGGACCAAAATGGTGTAGCAGAAAGAAGAAACCGAACATTATTAGACATGTGCATAGTATGCTTAGTAGCTCTAAACTTCCTAAATCTTTGTGGACTGAAGCTCTTAAAACGACAATGAATATATTAAATCGAGTTCTAACTAAGGCTATTTCTAAAACACCATTTGAGTTATGGAATGGCTGGAAACCGAGTTTGCAACATCTACGCATTTAAGGATGCCCATCTGAAGTAAGAGTTTATAATCCACAAGAAAAGAAACTGGTTTGTGGAACCAAGAAATGCAAAGTTTCTTGAGAATGACTTGATCAATGGGAGTTATAATCTCGGGACTTAGTTCTTGAGAAGGATCATTGCGAAATACAAACTCCTATTTCAAGTATAGATTGATTTCCATTCATAGCATCCCTCAAAGTCAAACAGGTGTTGAACAACCAATTATTAAAGTTCCACAAGCTGCTAATGACAATTTAGTATATTCGATTGTTCAACAATCACCAGAGGTTATTAAGTAACCAATTGTACAAGCTCATCCTAAGGAGGGCATTAATACAACATTAAAAAGATCAACTAGAGTGAAGAAATCAACAATACCTAGTGATTACAATGTGTATTTACAAAAATCTGACTATAATATTAGAGTTGAAAAGAACCCTGAAATGTTTTCACAAGCCATGAGTTATAATGAATCTCAATTGTTGTACAATGCCATGGTAGATGAGATGAATTCTATGACATCTAACAAAGTCTGGGATATTATCAATTTGCCTAATGGTGCAAAGGTCATTAGATGCAAATGGGTCTTCAAGATAAAAAAAGACTCATTAGGCAACATTGAAAGATATAAAGTTGGACTTGTTGTCAAAGGATTTGCTCAACAAGAGGGAATCAATTATATGGAGACCTTTTCTCCTGTATCTAAAAAAGATTCTTTACGAGTGATTATGGAATTAGTTGCCTTTTTTGATCTGGAACTACATCAAATGGATATGAAAACAACGTTCCTAAATGGAGACCTAGAGGAAGAAGTTTATATGAAACAACCAGAAGGATTCTCCTCTAGTGATGGTGACTTTTGGTGTGTAAGCTTAAGAAATCCATATATGGATTGAAACAAATCTCCCGTCAATGGTATTTAAAATTCCATGATACAATCTCTTCATATGGTTTTGTAGAGAATATTATGGATCAATGTATATATTAGAAAGTTAGTGGGAGTAAACTTTGTTTTCTTGTTCTATATGTGGATGATATTTTATTTGCCACCAATGACAAGAGTTTGCTATATGAGGTGAAATAGTTTCTTTCTAAGGATTTTGATATGAAGGATACAGGTGACGCATCTTATGTCATTGGCATTAAGATCCATAGGGACGGATCTCAATACATATTAGGTCTATCCCAAGAAACCTATATTAATAAGGTCTTAGAAATATTTCAGATGAAAGATTGTTCACCGAGTATAGCACCTATTGTGAAGGGTGATAGGTTTAATTTGAACCAGTGCCCGAAAAATGAGCTTGAAAGGAAACAAATGAAAAATATTCCATATGCTTCTATAGTAGGGAGCCTAATGTATGCTCAGGTTTGTACAAGACCTGGCATTGAATTTGTTGTTGGAATGTTGGGAAGATATCAGAATAAACCAGGTATAGACCACTGGGGAGCTGCCAAAAAGATGATGAGGTACCTTCAAGGGACCAAAGATTACATGCGTATGTATAGACGAACTGAGAATCTTGAAGTAGTTGGCTACTTAGATTCAGACTTTGTTGGTTGTGTTGATTCACAAAAGTCAACATCTAGATATATGTTTATATTTACCAGTGAAGCCGTATCCTGGAAGAGTTCAAAGAAGACCTTAACCGCTACTTCTCCCATAGAGGCTGAGTTCATTTCTTGTTTTGATGCTACCTCACATGGTGTATGGTTAAAGAGTTTCATATCTGGGCTTAGAGTTGTGGATTCCATTTCTAAGCCATTAAGAATGTACTGTGACAATACAGCTGCAGTTTTGTTGGCCAAAAACAACAAGAATGGCAGTCCAAGTAAGTACATTGACATTAAGTATTTGGCCATTAAGGAATGTGTCAAAGAGAATAAGGTGGTCATTCAACATATTAGCACTGAATTAATGATTGCTGATCCTTTAACAAAATGCATGCCACCAAAGAGTTTTAAGGTTCATATTGTTAGAATAAGACTCAATTACATTATGTGATTTATTATATGTACTTTCATGAAACTCTTATTAATTTTGTTATTTTCTCATTCTGGTGTACACTTTTTTATTTTAAGAATTACAACTATTATGGACCTAGAATAAACACAAAGGTTTATTCATTAAGTTAACGTGGAATAAGAAATAAGATGCATCGTGATACATGGAAGATAATATTCACATTTAGAGGACTTATCGCCATGATTCGTGCATTTGGTTTCTTTAATTGAGTAGAGATTTTACGACTTTTTTTTGGGTAAATAGATTACATCTATGACCCAAATGGGAGATTGTTATCCGTTGGTTTCCTTATGATGGGTTGTGTCTGTTCACTTTGAAACCTCATGTCCCTCCACTGTGAACCGTCATCTCCTTCTGTTTTTTTGATGGAAGACAACAGGGAATATAAATTATGTGTAAGGAGAGATTGGGTCCCTAAGCTTGACATTTTCTGATACATCATCTTATTGAATTTGTTAAAAGCTTAGAAGAGCCTTCTTACCTATTTGAATCTCTCAACATCAATGGTAGGAGGTATCAGATCTAAATTCCGCATTTCTATTTTGTTCATCATAATAGAGATGTATATTGTTTCTTTTCATGTCTTACAAGCAGATCATCAGAATTTAGGTTTGGATGCTTAATCCTAAATAGTTTTTAAAAGTTAATAAAACCTTCAGTAAACGAGAATGTCATCTTGTCTTTATTTGGAAACTCGGAAGATTTTGCATTCAAGGAAGTCAAGACACATCTATAACCTATACTTCATCAGTGCCTATTCTCTTACTACTTCCTCCCAACTTTATGTTGTTGGCAGCAAGCTTGCAGTTATCACATTGGTGAGTTTTGTAGCTTCGATTGAACTATGCAATCTCCTTGTCCTCTTCTCCTCCTATAAAGCTTTTAGGGCTACCATTATCCATTGTTAGCTAAATTTGTAACCTAGGAATCAGCTGTCGTCCTTGAAACTTTGGAAGATAACTTTGTATTTTCATTCATGAGCTATTCTGGGAGAGGTAGAAAGTCCCATCTTTAGCAGTTTGGCTTTGAGTTCAGGTTCCAACTACCTTGGAGTATTTATCAGTATGACTGATTTGGTCAGTATAGCAAAATTGTTGCTAATTTTGATAAGGAAAAAAAGATGCTCATAAATACTTATACACTCATATAAAAATAAAATAAGAGATATGCAATAAAACTTTTATCCTTTCCTCTCTTCTAATAAAAATGAAATATTACATGGTCATTTATAGTGCCAATTGAGAATTCTAGACTAATTAAATTCACTTAATGCTAAAATACAAACAAGAAAACATGCTTAATGACATAATAAAATCTACATAACTGAAAACTGACTATTTATCTTTATTTTATCATAAGGCTCTCTAAGTAATTCTAAATGACATAAGGTTAGATGATCTAAATCTAGATATATAAAGCTTTAAAATAAATCTTAAACCTGAATTGATTAAGATTTGACTATCAACTACTCATTTAAATTTGTTGCATTAAAAAAATCAAGCTTATTTCTAACACTCTCTATAGAATTGATTTTGCATAACTCAAAATATTATCCATAATTTTAAATAACATCATATTTGAGGGGCTTACTAAAAATATTAACAACTTAATCAAAGGGTTTCACAAATTCTAAATTAATCTACTTCTTAGCAATTCTAAAATAAAATGAAAAATCTGTCAATATTCTTACTCTTATCATAAAACATTGGATTTTTTTGCTAATGCTTAAGAGATTTTATTGTCAAGCATGATTTTTTTTGTTGCTTCAATATGCTCAAAATGAAGTTTTTTTTAATAACCTTCTCAACCAAATAGCTTGGCAAGTACAGGAAGTGGATGTGACAAGTATAGGAAGTAGATGCTATATACTCTAATTTACATTTTGGGAGTGTGATTATGATTTGTTTCTTTCAACACTATGAGATTTATATCTTAAAAAGAAACAAACCCATTATTGCTTTTTATATCAACAAGATCTCCAACAATATTACTATTACAAAAACCCATCAATTAAAGTTTTTGGAAGTTAAATATTCCATAGTAAATTATACCTTTGAGATTCTGAATAATTCTCTTAGATGCCTTTAAGTAAACTTTAGATGAAATGTCTATAAATCAACTAACAAGTTTAACTGTAAATAAGATATATGGTCTTAAACAAATCAATTACCTTAAGTTTTCTTATAAGACTTTTAAACAAAGTTGGATCTACACTCTCTTATCTACCAAACTTGGATACCTTTATTTAACACTCCTAGCTCCTTTGAATAACCTTCTTGAATGACAAAAAATTTTATTATCTATTTGCTTCACTTTAATTCCGAAGTAGTAAGACATCAATCCCATATCATTCATTTTAAATTTTATGGTCATTGAATCTTCAAAATTTTTAACCATATTGGGATTGTTGTCTATGAAGATAAGATCATCCATATACATATAAAACAAGAATAAATTATATTTATCCTTTTTAACATAAAGAGCATATTCATGTAAGCATATGGTGAAACTATTCTCTTGAAAATAATTGTCAATTTGGATATTCCAAACTCTTGTTTCTTGATTAAGTCCATATAACGCCGTCTTTAATTTTATCACTTTATATTCTTGGCCTTAAATCGTATATCCTATTAGTTTTTCAATGTAGACTTCTTCCTTTATATAACCATTAAGGAAAGCAGACTTCACATCCAATTGATGAATTGTCTAATGATTTTGGATAATAAGACATTAATAAACAAATTATTTTTAGGTAAGCAACAGGGACAAATACCTCTTTATACTATATCCCTTGCTTTTTCTTATACGTTTTGACAACAAGCCTTGCTTTGTATCTCTTTACTTCACTTTTGGCATTTTCTTAACTATATACACCCATTTGACTCCAATGGTATGATTTGAACTCTTAAAAGAGAAATAAGTTCCCATATATCATTCTTTTCAATGATTTGAACTTTTTTATTCATTGTATGAATTCACTTCTTATTCTTAATAGAATTTTAAAAATTTAAAGGTTTAATATCTGTAAGTAGACAAAGGAAGTTAAGATTATTAAAAATTTCATCTTCTTTTATATCCTCGAAGTCCCATGCTTATTGATAATGTTGATGATGATACTTAAGAAGATCGGATTATTGAGGTTGGTAAAGAAAAATCATTTATGACTTTTTGACAACCTCATTTTCTTCTTCATATTCAAAATGCTCCAATTTTAAAATGCTTCTTCATCAAATTCAACATCTTTACTAATTACAATCTTTCTATAGGTGTAACACCCTATTACCGTAGGGTACGCACTGGGACTCCTGTAGGTCATTCCGATACATATCCTATGATAAGGGAGCGCTACGTGCGATCACTACAGTACTCCACATGGCATCATATACTAAGTTACCCTTCCCATAAGTGAGGGGATGTTACAATAGGTTAGATTAAATAACTTGTAGCCTTTTGAGTTTTTATTATATCCTAGAAAAACAAACTTCTTCTTACTTTGGCATATGAACATAAGGAATATAGCCAAACATTCTTAAGTATGATGCAAAAGGCTTCACTATACTCTATACTTCTTGTGGAGTGACATCTTCAAACTCTTTGTAGGATTACAATTTCAAATATAAACCACATATGTAACTGCTTCAGTCCAAAACTCCTTAAGCGTCATCTTGCTTTTTAATACGATTCTCACTATATTTAGGATTGTTTGATTCTTTCTTTTAGATAATCTAATTTTTTGGAGAGATTTTGACATTATAAAAGGAAGATAAATTTCATGTAGTACACAAAGCTCTTAAATTCATTAATAGTAAATTCTTTACCTCTATTAGTTCTTAAAGATTTAATCTTAGAGCCACTTTCTTTTTCAACCAAAGCTTTAAACTTTTGGAAAAAAAGGTATAAATTCTTTACCTCTATCAGTTCTTAAAAATTTAATCTTAAAGCCACTTTCTTTTTCAACCAAAGCTTTAAACTTTTGGAAAAAGGTACAATTTTCCCTAGTGTTTCCTAAAGTGTCCAAGCTCCTATAGTTCTTTATGGTACTAATTCACCTTTTAACTTTTACAAAATAGAACAATTGATCCTAAAACATTTCGTTAGCTTTCTGTTTGTTAGGCATGCCATCTCCATTATTTAAGAACATATAGGTTACTAGATTTATGAATGTGCTAACCTAGCAGATGATGTGTCATTTATCATTTTATTTTATTTTTTAAATTTATCTTTTTTAATTTTAATATAAAAACATTGTTAATGTTTTAATTTTACCCAAAATACCTAACACCCATACTTAAAAATCTCTAACACTCATATTTTCGCTTCTCCCCTATTATTTACAAAGCCTTATTTCTCTCCCTATCTTCGATATTTTTTTAACTAAATGACTCCAGCTTCAAGCCAAAATGTTACTTTCTTTGGGGGAATTGAAGCCAACTGATCATCCATCTTATCCCTATAATCATAAGCCATCAAGTTTTATATTTGAAATAAATGACAAAAATAACACAAAATAGAGAACAAAAGAGCACAATGGGTACCTAAAGTAAGTTCATGACTACTCACTTAAATTTAGAAGTAGGAATAATGAATTCGTTAAATTGGCTATATACCAAAGAAATCATAAATTCTACTTTAACTTCACCTGAGTTTCTCTATAAGCAATAATCAACTTAAGTTATAATCAAGTCGTCAGATAATCAAGACTTCAAGTCTTTGAATTTACACCTAATGAAAAATGAAAAATGAAAAATGAAAAATGAAAAATGAAAAATGCAAATAAAAATCTATAAGGAAAGAAGGAGAGAAAATTGGACTAAGATTCAGAAAGGCCTTACTTAGTCTTAGGTTTGAAACTTAAGACGGTGTTTAAAGCGTTTGCAATCTTTAGAAGAACTAAAATGCACAAAGAGGTAACCCATTCATATATATGAACTCTTTTCTCTTTCTCTTAATAAGTGAATTTCTGGATTACTTAACAAACCTAATATTGAGAGAGAATTTTTTAATAGAAAAGGACCATTATTGAAGAGGACAAGAGAAATGGAGCGTTAGAGAGACAAGAACATAGAGGGATAAAATTGTTAAAAGATTCTTGAAAGACTTTAGTAGTTTTATGTTTCTTCCTCAAAAGGTTTCATAGATATTGGGGGAGAAAGATGAAGATAAATTTTTTCTTTTTTTTTAAAATAATAATTTTATTTTTAAAAGAAAAATGTAAATTAAAAAATAAAATTAAATGTATATGACTTGTCAACTGCTAGATTGACATATTCATTGATCCGGTAGGCCATATGTTCTTAAATAATAGGGACATCATGCCTAACTAATAAAAAGTTGATGAACTGACTCTTTTTAAGACATCCATGTTGTAGATATTAAAGGGTGACTTGGTACCATAATAGTGACAGAGAATAGCTTAGCATTTAGGAAAGATTAAGGGGAGAATTACACATTTTCTCTAAAGTTTTTAAATGCTTTAAAACTTTCAGGATTTTACTTCAAAAATTTCATGTATGTCATTCTATTATAATTATTAATGAAGAGAATAAACTAAGAACTTTTACCAAAAGATGAAGGATTGGTGGTACCACAAACATCTACAAACAAGTTAGAGAGGTTTGGTAGCTCTTGAAGTTGATTAGTTTGGAAAGCTTTTCCTTGAATTCGTGCCAAGCAAGCATGTCTCGCATAGTTGTTTAGAATAATCTATACTCAAAATGCCTCTTACCATCTTCTTCTCTCCCAAAGCTTTGAATGCATTACAATTCAAATGTCCATACCTTATTTGCCATATCTATAAAGGACTCTTGACAATTGTCTTCAAACACATAGCTTTTGTAGTGTGTAAGTTTAATTAAAAAATCATGTTGCTAGTCATAGTCACCTTAGCAATAAGATTAGCATCACGATCTCAAAGCCAAAGAGTATGACGTTCTATATCAAATTGAAAACCATTCTCTAAATGTTGATCAATGCTTAAAATATTTTTCTTTTGTTTTGGAATAAAGTAAACATTAGAGAGAAGCTTATCGTCTCCTACTTTATTCTTGAGCAAAATTACACCTTAACCGTTGATCTCCATCATTATACTATCACTAAAGCATATAATCCATGTCACTTAAGTATCTAATTTAAGAAATTTATTTTTATCACCTGCTTTATGATTGCTAATTGTATTATCAAAGTATCATGTGCTATTTTCACCTTTCAGTTCATCCTTTACTGTAAGTAGTAAAGTTTTCTCTACATCATCTTTGTTGGCTTCTAAAAATTTTACTTCATCTTTGTTCTTGTAAAAATAATCCCAAGAATAATGGCCATAACTCAGGCTTTCCATTTTCTATTCCTTTTCTTTGACCATTTTAAAAATTATACGGTCAATTTTCACTAAAAGATTCTGGTTCACCTCTTCCTCTCCCTTGGCTCTATGCATATCCATGACCGTGTTTACTCCCATATGCAAATTGTGTTTTTTCACTTTGCTTTATGTAATTGTTTTTAGATTTTAAGAATAACTTTGCTATTAAAGCTTGTTCCACTAATACATCTTTTCTTGTTGTGATTGATCCTTTCTTTTTGAGATAGTAAAGATCTACTTAAATCACTCATCTATGGAAATTTTCTTACAAATTTGGATTCTTTATTTTGGCCACTATCACATAATTAAATTTCAAGTTGAGAGATCGTATGTTCTTCTATATAACTTGAACATCTTCTATAGTTTCACCAAGCCTTTTCATTTGATTCGCCACTCCAAAGACTCTTATGAAGTATTCTAAAATGGACTTGTCATTTTTTATTAAGAGTCCGTCAAATTAGCCCTAAGAGTTTGAAGTTGCACCTTCTTCACCTTTTCAACTCTCATCACTGAATTTTAGAGAGTTTCTAACACCTTTTTTAATATGGTTGCTTAGTTATTTTCTCGAACATTTCTTCATCCAAACTTTGATGGATGATGGTATGTGCATTCTGATCTTTTTTTCTTTTCTTCTTTAAGGCTTGTTTTGCACCTGAAGTCAAGGTTTCCTTATCTTGATGTTCAATAAGCTTTTCTTAACTACTAAGCTTGGTAAGGAAGCCTAAGCCAGACCTGGCTCGATTTGGTCGAACCTGACTCAAAGTTAACAAATTTGAATCAAATTGATTAGGCTTTAAAGTTGAGTTTGGGATTTTCTCTTAAATTCTAAACTTTAGGCTAGGTTCGAGATGATATTTCACAATCTGGTCTAGATTGACAGCCTGTCTATAACAATTAATGTATTATTATAGTTGATTTAGGCCCTCATTGGAAAATGAATATAAAGCACTTTCTATTATATTTCTTTAAGTCTTTCTATAGGAAAACTGATGGAAGCCCTATTCATTAATAACAAAATTAGATAGATTGCTTAGCCCTAATCCATTTTCTTCTTCTTGCTTCCTCTCTCTTTTATCACTTTTTTCTTATTCTAGAAAACAAAACTTTTCTTCTTAGAACTTTATTAGTTGTTAACATTTTATTTTTATTTTTATTTCATAGATAAGATTAGCAACTTGGCCTTTCATCATTATCTCAACCCACCCACCATATTCTTAAGCCTTTTCCATTCCAATTCACTTTGTCTACATTCTTTTCCTTTTACTTAAGGTGTTTTTTCCCCTTTCCTGTTGTTTCATCCAAATTTTTTATTACAGTAATTGTAAATAGAAAAATGACTGGAGGAAAAAAAAATAAAAGGAACAAAAAAATATTTATCTATGATTGGAAATATCTAAAATCTTCTTCTTTCCTTTAACTCTTTCATCAAAGAAATCATCAAGCTATCTAACAATATTCTCAATCCTATATCTCAACACCCCAAAACAACCTCTCAAGTTCTCTACTATTTTCATTATCTCTTCCTTTATTTACTAATTCACCACCATCCTTTGTTCGTCTTTACTCACCAACTTTGCTCTAAGGTCCTTTATAATCATCTTTAAGATAGAGAGTTGGCAAAGAAGAACAAAGAAGTTTCAAGTGGGTTAGGTCGAGTGTTGAAATTTGATGCGTTAGTTCAGAATTTTCTAGTAAACTTTTGGCCGCCCAAAACCTGATCGAGCTGAAAATCAAGTGGAGAAAACCATATTTGATTAAGTTTTGGGTCAAACTCGAGCCTTGCCCTAAAGTAGTCGAATGTTGACTATATCCCATATGCCTTATAAACTGAGAATAACCTTCATCCTAAGTGCCTAACTCTCATAGTTGAGTTTAATGAGTTGTGTGGAAAGAGTTGCCTCTGATATTACTTTATTGGAAAAAAACGAGATACACACACACATAAATACTGAAACAATAGTGTTCTTGTAATAAAACTTTTATTCTTTCCTCGTTTCTAATAAAATAAAATATTATATGGCTATTTATATTGCCAATTGAGAGTTCTAAACTAACCAACTTAAATCTACTTGATACTAAAATACAAAGAGAGAAATACTTACAATGATATAATAAAATCTGTATATATGAATGCCTTTATTTTATTATAACTCTTTCTAAGTAACTCTAAATGTCACAAAGTTGGATTCATTTGAATCTAGACACAAAGTTTTAAAATGAATCTTCAATCACCTAAATTAATTAAGATTTGACTATTTAAATAGTTCTTAAGAATTATTGTACAATACTAAAAATTGAGTTTATTTCTAGTAGTTAACACTCTATATCTCAAATACTATAATATGTTAAGAAAATTTAATCATTAATTCCAATAAAATTGGGATCAAACTTAATTCAAATATAATATATGTAAAAAAATTAATGTACATGTTAGATTTAATATGGAAGCTAAAATTAAAGGAGATTAACCTCCAATCATTGATATAGTTACTAAAGTGTAATAAGATCCTTATATTTTATAGAGCAACCATAAAAAGATTTGATTTTGAATGACGTAAAACCAAGTTTGATGATTTTAGACCCTTAGCAATCTAACTTGATGGTGTGTTATCCTTATGCATGTTAGGTTTTAAGAGACCCAAAGCTATGAAAATTTTATTAGAATGACATTCTTCCATCAAGAATGCCTCCATTAAGATGGTAGTAATAAAAGGAGTTTATCTGTAGCAAAATATTGGAACATTTAGTGAAAACTGGCACAATGGAAAACTATCACAACAAAAAACTGCCACTTTCTCCCATTTGGCCCATATATTTTGTTAAATGCAAAAACCTCATCACTAAAAAAAGTTTATACAAGAAACAAAATTCATGAATTATGACGATATATCCTTTAAAATTGAGTATCTTCTATGCATCACAATGTGTCTTATTTGTTACCTACATATGATAAAATAAATTAAATAAATAGGCTTATGCATGCTTAAGATCCCAAAATCAATATTATTTCTTAAATTTAACTAATTGAGAATAATTTTAATGAAAAAACATAATATCTGAATAAGAGTTTCACTAAAAACAAACAATTATATTTACAATACAAATCATGTTACGAGATCAAGTCGTACTCTAACTATAAGATTCTTCAAATTCATTGATGGCATAGCCTTAGTCATAGGATCAACTTTCATCAATTTAGTATTAATGTGTTCAGTGTCCGTTTTTCTTTCCTCAGTAAGTTCTTTTATGGCTAAATACTTAATGTTGATGTGCTTATTTCGACTTCAACTTCATTATTTTTAGCTATAAGGATAGCAACTGACTTACTGTAATGTAAACTTAATAGGTCTAGAAATAGAATCTAAAATTCTAACACTAGAAATGAAACTCTTCAACCAAACACCATGTGAAGTTTCCTCAATGTAAGAAATGAACTTAGCTTCTATACTAGAATAGCAATCAAGGTCTGTTTTGTACTCCTCCAATACATATCTCCATTTGCAAGCATAAAAACAAAGTCAGATTTTGACTTACATGAATCAACAAAAACATTAAAGTCTGAATTAGAGTACCCAATAACTTCTAGATCCTCATTCTACCTATACATAAGCATGTAATCCTTTGTCCATGAAGGTACCTTATGGCTTTCTTTGTACCTCTCGAGTAGTCTAAACCTAGATTACTATGTTTTCTTCTCAACATTCTTATAGTAAATACAATGTTAGGCCTTATGTAGACTTGAGCATACATAAGGCTTCCAATAACAGAAGAATAAAAAATGTTTTTCATTTGTTCCCATTTGAGGTTATTCATTGGACATTGAATCAAAGTGAGCCTATCCATCCACAATAAGTGCTATACGTGGTGAACAATTATTGGGTGCTATACTTAATGAATAATCTTTCATCCAAAACCTTTATAAGCTTTTATTCATATAGGTTTCCTAAGACTAACTCAAAATGCATCAAGATCTATACCTATGAACCTTAATGCCAATGATATAAGAAGCCTTACTCATGTCCTTCACCTTAAAGATCTTAGAAAGAAATTGTTTCACCTTATGTAGCATCCCCATATGATTGGTTACAAGTAAAATATCATCCACAAAATTTATAAGAAAACAATTTTTACTCTTATTAACCTTCTGGTATATACAAAGATCTACTATATTCATTATAAGACCAAATGAAGAGATAACATCATGAAATTTCAAATACCACTAATGGGAGGTTTGTTCAAAACCATGTATGGATTTCTTAAGATTGCATACAAAGTGCTCACTATTGTAAGAGGAGTGTAACACCCCATTCCTGCTAGACCCGAACCCGATATCGATAGTGATATCCGAATCCGTGCCCCGCGAGAGTGGTGTGCCACAACACTAAATAATCAAGCAGTCGGTATAATTTTTTTTAAAACCATAAACATAAAGTATAGAAAATCAGTAACCAAAACGTTCCACTTTCTTTTATAACCATTTGACACAATACAATGAAATCAACAGAACCTTTTTATTTGCCATTTGGGCCCATTTTAAATTACAAAATACAAACCATATCATTCGTGTTCAATTTCCCAAAATTAGTACAAACTGAAATATTCGATTACAAAAATTACAAACTGTAATATTTGATTTCAAATAATACAACAATTTGCGAAAAATACAA
>JANIIA010000191.1:18011186-18023843 GCA_027478495.1 Erythroxylum alaternifolium | reverse complement strand
TACACTTTTAGGCATTTTCACACAACAAAGCACCTAATCTTCAAAAGACATCCGAAATTCAACAACTCATAACTTTCCATCCTTATATAAAAAAAAATCATACTTTATGGCAATAGAAAGCTAACAAGAAGGTATATAACTTTCATGAAGACCAATTTAGCCAATTCAGCCTAAATCAACCCGGATTAATTTCCAAAGCTTCAGCTCACAAATCCTATTTTAGTGTACATATGCTCACATTCATGTCCAAATTAAGAACTCTTAAGGCCCGAATTAGACTTCACTCCCTTCACAAGAAATGTAGCTACACTCGTCTAATTTCATTTAAGATAAAAATCATCTCAATTTCACAACCACATAAAAAGTTATAGTGGAAACACTGAAACATATACAAACACAATTTTTCCAGATTTGATCCTACCTCTCATTCTACATCTTCCATACTATTTCTAACACAACCAACACACAATTCACTTCATAAATTCACCATAACCCATCTTAAAACATATCTTTAGACATTAGTCCGCAAATTGGCAGCACACACACACACACTCAATTTTCCATTATTAATGCATATATTAGGTGGACATGTAGGCAAGTGACATGTGTCAATTGCCACATGTCACACTCTCATTAGCTTACTCAATTTTGTTCCCAAATCAATTCCAATTTCTCTCCAAAATTCTAATGGCTCAATTCAAAAATTCTTAATTTCATATGTCTAAATTTCCAGTGCCATTGGACAGTCAATTCTTTTACCAGTAAACCCTTATTCTGCCGCTTGGCAGTTTTCTTAGTCCGGAAACAACCCCAAAAAATTTCTAAAATTCTCTAAAAATCTCAAAACACTAATGACCCTCTCCAACATAATTTTTACACACACGAAGCCTATTTTTCAAAATTCACATTTATTCACCACTATACCGGGAAAATGTCATGAATGCATGTACAGATATTTTTTATGTGCAAAAATCACCGTCCACAAATGCATGAGCATGAGATGTGTTTTCCTAATTTCTCCGATTGACCTCACTTGCACCCGTTTCTATGGTTCAACCCGTTATATGGAAACGGGATGTTACAAGGAGAATCCTTTATATTATTTCATATAAACATCTTTCTCTAGTTCACCATTGAAAAATGTTGTTTAACATTCATTTGGTGCAAATCCTTATCAAAATGGGAAACTGATGCTATGATGTCTATGAGTGAATCTTTTTCAGATACCAGAGAAAAGGTCTTTGTGTAATCAATTCTTTTCCTTGAGTCAATCTCTTAGTTACAAGTCTTGCTTTAGATCTTTTGATGTTTACTAATTAGTCTTTCTCTGTCTTAAATACCTATTTACATCATATGGATTTTACATTATTAGGCAACTGGACAAGATTCTCGATTTCATTTGATAACTTATATCTTCTTTCATAGCATTATCCCATAATTAGATTCCTTATTTTTCGTGGATTATGGAAATGTTCCAGGATAAATTTGTCACTAATACTCTGTTCAAACTCTTATAGATACACAATGTAGTCACTAGGAATTGTTGATCTCCTTGTTATAGTAAATCCCCTTAATGTTGTATTAATATTCTCCTTAGAAGCTCATTGTCAAATCAATTGATCAATAATTTCCTGTATTTGTGGAACAATAGGATTTACTATATCATAATCATGAATTTCTTAGGCATTTGAACCCTAGGAGTGATGTGAAATACAATAATCCATCTATTAATTGAAGTTGAAATTTGAGATTTAAAATGTTCTACATTAGATCCTATACTCCATCCTTTTTCATTCCCACTAATCAAATTATCCTCAAGAAATTTCACATCTCTCGATTCCACAAACCTAGTCATGTTAGATGGATAGTAAATATATATCCCCTGACCTTTTGGTATATTTATGAAATACCTATTAATGGTCTTAGGTCTAACTTATTTTCTTTTAGATTATAAACTTTTACTTTAGATGGAATTCCCAAATGTGCATATGTCTCAAACTTAAATTCCAACCTTTGAATAACTCAAATGGTGTCTTAGGGACAACCTTAGTTGCAACTCAGTTTAATATATAGAAAGCTATGTTAAGAGCTTTAGTCTATAAGAACTTAGGAAGCTTGAAACTAGCTAATATGGTCCGCACCATCTACAATAATGTTTACTTTCTTATTTTGGCTACACCATTCTACACACATCGGTCTACTTACCCTTAATGCAATCTACACAAGTATCAAAATTAGTAAAATCTAAAGCACCAAGTATGCCATCATTTAATAATCTCTTAATTCTCTTTATGGAGATATGTCATAATCTCTGTTGCCACAAAATAGAGGAATCCTTATTCATAACACATCGTCTAACGCCAACATGATCATTAATATGCAGTTTGTAAAGTGAATCAAATTGTAAGTTAATATGGTAAAGACCATTAGACAATATACAATTTATGACAAGATTAGTGTTAAAAAATAAGTTAACACAATTATCAAAGTTAAAGGAATATCCAAAAGTTACAAGTCTTAAAACATAAGTCAAAATTTTAGAGAAATTTAAAATAGAAAACGTCTTCTCCAATAATAAAACAAAGCCACTATTGACAACTAATCTATATGTCTTAGTAGCTTTAACACATGAGCTAATGTTGTTGCTTGAATAGATGTACCATTCGCTTCCCACTAGCTTCCTTAGATTTTTCAAACCATTTCATTTCAATTCACACGTGAGATTTAAGACAATCTTCTTTATGTTTCCCTTCTTTTTGCAAAGAAACACTTGAATTCCTTCTTGATTTCACCTTGGCGAGGTATCTTTATCTTCCCTTTCCTTTCCTTTGATCCTTATTCTTTCTTTAATTAGCTAATGCACACTTTCCCCAACCTCCATAAACAACGTTCGTTCTTCTTGCACACACATGGTCATCAACTTATTAATTAACCATTCATCCTCATACGTGTTATAAGATATTTTGAGAGGTCCATATTAAGATGACAATGTATTCAAAATGTAGTGCACAAGAAAAGTCTCAGACATACCCACTTTAAGAGCCTTCAATTAAGCCACAGTGTTGCTCATTTACGTAATTTTCACACACACCACCAACACTGTGAGCTCTTAAGATGAGAATCTTGTAATTAGGGTTTTAGCATGTGCATTTTTTGAGGACACGAATTGCTCATTTATGACCTTCAACAAAACATGAACATTATTTTGATCATATTAGAAAAATTCACAAGGAAAAATAATTATAAACATGCTTATGTCACAAAATTGAGTCAAACAAACATAATCATACTTTACAAATATAAAACATTTGATAAAATGAATCAACAATAAGAATTGCCTATAGGCTAAATTCCTAACTCAAATGATTCATGTTGCTTTACATCGAAACTATCAATTATATTCCACTTCTTAACCTTTTAGGTAAAATTAAGAAATATAACATGATATTTCATATCAATTAACTATGCAAATATAATGAAATTCTTCTGAGAAGATCTTATTGCGTTGAATATGATCAATTACAAACTAATGCTTTTTAGTGATCTTGAAGTCCTTATTGCATAAGATGAATCAAAGATGTTGTCCTTATTCTTTAGTTAATGAAAATGCATATCTTTAGGCATTGAACTTCATGAATCTGTTGATTCGAACACATATAACATTCATATACAACAAATTCCATGATATATACACATAAAAGCATTAAGTATAATTCCAGAACAAACTTAAAATGTGCTTCAAATTTTAGTTTGTAGATCATCATCGATAGGTGGAGCATTTAAGTCAAAAATTCATATATTTAGTTTTCAGATCCCAAAAGAAGACCAAACATCAAAGCATGTCAAGATCGAGGCAAAAATCATGGTTTGACACTAAATATTAGGAAAAATTAGTCATTATTTTAATAAAATTGAGAACAAAATTAATTCAAATCTAATATATGCAAGCTTAAAATAGTCGATAGATTTAGTGCAAAAGCAAAAATTAAAGGTGACTAACTTTCGGCAACTGAGATAGTTACCAAAGTGTATTAACAGTCTTATATTTTGTAAAGAAACCACAAAATAATCTGATTTTGAATGCTGTAAAAACCAAGCTTGACGATTGAGTTCTTCTAAATTCTAAGCAATGTGACTTGACGGTGTGTTAACATTATAAGTGCTAAGTCTTAGGGGACCCAAGTCATGAAAATTTTGTTAGAATGGCATTCTTCCATCAAGAATTCCTGTATTAAGATTGCAATTATCAAGGGAGTTACAACAAAACATTAGACCATTTGTTGAAAAACTGCCACCGTAGAAAACTGTTACTGTGGCATACTGCCACGTAGTGCCCTAGGAATAGAGATGAACTTGGCTAGGATATAGACTTGCGTCCTCAGTGATACCAAAATTTAGATAATATGTGCCGATTTTAAGAATGAAATCTTCTGTAATTATTAATCTGTATCAACTTTGTTATATGTGATCTCATCCATATAAATATATGAGGCTTAAAAAAATATATGAATAAGATTGCATATAACAAAATTAATACAGACTAATAAATACAGATAATTTAATCCCCTAACTTTTGCAAGCCTAAATAAACATGCCGTCTCTTAGTCTACGTGACTCCTTACATAGATTTATGGAGGGATTTTACATTTTATAGCAAGTCTTCAAAATATGCAGATCTTAATCCCCAACACACTCCTCTGCGTCCGATATGTCGATACTCTTTCAAAGTTACTAGATTGCTTAGGGCCATTCCACCATGTTACATATCACTAAGGTCTGTCTGCCTTTTTGGAAGAAGTTCTTAATCTGGTTCTAGAAGTGAACCGTGAGCTAGTCGTTACGCTAGAGTGAGTTAAGTTCTTAATCTGGTTCTAGAAGTGAACCGTGAGCTAGTCGTTACGCTAGAGTGAGACATAACATATAATAGGATGAAAAATTGCAAGGGAAGTTTACGGAAGGAACATTTGCAGGTCGCAGACTGAAAATTTGTTGATTGCTTTACTCAATTTTCAGGTTACAAGTTGAGGCTTATATGTTGCAGTTTTGTCTAGATTAAAGTTGAGTGTAAGAATGAGTTACTTCATGGACTACTTTCTTCCGGTACATACAGTAGTGTCCAACGGTTCAAATCAAATTGCAATCACGAGAAATTCCTGCAATCGGAAACCAGAAAAATATTTTAGAATTCTCCCCCGATAGCGTAAAATCTGAGTCATACGCCAACTCTTCTTCTGCGGAAGTTCACCATTCTTGCGAGAACATGTCATTATGTCTTGTCTCGCTCATACTAGGGCCTATTCATGCTCTGACTCGTATCAGGTCACAACGCATAGATGCGAGCCATATGTAAAACTGTAGTCATCTTACACTCCCCGTCTTAAGATGACTACAGTTCCCGTCTTAAGATGACTACAGTTTTACATAAACCCCTACCCTTTTTTGCGCCCTAATTTCTTCGAAGTAACGAAAGTTTCGTATGTTATCGACCACTTGCAGGTAACTCATGATTTGGCATGGGCATTGCAATAATTAGAATTATTGTCAGTAGGGCTTCTTCCAACACATAAAGGCAAAGGTTCCAAATTATTGCCTGCAAGTCTATCTTATTACAATCTAGTATATTAGGGTAGTAGGTTTTATATAACCCAAATAGAGAGGGGGCGGGAATAAAGCTTCGGGAATAAAGCTTACACCTGTGCTGCTGTGACATCCATATCTGAAAGTTACATATATATATATATATATATATATACTTGACGTCCTGTGGTACCCAACAACCACTTCTGAAATGGTTGCAAAAATCCTGAAACAGATAAGGTTGGTGTAGTTAGACAGAACTTGGTGCATGCTCATATAATAATAATGAGTTCCCCACCAACTTGGTGACCGCTGATTAAACAAATCCCATTACTTGATTCAGAGATTGAACCTTTTCCTAAAGTTGTCTTCTTTTTATGGCTTTTGAACTAAAAAGTTGGTGAGATGTGTTTGGGTAAACATCAAGTAAACGGTACGTCGAAAAAACAAACATCAACTTTTATTTTATGGCTTCTTCCGATTGTTCGGCTCCACTGTCTGAAGACCTTTTTCTTTTTTCAGTGAAAATTGCTTTGTGAAAAAACGCACTGTACACTTTAAAAATTAACGAACGTTACTTCTCAAAAAAAGAAAATTAACGAAGGTGGAGAATCTGATTGCCACACGATTTATGCAAAATCGTTAAGAGTGAGTAACCCAATTGCAAGTTTTAAAAACGAAATCAAATTTTAAAAATCAGAAAAAGATATAAAACTAAACATTCTTCATAATTTTACCAAAAATCTACTAACGAATTATCACTAGATTTCAGTTGGGAGAGGACCACAATAACATTCCCCTCCAAACTAAAATGGCAAATGCCACAATTAAGCCTTTTCAATACAACACACACGGCAATATAGGAAAATGAATTAGATCATAAATAGCCACCACAAGATAGTCCCTCTAATTTTAATAGCAACTTTGCTTTCGGCCTTTGCAGATTTCAGATTCCAAACTTCATCAATATTAATTCTTAAGACGCATTTCAGAAGGGGATTTCATCTTTGAGGGATACTTGCCAGAAATATTCGAACTCGTTGCATAAGCAACTTTTCAACCATTAAAAAGTTGGAAAATATTTGAGACAAGAGAAGGAATAGCCACTTCGTCTGCTCAATTTGGTTTCTAGACTATGAGCATATGACAAAAAAATGTGATAAAATCCTCGTCGCGAATAGAAATATATAGTCCTTTAAAAACCATTCCATAAAACTTGAAATGGAACCAAAATGCTGTGGGATATTGACGAAGTGTAAATGCATGAAAAAAGACTTAACCTTCACCTTAAATTAGTCTTGAAAATAAGGAGAATTACATCAACTTAAATTTAATTTGTGACTTTAGATCAGACTAAATTCAATATTCTTACCTTAAACATATAACATGTCTGAACAGTGGGACACTGAGTTGGAAGGCTATTCCAAAATCAAGCCAGAAGTACGTCTTTAACTTTTGCTGGGATGTTTAACTTCCTCAAACCATTTCAAACATTAGAGTTCACGGCTGAAATAGAGCAACTGGCCTTAGGGTGCCGATTGGGAAAGGAAGAAATGAAATGGAGGTTGTTTTCTCGTTATTAGTGTGCATCCAAGTCAACTTATCATTTATATGATACACAGTTGAGGCAGCAATCGCAAGATATTGCTTCTTTCAACTTCAGAAAAGATGAAATTCAAAAGTTAAAGATTATACTAACTTGAATCTTACTCTTCGCAAAAAAATCTTAATTAGGCAGTTGATTTTGAGAAATGTGTCTTTTCAAATTGTCTCCCATTGCCAAGAAACCAAGCACAACATATTTTTCAGGCACCCACAGAGCTGCTTTGGGGCTGTTCCACGTCAATGATACTTCTAACATTTTTCTTCGCCTAAAATATTTCCCAAAGAATAATATTTAGCTCACAGAGAATTAGGCGTCATATTTGCTTTAATAGCAATTAATGCCACGTTAAAGCTTAGAAAATCACGGTCCATTTACTTTGCCCATACGCAAAATCAACCCAAGTAATCCAGCTTAAGTTTTTCACCACAAGTTGTTGTTCCCACCAAGAATTAACTCATTATATTGTTTTACTCCTTACTGAAACAATTCGGTAATAAAAATGCTGACATTGGATACGCGGGTATACCTTGAATAACAGACCTGCAGTAACTGTTTATATACCTTGAATAACAGACTTGCAGTAACTGTTTGTCTTTTGTAGACAATTAGCAATATCCTCGCTTAGTGCTGTTAGTGGTGGCGCTGAAAAAAGGAACAAAGCCTTATGCTCTCTTTAGGTCCGATATAATGCTCTTTATGATCTGACATTACTTGGCAGAATTTTTGAGAAATAAAATGCAGTCTTTGGCAAACGATAAAATGAGAGATTGAGTGGTATGGCATCCGTGTCATATAAAAATTCCACTAGACCTACCACAAATTTTCTCAAATTGTAATCTTGCTGCAAGTGGTTCCAGGCTCAAGATGGATAAAGGGTCCTTATACGTTCTTAGAATAAACTCCTCCAACCACCTCACTGAGGAAACGCACGGCCCAATAAGGTTCAGAAATTCCTTAGCAAAACCCAATTTCTTCGTTACCAGTTCTACGAAGTTACAGCTGAATCTTTCGTAAGCCTTTGGAAATGGAACCCAATTTTTTAAAAATATATTTGTAATACATAACGAGACCTTAGTTCTGTATCTCAAATCAAACATAAAAAAGCAATAAATGAAGAAATGCAAAAAATACTTAATTTTGGTTTTATAACTTGAAATGAGCTTTTCCAAAGTCGAAATAAGCGCGAATTTATAGTCATCTTTACGGAAATTGCTCACCGGAACGCGGTTAACGTCTTTCTATAATTTTATCAAAATGTAAGCTTTCTTAATGGGTCAAAGAATCCTTATGCTTACGAATAATATAATCAATTGTAAAAGACCTTAACCTTTATATATAGCATTCATATCGGGATTCTCTATCACAGGCTCGATAGCTTACGAATAATATGAGCAACTACAGGAGACCTTAACCTTTATATATAGCATCCATATCGAGATTTCCCATCACAGGCTTGATATGAGTTCGATTTACACTGACCGGGATCTATTTTCCACCCGAATTTCGACTTATTGATTTAGACAATTATTGGGCCACTTTATTATCTTTATTTAGATCAAATTACGTAACTTAACCGATAAGTTATTGAAAAACTGAAAAATACAATTAAATGTTGTCTAACTTTATGGGAAAAGTAAAAAATATTCAACATTCTCCCCCTTGGACAATACTTAACTGTGGTATTGACTCAAGTTTAAAACAGTTAAAAAAAACTTGGTTAAGTCATGCTACTGAATTAGTCAACTAAGTTTAAAAATAAAACATTTGATCCAAAGATTACGAAAGTCCATCATTCCATCCTGCAAGGCTTTCGATACCAAAAAGTATCAAATGCATGTTTCATGTGTGACACATATTCAATACAATCTTGCATATCTAATATCTCACTAATATAAATGGGAAAATAGAGTGTGGCAAACTAAGATGATATATGTATGATCTAAATTATATCATCTTCATTCGTAGATCTCAATTTCTTCAACTTTAATGTTAAATTGTAAATGCTAAACTACATTAGAGAAATCTTGTTTTGTTTTCTCTTACAAACAACATCAGAGAAAACCTTTATGAGATTAAAACTTATATTCCCCTATGTCATGTCAAACTTTATGGATATTTATATAAAACTGTACGCGTCTTATTGACATAACCTTAGGGTCAATCTGTATATATACCCAATGACCTTTAAATGCTTAAGATTGACACAAATCTTAAGACTTTCATACATATTATGAAAATGTATGATAACTCCTATTATTGAGGATAAACAATGATCATCTTTGTTGATGAACCATCATACTGTCATAATACATTAAACGTATTAATGTACAGATGTATATGGAGCAAACATAACGATCCCCTAACTAACAGTGTCTAAGGACTTCAAAATACCCATACTGTATACTTGTCTTTCAAATACAAGTGGGTGAAGTCTAGCAGTTAAAGGATCAGTTTACATTTCCTCAGTCCTTAAATGCTCCAAACCTTAATGTCACATTTTCGTATCAACTCCTTCATGATCAAATAATTGACCTCCAAATGCTAAGACCACGTGATATTCTTTGTTGGTATTAAACAACACAGCGGCAAGATTATCACGGTACAACTGAATGGGCTTAGCCACTGAATCAACTTCAGACAACTTAGAAATCAAGTTTTTGAGTCAAACCGTCTATGAAACAACCCCATAGCATACACTTTGCAAGCATGGTCGAAAAATCACCCGTGTCTACTTGACTCTTTTTTACAACATTGTACCATCTGCAAACATAAAAATTGTAACCTTAAGTGGACTTTCTATCATCTGGATAAATAGCTAAAATTTGAATATGAATTTCCCATGAGGTTTAGATTGTTGACTTTTCTATATGTCAACATATAATCCTTAGTTCCCTTTTAAGTATCTCAACACTTGCTTGACTGCATTCTAATGGTCTATACCTAGGTTAACCAGATATTGATCAAACAGTCTAACAGTAAATGCAATGTCCCGCCTAGTACTTATCCCAGCATACATCAGGCTATCAACCGTACCAGTTTCATGAACATTCCTCATAACTTCTCTGTTTACTTTATTCTTTGACACTATACCAAAGACAATCTCTCACTATGAGAGATAAGTGATATGATAGGTTTACAGTTAATTGTATTAAACCTTTGTAACACATACTCACTGTATGCACTATATGAGAGGCCTAATAAGTGTTGAGATACGTCCCAATAAATTTACATACCTAGGACCAAAGATGCTTCACCTAAGTCCTTCATATTGAAATGCTTGGCCAAAAGTTGCTTAACCTTATGCAATATGGTCAAGTTATTCAATTTGAGCAATATATCATGAAGAAAATGTTGCTCCCCTTGACCTCATAGTACAATCATATTTTAGCTTTTTTTTCATGAAGCCAAAAGGGGTAATAATCTCATCAACTTTAAGGTATTACCTTCGGGAGGTTTGATGTAAACCATATATTGATTTTCTTAACATACAAACCATGTCAGTTTCATTTGGATCCTGAACTCCTTTAAGTTGTACCATATAGATCTCTTCATAAAAGTCTTTATTCAGAAAAGCAGTTTTGACAGCCATTTAATGTAACTCTATATCATCATGAGCTACAATTGCCATAATCATTCAAAATGTATCCCTCAAGGATACGAGAGAAAAGATAACTTTAAAGTCAACCTTTCTCTCTGAGTGTACTATCAAGCAACTGAGCGAGCCCATAGACCGCTAAACTTTATCCCGAAATCTTTTAGGTCTTAAACTTCATTTACAACTGATGGGTTTATAGTTCCATCACAAATCAGCTAGCTCCTAGACCTTACTATGCTTCATAATTTGCATCTCGTTAGTCATTGCATTCTACCACAAATCCGCATTGGGTCTACAAACATCTTCTGTAAAAGTAATTGGAATTGTAATATGTCTAATATCTTAGTCCTGTTCACCTAATAGACTGTGTAATCATATAGGATAGCAGGTTGTCTCATTTTAGTGGATTTATGTAACTACATTAGATCTTGTACCCCGAGAATCCTCTATGTGTACAAGTATGAGTTCTTGTTCCTATACAAGCATGTACAAAGACCTAAATCCATATGATTTAACTGTATGAGTAACAGGTGTATAATAACTGTAGTATCCTTCCTGCTATCATTTGAAGGGTCAAAAGGCCCACCATTATCACAGGCATCGTATTCCAGAAACTTTGCTATTTGTGATTCTACTATTCTGGTCCCTCCTTCTCTACAGTAAGATTTGTAGCCTTTAAAGTGATCAGGATATCTGATTACATAGTAATGAGCATAATAAGGATGCAATTTTTTCTTTAAAAGAATTATACTACTTTAGCAAGGCAGCCCCATATACGAGTATGTGCAAGGCTGGGTTCCCACACTTATAGATAATCAAGTAGATTAGTCCTATTTTGTATTGACTTCTTCATATCCCTTAGGGTGTAGTTATGTCTTTCAGTAACACACCATTTTGCTCAGGACTACTTGGCATAGTGCACTAAGTCACTATTCCATCTGATTCCATATACTTGACAAACATACCTATTGATGTCCTAGAACACCATGTTTGCTATAATATTCTCCTCCACAATCAAATCTGACACTCTTGATGAATTTTCCCGATTGGATCTCAACCTTCAGTCTTTAAGCAAGAATGTATAACTATATTGGGTATAATCATCAACAAATGTTAGAATACATTTAGAATTTCATAATGCAACTGTATAAGGTCTTCTGATATCCGTACATAACTGTATTAGGAATAATCATCAATAAATGTTACAATACATTTAGAATTGTATAATGCAACTTATAAGGTGTTATGATATCCATATGTATCGGACTCAAAAAGTCAAAAGCATGAGTTGACTCTTTTTTTTCCTTATTGTTATTAGTTAACTTACCCTTGCAACAGTCAACATATATTTCCAGATCATCATAATCTAGAATTAAGAGAATGCTTTCCTTAATCAATCTCTCAACTCTATCTCTAGAAATGTAGCTTAAACTTTTATGTTACACCATGTACGACCTGTTTAGTCAGATACGAAGAAGCATGTATATAATTCGTGATAAGACGCATTATATACAAACCATATTATACCATTATGTTTTACATTAAACAACAAATGTACAACAGAAGCGTTAAATACAAAATGTTAACCTTCTTTGTCCAAAATTGATACAAAGATCACATATAAAATGTTTCATGTAAAAAACCAAAGTACATACATCCCTTATAGATATTACATCTAATTCTTCATTGTTGTCAACCATAAGTTTCTCCTTCCCTTTATTTGGCTCTATCCTAGATATGAACCCATGCATTGTGGAAGTACCATGATTATATGCTCCACTATCTAGTCACCAAGAACTTAATACGCTATCAAAAAATTAGATTAATAAATTGATAAGCCAAGGAGTTACTTGATGGTCTCAGTCTTTTTTTATAGGCC
>JANIIA010000191.1:17907521-17923472 GCA_027478495.1 Erythroxylum alaternifolium | reverse complement strand
AATGAATAAAAATTCAATTAGTTCGGTCAATTTTATCATAAAAATATTGAATTATTTAATTTTTGGTTTTAGTTCTCAAATTTTTAGTTTTATTTATTTTGATAACTTAATCAGTCAATTTTTGTAAATTATTAAATTCTTATAAATTAAAGTAAATCAATTAAACTTTTTGACAATATTTGTCAATTAAAATTTAAATTTATCAATAAATAAGAGCAATGTCCTTTAATTATATTTTAAATTATATTTAATTTTTAGTTTATTTTGTAAAAACATTTAAGTTTCGATTTAATTTTAAAAATTTTGGTCGAAACACAAGTCCTGAAAAGAAGGCTTCTGAGTTTTGATTACTAGAAACTCGACGTACGGTACAGTCTGTATTGTAAATGCTTGGGTGGTGTAGTGCCTGTCATACTAGCGATCTACAGGGTGGGGGCTCGAATCTTGGGGGCAACCTTTAAGATTTGAGCCCCTTATATGGTGAGATCAGTGGATAAGCCCAAGTTTCTGTATTGAGGCACATCTCGTGATTTACATTCTCCACCATTTCTGAGAGTACAGAGGGCGGGGACTCCTAACGTTGGAGTTCAATATTTTTGTATTGCAAATGCCTAACACTACACATTACATAAGATTTAAAGAATACTTTTTGTTGGAAAACGTGTTCATATAAATAAATAAATGCATACTGCTTTGCAGTTTCTGCGATAGCGATCAATCATTTTCTTTAGATACGGATATTCTGTCTACTTTTATTCTGCATAATTTTATCTAATTAATAAAATATCGTAATTTTCGCCTATATTTTAAACAACCAATTATTTAAATATAATTGTTATAGCCGTGACACCAACTCACAAATAGTCGTGACGCCACAAGCGTAATACTTAAGTCACACGCTTATGAGTCTTTTTTATTTTTTATTATTTTAATTTTAACTATATTAATATTAGTTTAATAAAAAAATAAATTAAATTTAATTCTAATTATGGTACTTTTAATTTTATAAATAAATGAAAATTAAAATAATTAAAATAAAAAATTGGTTTGTGTTACACCTGTAACACATTTTTCTATTTTTATTTTAATTTTAATTTTTTTAATAAAAAATTTTAAGATAAAAATTTAAAATTTAAAAACTAATTAATTTATTAAAATTGTTTAATTAATTTATAAAATATAGAAAATATTAAATTAAATTTAAAATTGATTAATTTTATTATTATTATATTAGAAAAATCAAAATTTGTTTTCTTTATTATTTTAATTTTAAAATTTTAAAATAAAATTTAAATTTTAAAACTTGTGTGGCATTATTTTTATTTTTATTTTTAAATAAAATTTATAAGATAAAAATTAAATTTTAAAATTTTATTAATTTATTAAAATTGTTTAATTAATTTGTAAATTATAGAAAAATATTAAATTAAATTTAAATTTTGATTAATTTTATTATATTAACAAAAAATCTATTTTTGTTTTTATTATTTTAATTTTAATTTTTTAAATAAAATTTATATTTTAAAAATTGTGTCATATATGACACATTTTGTTTTTATTTTTATTTTTATTTTTATTTTATTTTTAAATAAAATATATAAGATAAAAATTGATTAATTTTATTAGAATTGTTTAATTAATTTTTAAATTATATAAAAATATTAAATTAAATTAAAATTGACTAATATTATTATTATTATATTAGCCTACATGCATATTAATGTAATATTAAACATCTTGTATATTTATTTTAAAGTGTTTTCTACAAAGAATGATTGTGAAATACAAATAAATCATACAATATTTTATATATTTGGAATAATTTATTTTTATTTCAACAACTTATTTTAATTGATTAATTTACTAAAATTGTTTAATTAATTTATAAGTATGATTATTTATGCTATATTCAACATTAACCTATTTGTCACATGAGCTCCTAACTATTTCTTTAGTTAATCTTAACTTTAAAAAAGTGTTTCTTCATTTACAGAACGCAATATTTTTAGTGGCAAAATCTGCATGTTTATATTTGATAAAGGTCATGTTGATAATCAACTGATTGCATTAGCTGTTAGTTGATTCTATTAGCGGTTACTGATTATATCAGCTGATTTGACCGATGGATAATATCATCAATTTATAAAAGATATTTAGTAAAATTAGTTATTTAATATTAACTGTTTATATATAAATCAATTTTTTAATTTAATTTAATATTTTTCTATAATTTATAAATTAATTAAAAATTTTTAATTAATTAATAAATTTTAAAATTTTATTTATTCAAAAAATTAAAAATAAAATATAAAAAATGCAAATATATGTCACTGGTGTCACGCCTGTGACACAAATACAACTAAAATTATGTAATTATTTTACTTTTTTATTTTTTATCATTTTAATTTTAATTTTTTATAAAATTATTAGTAATATAATTAAAATTAAAATGATAAAAAAATAGAAAAGATTCACGCCTAAATGTTACAGGCGCGACACAAATGACAAATGCACGGCCGAACTTGCACAACTTCCAATGGTGATGTTTTTTAAAGTGGATAGAGTTAGATAAAATAACGTTAGACACATAAGATCTGGACTCTTTCGTTCAACAAAGAGTTCACATCTCTCATTTCAAGCAATGCTAAAATTGGAGCTTCCTTCTCCAAAATATTTAATTGCCGGCTGCTGCCCAAGTCCCTTCTAACCTGGCTCCCTATCATACCCACGACTTGCAGCCAATAGGACAAGCATTTTTCTGCATCTGACATGGCAACAGCTTCTTTTATCATGGGTTTGCTTCATCTATAACATCCCAGCTTGGCCATTGGTTTGAAATTGAAAGAAAAGTAAAGCCATTAACATAATATCGAAGTCTTATTTTTCTTGACAAAAAGGAATTTTATTAACCAATTAAGAACAAGAATTAATGTATGTTTTGTTTTCTATAAGCTGATTGGAAGTCTGCCAAAATTTTAAAATAAATATTAAGTCTAGGTAGGTGCTGGTCCTGACTAGATGCTGCGTCAAACGTTTGGATAATGCTATCCACGCGTAGCTGAGTCAGATACAGTCTGTACTCCAATAAAACAGAGTTAAGGTCATGGTACCATTGAAATAGAAGCTTCAGGTCCTTAACGTTGGATTTACTACAAATTTTATCCTTGATTGCAAAAGGTCAAAGATTGTAAACGCAGGCCCACAAAGGAATTTGCTCAGAATCATATCCTTGTATGTAAACAGTGAAACTTAAGTTCAAAGCCAGCCAAACCTAAAACAAGTCTGAGTTCGTGAACCGTACGAATGTGTACGTGTGATTGTTGCTTAACTTAGTCGTTATGGGCTCGCAAAAATAGGACGTTTTAGATAAATATCTGGTCATGACTGGATTGGAATTGACCCCCAAAAACACGAATAATTCTCATTACCGGATAAATCCTAAATTAGGTGTAAAAAATTATCAGGATAATTGAAGATTATCCTTTTTTCTAGACGTTTTAATTGTGGATAACTAATAGGAAATCTAAACAAAGCCATGTGACATTTGAGCTAATGAGGATAGTGAGTAGGAGAGGATAGCTTTTGTCACGTGTTTGAAGTCCAAGGACCGCTTCTTTGGGGATAAGCTAAACCTCGTTCATAGGAGCATGAATTGACAAAAAATAATTAGAAAATAGGAAACAAACTTAGATATTTCTTTTGAGGAGTCCAAATCTTCCAATTCTCAAGGAAGGACTTTTTGGCCGGTGCTATAAATACGCACTTTCCTAAAGCAACAAACTGCACCCCGGCTCAGCTATCTGTCGACAAGGGCTTTTCTTTTCTTCTTTGATTTTGATCAGCTGCTCGTGCTTTTGGTTTGAGTGAAGATGACTATCCTCATTGAGCAGCCTGCTCTTGGTACGTTACGTTTTGTCTCTCTTTCTTCCCTTTTTAGACGCCTTGTAATGTTTAATATGTTTCAAAGAATGTTCATCGTTGTATGATCCCATGATATATTTACTTTAGAATCGCAAGCTGAGGAACAGAAACGCCATGTTGATTCCAAGGAGTTCGTGTTGGACGGCGGATTTGTGGTGCCATCATCCATTTCAAATTCTGGATTTGAAGCACCGGAAATCAATTCATTTGGCAACTCATTCAGGTCTTGATTATTGACAAGTTCTTCTATTCTTCTCGAGAAAAAGTTGAGCCTTACTGTACCAGATTGGCAAAATCTAACAGAGAATTTTCTACAGGGACTACGACGCCGAAACTGAACGGCAGAAGGGCGTTGAGGAATTTTACAAGCAGCAGCATATTAACCAAACATATGATTTTGTAAGAAAACCTTTGAATACTTAACCAAAAGCTCATAAGAATTGTCGATGATCTGATGTGGATATATCTTGTCATGCAAATGCAGGTACAGAAAATGCGTAAAGAATATGAGAAGCTGGACAAAGCCGTTATGAGCATTTGGGAATGTTGTGAACTTCTAAACAGTGTAGTTGATGACAGCGATCCTGATCTGGATGAGCCACAAATTCAGCATTTGCTTCAGTCTGCTGAAGCAATTAGAAAAGACCATCCAGATGAAGATTGGTTACACTTGACCGCTCTCATTCATGGTATTTGACTACATTTATATCCTCAAACCCATTCTGATTAAAATTTGCTTGCTCAGAACATTCTAAAATTGCTTGCAGATCTTGGAAAGGTTCTCCTTCTTCCTGAGTTTGGAAGCCTTCCTCAATGGGCCGTTGTTGGTGAGTGGAGCGTCTCTCATCCATATTTTTGGTTATATCTTTATTTCCAGAAAGAATTTGTAACCAAATTAGCCTTTTGCAGGAGACACTTTCCCTGTCGGATGTGCATTTGACGAAGGCAATATTCATCACAAGGTCTTAATTTTCGCTTGAAACCCTTGGCCAGCCATCTTAGATAGGGTGTAATTAAGTAATGAACTAAGACTGAAAAAAGGTTCAAAATCCTTTATATTGCAGTACTTCAGGGACAATCCGGACAACGATAATGCTGCTTACAACACCAAGAATGGTATTTACAAGGAAAGATGTGGGCTGGACAACGTAGCAATGTCATGGGGACACGATGACTATATGTATATGGTATGTATCAGTATTTTAGTATCTTTCCGCACCTTATTATTTGGAAAGAAGGTGAATTATGATAGTTTGTAGTGTTATTAAGTTTGCCTAATTCGTTCCTTATAACCTGAAGGTGGCCAAGGAAAATGGTACAACCCTACCACCAGCCGCATTATTTATTATTCGATATCACTCCTTCTATCGTAAGTACTCTAGATCTTCTGCATGTACACTTAGAGGTTCAGGGTAAATATGTAGTTTGATTATTTCTTTATGATCACCCAGCTTTACACAAGGCCGGAAAATATACGCACCTGATGAACGAGGAAGATGATGAAAATCTGCAGTGGCTTCATATATTCAAGTAAGCTTTATTTTATTTTTGTCTTCGATTTTCCATCTCACGTATTTAACTAATTGATGACATTAATTATCAAACCAAAACTAAACTTTGGAACTTCACAAACGATGTGCAGCAAATACGACCTCTACAGTAAAAGCAAGGTTCTTGTTGATGTTGAAAAAGTCAAGCCATACTATCAGTCCCTCATTGATAAGGTCCGCAGTATAGGCATATATGTATTGATTTACGTGATGTTGAAGCTTTCGGTATCTGAAAGGGATTTCTTTTTGCAGTATTTCCCAGAGAAGCTCAGATGGTAGAGTGCTTGTGGATGGGTCGTGGGAGAATCGATGTCTAATACTAAAAATATTTGGCCAGGAGACTGCTGTTCCAGATTCATATAGGCGTATCAGCTACATGTGGGATCATTTATGTCTAAATTTTACACACAGGAGTGACATTTTCTGGCGATGTATTGTTCTATTTCTTTCCCCTTTTCTCTGCTCTTGAATGGATTTAAGCCATATTGTACCTTTAATTTATTCTTCTTCAGCCTCCAGCAATACCCTTTTTCCCATATATTAAACTTCTCCAATGGTGTCAATATTGATTATGAAGTCCTTGGGGACTTTTCAAAGACACGTAGTTCCAAATTCTTAAAATGGAACGTTTAAAATTCCCAAAAAAACATGATGATACCTTCGAAGAGTGAGGATGTTAATAGGCCGAGTCAGGTCGGGGTCGCTCCTGGCCTGACTCAGCCCGACCATGGGCTAGATAGCCTGTGACCTGATGGGCTAGGGTGGTCGGCCCATGGTCGGGCCAATCCGGCCTACTTTATATTTTATTAAAAAAGTCAAAAATGACATTTTTAACAAAATTACGTCATTTTTAAAGTTACGGTCGGGCCATGAGTCGGGCTGACTAGCGCTCATCCCGTGGCCTGTTCTGGCCAAACACTTTTGACTCGTGACCCGGTCAATCAGGGCTAAAATCGAATCAGGTCGAGCTAAAATTAACATCCTTATCGAAGAGAAACATGTACACTAAGCACATTCGTTAAGCAAAAGCAAAGCCTATGTGGACTCCCCTGCCTTCTTGTACACAGATTCAATAAGAAGAATAGTCTTCCCTAAACTTACAACATTTCATAAGAAAATCCTAATACCATTTAATGTAACAAATTTTACATAATACCATAATATCACAATTATGGGGAAGAAACAAAAGTTGTCACTTCATAATAATTATAGGTTACTAAATGATCTTTCATTCCTTTACTGGAGTCTTTTATTTCATAATGGATGAACAATATTTTTAAATTCCCTTTTGAAACAATACTTCATATTCTCCAATATAGTGAGGAATGGAAGTCATATCAATTTTTATTCCTCATTATATTCATTATAATTTCTATTGTCATTCTCTCAAGTGAATCAAGCATATCCTAAAGTCTCTCTTGTCATTTCATAACCCTATATAATTGACTTATAAAGCCATTGAATTTATATCATTTATAATCTAACTTAAAAAGTGATAGAAGTCTCTTTTGTCATTTCATAACCTTATATAAGTGACCTATAAAGAAGCTAAATTTATATTATTTATAATCCAAATTAAAAAGTGATAGAGGCAAGAGAAAAGCTAAATTTATATAATTTATAATAATTCATATCATTTAGAATCTAAAGTTAAATTTATATAATTTAGAATAATTCATATCATTTAGAATCTAACTTAAAAAAGTGATAGAGGGCAAGAGAAAAGTTAGGTCATTTTCATACAAGTCATCAAATTAGGTAAATTTATAAATATCAAAAATAATCATTATGGTTTTATAAACTAGATATTTCCAATACATTTTTACTATTGTTTTATAAACTAGGTATTTCCAATACATTTTTACTATTCAAGTATCCATCATTAAGGTGCAAATAATTTTAGTTTGATCTTTGATTTGAAAACCTAAATTGAAGATTTTAGAGTTTTAGAAACACTGTGTTGAATCAAAGAAGGTTCCAATCTATACTTTGATGATAATAAAACATATATACTACTAATGGATTTGTTTTTAAATGAAAGCAATGTGAAAGTTATTTTAATCATACACAAATCAAGAGCAATCTCTTGAAGACAATAAAAAAAGAAGTTGAAATCAAATTTATTTAAGTGAAAAAAACAAAACATTTTTAGATGAAAGCAACGAAAGTTATTTTAGTCATGCACAAATCAAGAGTAATCTCATGAAGATAATAAAAAAAGAACTTGAAATCAAATTTAAGTGATAAACAAAACCACTTTTCACTTAGTTATTGTGATACTTTAGAGGTTCATTATACATAAATATATCACTATTTTAACTCATTACAAAAGTCCTTTCAATCATTAACAGGAATTAAAGTTTTAAGATTAAAGAAAACCCTCTTAATCTTTGGAATATTATTTGAGGTAAAGTTTGAGATGCATTTGGATCATTTTTTTATTGATAAAAATAATTTAGATAATTTGAAGATGTTGAAATCAAGATTTTAGGTACACTAGTTGACCTATATAAGTTCGCAATCGACGAATGCATTATAAAGTTATAGAAAAAAAATGTATTGCAACTATACTAGTATATTAATATATAGTAATGGTCAACTAATTCTTACAATGAGTAGTTTTTTAATTAATACTCATTGGTTAAATAATCAACCAATATATTAAAATTAACCCTAAGGATTATTTTAAGCTCTTAAACATATAAATACTTATTTTTATTGATTTTGACATAATTTAAAGATTTTATGAGCATTTATAGTTGCATTTTGAAGTGTGTAAGCCTTTAAGTTATCAAAGTAAGTAAGCAAGGGTCTCTTAAAGTTGTAAATTTTATTTATGAGTTGGATTTACTCTTCACCTTAAACGAAGATTATAAGAAGGATTACTCTTTACTAAAAGACAAACAAAACTAATTGTAAGTTTCATCTGTACCTTGTTGAAAGAGAAGTCTTAGTAGAATTCTAAGAAGTACCTGACGATCTACTATGAATAAAATAACACAAAAGCTTTGGCATAAGAAGAAATCAAAGATTAGTTATTTCAAAATGTTTGGTTGTAAGTGTTAGCTTAAATGTTGAGCATAACATGGAAAATTTTGGTTGAAAAGTGACTAAAGGTATTTTTCTTGGCGTTTTTTTTAACTAGCAAAGCATACAAAGTGTTTAATAGGAAGACTCTTATTGTTGAAGAGTAAATATATGTTGTCTTAGATGAATCTAATCCTTTAACCTCTAAGAAAAATCTTAAAGATGATGATATAGATCTAACTCAGGATTTGGAGAAATTATCCCTTAAAGAGAACAAGAATGATCATTAAGTCACCCTATAAGAGTAAATTATTAAACTTAGTAAGGGAGATAAGAAAGACAGGAACTTCCAATGTATTAAAAGTTTAAGAAGAATTACCCCCTGAATCAAATCGTAAGCAAGTTCAACAAGGGGTAATTACTAGATCACATTTTAGAAATATATCACATTTTGATTTTATTTATCAAATTGATCCTAAGACTATAGAAGAAATCCCTAGTGATGAAAGTTAGGTTATTGTTATAAATGACGAGTTGAATCAATTTAAGAGAAGTAAAGTTTGGACTTTAGTACCTAAATTAAAACACCACCAAATTATAGGTAGCAAATGAGTGTTTAGGAACAAATTAGATAATTAAAGTATAATAGTAAGAAACAAAGTTATAATAGTGGTTAAAGAATATAATTAAAAGGAGGGCATATATTTAGAGAAAAAATTTACACCGATAGTTAAATTAGAAGCAGTTAGACTATTACTTGCATTTACATCATAGATCAATTTTAAATTATATCAAATGAATGTTAAAAGAGCATCTTTAAATGGATTTATTTAATAAGAAGTTTATATTGATCAACCACTAGGTTCTGAAAATCTTGATGCACCAAACCATAATCATAAACTCTTCAAAGAGTTATATAGTTTGAAACAAGCTTTTAGAGCTTGGTAGGATAGCTTAAGTACGTTCGTTTTAAAAAAACCGATAAAAGCTATATTAGTGTGTTAAAGGATATAATTAAGAGGAAGGCATAGATTTTTAGGAAATTTTTACATCAGTAGTTAGATCAAAGGAAATTATAATATTATTTATATTTACATCATTCATGAATTTCAAATTGTTTCAAAGATGTTAAAAAAGCATTTTTTTAAAATGGATTTATTTAAAAAGAAGTTTATATTGATCAATCACTACGTTTTAAAAATCATGATGCACCTATCCATATTTGTAAACTCTCGAAAAAATTGTATGATTTTAAATAAGCTCTTAGAGCTTAGTATGATAGGTTAAGTACTTACACTTACAATTTTATTCATTAAAAAGGATAAACAAGACATTTTAATTGTTCAAATTTGTATTGATGACATTATTGTTGGTGCAACTAATGAAAGTATGTCTAAAGAATCTCCTAAGCATATGAGTTAGGAATTTGAGATGAGTATAATTGGAAAGCTTAACTTCTTTCTTAGACTTCAAACTAAACAAATGAAAGAGGGCATCTTCATCAATCAAGCAAACTCATTAAAGAACTACTTAAACATTTTAAAATAGATCAAGCTAAGCCATTAGGGAAACCTATAAGCATCACAACTAAGTTAAATAAGGATGAAAAAAAGAAGCAAATTGATGTTAAAATGTCTCGATGATGATTGGTAGTTTACTTTATCTTACTGCAAGTAAGCTTTACATTATATTTAATGCTTGTTTATATGTTAAAATTCAATCAAATCCAAAGAGACTCATCTTTTAGCTTTTAAGTTTATACTTAGATATTTGTATTGTACCATATTATTAGGACTTTAGTATTCTAAAAATACAGTTTTTATTTAATTAGTTATTTTGATGTAGAATATGTTAATAGCCTTTTAGATAAGAAGAGAACATTTGATACTTGTACATTACTAAGCAATGCATTGTTTTCATTGTTTATTAAGAAATAAAATTCAATTGGACAATCAATTATGAAAGCCAAACATGTGGGAAATTGTAGTTTTTGTGCATAATTTTTTTGGCTCAGATAATAACTTAGAGACTGTAGCATGGAACTTACAAAAGATATATATTATGTATGATAACACCAGTGCCATTTTCTTTATAAAGAATCCTATTCATATTCTAAAACCAAGTATATAGAAAATAAATATCATTTTATTATAGATCATATGAAAAATAGGGAAATAGAGGTATAATTTATTAAAATGATATAGTGACTAGAATTTATTGATACATTACATTAATTAGTCGACGTATTCATTAAACTAATGAGTAAGGACAAGTTTTTTATAATTAGGAGAGAATTATAGATGATTGATGAGAGTTCTATTTGATTTGGATCTCTTTTGGTACTTACATTTGCCTTTGAGTGATATTTTATGAATTATTACATATTTTTAATATTTATTTCGAGACCTTTTTAGATTAAAAACTTTGCTCTCTAACATATACATCACTTCTATGAGCGATTCACTTTAATTCACTCTCACCTTTTTCTTGTGGATAATTAATTTCCTTTTTTATTTTTACAAAGAGGGGGAGAAATTTAGTGGTATTAGATTCAAGAGAGCAATTAATTTATTGAATTTTCATTATGTGTATTTGATATTGATATTGACTATTAGATATGTTTGGTTATTTTTTTCTGAGACTTTAATCTTCAAACTATTGATCATATTATATTTATGCTTAAATGATTTTAATCTCTATTAACAATTTTTGTGATGCATAGATTTATGGCAAGTTTGTTGTTCATATTGCTTTAAGATGGAAAAATTGCATATGTTTAATGTTATAATGTGATTTATAAATTACTGTCTTCCCAAAGAGGATAATAGTTTGTACCATTATTTCTTACTTGATTTATGAAAACTTGTTTGAATTATTTATTCTACCCTCAAGGTAATTTATGATGTGAATTTAAGGTTTTGGTTTAACTTCTTATAAAGTGTGTCTTAATTATTAATCCAATGAGTCTAGTAGCCATAAACAATATAATTTTTCCTATTGAGACTTAGTTAGGAATAAACTTAAGGCTTAGAAGATTAATGTAAAGTTGGTCTTAGGGTTGACAATTTTGGATATGCTTCTTATTGATGATGAGTTTGTTCCTATAAGATAAAAGAACAATGTAGAGCATAAGGTTCACTTTCGTAAGTGGGAAGAGTGAATATGCTTCATGGTGATAAAGAACACAATTTTGCCAAACTTTAGGGGTGATTTGTTGGTTTAAAAAAAATTCCAAAAGGTCATAACATCTTTAAGGAAAGATTCATTGAATGTGAAAATTTTTAGGTTAGTTAACTTATGCATATGACTTCACTAAGGTATGATGAAGCATCTAGATGTGTTTATATCTAATAAGCTAATTAGCTTTAAATCCTTCTTAAGATTCCTTATTGATCCATCATTTGTTGAATTCGTTAACTTTTGAATTAAGTTCCTTAAAGACAATTTATAATGCCAAAAAGGAAGTTTAGAGAATGATTGAGTTAAATATATATGTTTCTAAGGAGAGGAAAAGATAAAGCATAAGATGGGTGCAAATGTGAAATTGCTGATTAAATCCTTTAAACATAAAAGAAATTATGAGAATCAAAATAAAAAATAGAAGAATAACAAAGGTTTTAAGAATGATGGAGATAAAGCCATTAGGCCATCTGGTGGGTTAAGAAGAAAAATGTCACATGCTAGCATTATGATAATATGGAGCATTTGAAGAGGGACTGATAAAAGTATAAGGCCTTTTTAAGAAGAACGAAAGAAAATAAGTTAACTTTAAGATTTTACTTTGGTTTGAGTCATCTTTCATATATGTAACACTAAATAATTTGTGGCTAGATATTGATTCTTTAATTAATATTTCAAATATATTATAGGTACTAAGGAATAAGGCTAAGTGAAGGGGAGGTGAACATTTTCATAGGCAATGGAATTAAAGAGCAAAGTTCATTAAAGAAGTAAAACTGAAGTTTATTTTAAGTGGTAGGATAATGTTGAATAATATGACATGTGAAAATCATCTAAAAGATGTAGCTTAGTTTATCTTTTCAAATTTGATAAAGTTACATATACATTATTTTTTAATGAAAAAAAAATTTATTATAGCTCAATTATATTATCATTGGTGAATGTTTGTTGAATGATGATCTTTATTACTTAGATTTAACGATCTTGGTAAATTTATTAGAAATGTTAAAAAACAATAAATTAAAAAGAGTTTAACTAAGGAGAAGTTATTTACTATATAACGTAAGAGACTTAATCATAGTTCAAACGAAAAGAGCTTAGATATAATTTATTCTATGATTATATTGATATTGGTTATATAGACTGTACTAGAGGTAAACTTACTAAAAGTAAGAAAGAAGGTCTTGCTAGAACTAGTGAATTTTTGGAGATTATTCATACAACAATTAGTGAACCTTTGAGCCCTATCATTAATTAAAAGAAGTTATTTGTGACTTCTATTGGTGATTACTCTTAGTATAATTACATGTACGTCTTTAATAATAAGTTTGAGCCTCTAGAAAAGTTTAAAGTCTTCAAAGAAGAGGTTGAGAAAGAACTAAACATACCCATTAAGGTTATTAAGTCAGATCATAATGGAGAATATTATAACAGATATGGAGATTTGAGTTAAGAGAAGGAACATTTTGTTAGGTTCTTGTAAGATTAAGACATAGTTACATACTACATTATGTCAGGTACTCCTAAAGAAAATGGATTAGTAAAGAGGAACAATTATAAGCTAAAGGACGTGGTGAGGAGCATGATGGCGAGATCATTGTTTCTTATGTATTTATAGGGTGAGATACTAAAGATATCATTTTACATCATGAATTATATTCCTAGTAAGTCAGTCTCCAAAACTCTTTTTCTATTGTTGATAGGTAGGAAGCTTAGATAGAATCATTTGAAAGTTTGGGGTTATCTAGTTGAGATAAAAATTTATAGCCTATTAGAAAAGAAGTTAGATCCTAGGACAATTCTTGATTCTTTTTAGGCTATCATAAATATTCAAAAGGGTTTTTTATTTTCTTGGTTATAATATAAAAATTATAAAGGTGTTGGCTATAAAATTTCTAATTAATAATGTAAGAGAGATATCATTAAGGGCGAGCCTTAGAGAAACTGGTAAGGTTACTCCTTTGTGACCGGAAGGTCATAAATTCGAGTGGTAGAAATAGCCTCTTTGTAAAATATAAAGGGAAGGTTGCGTAAAATTAATGACCCTCCCTTGACGCTCGCAAAGTTGGGAGCCTTGTGTACTAGAGTTTGCCCTTAGATATCATTAAGAGCTTAAGTAGTTAAGGAGTCTAATCTAATAGTAGTACCCATTCCTATTGTTGATAGGGGAGTTTTTAAGGTATTTCCAAAGATATTCAGGAATGAATTAAAAGCAACTGTAACTCATAATTTTGGAGATAACGTAGATGTCACTAAGTAATTTATGATGGAAGCTATCTAATATATCGTGAAGAGTTTTGAGGCCTGCACCTTTTGAAGATTATTTATATATAAGAGACAATAGTACCAACTATGTTTTATAAGAGACAATAATTTATGGTTATTAATGGTCTTTATAAGTTAATCGGTATTCTAGATAAATTTAAACCCATAGGTTATAAGTGGGTGTTCAAGACCAAAAGATATCCTAAAATAAAGATTTAGAAGTTTAAAGTAAGACTAATAGGTAAGAGGTTCACTTTTAAAGGAGTAAACCACAATGAAACTTTATCCCTCGTCTTAAATAAGAACTCATTTAGGATCATTATAGCTTTAATAATTCATTTTGATCTTAAGTTTTACCAGATGAATATCAAGACAACTTTCTTGAATAATGATCTAGAGGGGGAGGTGTACATACAACAATTCAAGGGTTTTAAGGTAAGAGAAATGACCACCGAGGTAGCATATTTAGGAAGATGATTTATTAATCGAAGCATACCTCATGATAGTGATCTTTAAAATTCTATGAGATGGTCATCTTATTTTTTTTCAAAACACATCACTCCTATATATACTCCAAATTCAATGGGAGATAGTTTTTGTTTCTAGTCCTTTATATGGATGGCATTTTAAATTTATATGTGTACTCTAAATTTAGTGGGAGCAAGAATGAGGTAAAGAAAGTATAAATGGGTTTTATTTCTTATAACAGTATAGTTAGAAGTTTAGTGTATTCAGAGGTATAAGCTTTGCCCTATATGCACAAACCAAAGATGGTATACTAGTTTGCGAGCATGTAGAAAATTTAAAGATTAATAGATATGTTAATATTAACTTTAGTGGATGTTCTAATGATAAGAAGTCTACTATATGTTACATTTTCATGTTAATTGGAGAATCTTGGAAGAGATCTAAATACTATGTTCTAGGGACTTCAATTATGTAAAAGATTATAACTCAGTTATGAGGTAGGAGAGAATGCCAAGTGGTTGAAGAATTTCATTAAATAGTTTAGGATTCTTAATTTAATTTATAGGGCTATCATGATTTGCTATGATAGCTCATCAGTTGTACTTTTTCAAGACTAAATAATACTGGTGGTGTTAAATATGTTAAGCTTTGACGAGATGTTTGGTTCAATGGAATAGTAATTCTATTCCAAACATATTCCTAGTATATTATTACACCTGTGTTTGGTTAGAAACAAACACAGAATAAGTAATCTTTAGGAATGTCTATTCTTAAATTTTGAGGAATAGATAAAACTACTCCTTACCTGTCTTTATCTATTCCACGAATAACTATTATTCTTCGAGACAAATTTATCCTTCTCACGTTAAGCCTCCCAAAACTTCTCCTTCTTCGACGTCTAATGAGCCTCCTCCTCGAAACTGACTGGGCTCTTTTTCAAGCGCGTGATTCTCTTCTCCAGTTCGTGATTTTTGTCTTCTATAAGTGGCTATTTTCGTGAATTATATAGTAGGTTGGTCCTATGTTCATACGTAGCTGGTATGAATTATCCATGGAGATTATATAATTTCATTGATCACTTATTTTCAGTTTCTTTTTCTTTCTCGAAAAGTTTCTTCGACATCTTTCATTATCTCAGGTCAATAACTAGTTTCCATGCTTTTTTATATTTCTTTTCTCTTTTTCCATTTTGTTCTGTTTCATGTTCTTTCCTTGAGGGCCTATCCTCTTCTGGGTTTGAGGTTTCTGTACCCTTGTGTTCACTTACGTTTTTTGTTTCCTCACTACAACCAGACAATATGAGGTTTTGTCTTCAAATTACATAGTCTATAAACTGGCTTTTTCTCTATCGCAGGCTTCAGTTACTGTTCCTGTTGGAAAAGATTCCTGTTTAAGGAGATCTGCCTTTAAGGTAAACCCCCTGTACTAGTTATAATCAGAAGCTTAATTCACTGTTAGTCGGCGTTAAAATTATTTACAGTTATTTACACTCATTTTGTTTATATTGCCCAGCATTTAGACTTTCATGTGATTGGCCGAT
>JANIIA010000191.1:17893340-17906260 GCA_027478495.1 Erythroxylum alaternifolium | reverse complement strand
AAGAGAAATGACCACCAAGTTAGTATATTGAGGAATTCGATCCGTAAGTAGAAGCAAAAATCATGATCGTAATATCTAAAATTCTATTAGATGGTCACTTTGTCTTTTCAAAACACATCACTCTTATATTTACTCTAAAATTGGTGGGAGATTGTTTGTGTTTCTAGCCCTCTATATGATTGGCATTTTAAAGTTATGTTTATACTTTAAATTTAGTGGAAGAAAGAATAAGGTAAAAAAAATTAAAGATGATTTTTATTTCTTATAGTAGTATAGTTAAAAGTCTAGTGCATTCAAAGGTATACATTATACCTAATATTATCTTTGCAATTGCTTTTCTTGACAGGTATTTGATAAATCATGGTCATAAGCATCGGGTTGCAATAAAGAAAGTGTTGCTCTATATGCGTGAAACCAAAGATTGTTCCCAGCTATAGTTGAGTTTTTAGTAGTTTAGTTTCTCCTTTTTTATACAAAAAAAAAAGGTCTATTAGCTGGTCCTATGGTAAAGAGAGCAATTATGCAATTCTCCTCTAAATGAATACTACTAAAAGAGATCAATAAAACTCATATTTGTTTGATTCCCAAACTTTCTTGTTCTTTTTTCTTAGACAACTACAGGCCTATTGCATACACTAACTTTCTTTACACGGTAATTTCTAATATTTTAACAAACTGACTGAGATTAGTCTTAAATTCACTAATCTCTGATAATTAAAATGTCTTTTTATATGATAGAAGGATTGAGAATAATATCTCTATTTTTCAACAACTGATAAAAGAATATCAAAGGAAGAATAGCTCACCTTATTATTAGGAAATCTTTATAATAAGGTTTAATCATTTAATTACTAAATTTAAATCTCTTTTGTTATCGAATAATTCTATAAAAGTGACTTATATAAAGTTAAAATTATATTACGAAAAATAAAAAAGAAGTTGGGTCATCTCTATATAATTTTAGTGATTCTAAAAATATAAAGAACAACAATTATATTTTTAATTTAGACATTCTAATATGTTTAATTGTTGATGCATCAATTATTAAAATACATATGATTATATTAAATGATCATATAATTAATTATTTAAGTTGATATTTAATTATAGACGTATACGTAAGGTGAGTATAATCACAAAGAATTGGGTTGCTCTTTTATTTAACACATTGATATTTTGTTTAGTTCCTTGAACAGATCAAGGGGCATGTCACTTCGATAAACTTTGTGACTTTTGGTTGATGATGACATTGAGGTGGTTAAACAGCGCTTTCACCGATCATTAAATTATGTCCACTTGTCATAAGTTAATTCCCAGTAGCTAAGGTCACTTGTCTTGAGTTCTTTTCGTCCTAATTATTATATCTATGCATTTATAGTTTTATATCTGCATGTCAGCTCTCATAGTCATCCATGACGCCTAAATAGTTTCCAGTTCAAATTTTCACTTATAAGATTTAAGTCAATATTATGACTCACATTCCTTCACTCTTATAGCTCAAATCTAACCTAATAATTTTGGGCTTAATTTTTAAAATCGAAAACAATTCATGAACTGATTTTTAAAACTCAAACCTTTAATTTTTGAGTTTAACTCATCAAATCATACGAGTCGGATTAACTTGTACACCTCAAATATGATGTTTATTTATCCTTTACATAACTGAAAGGGGAGCGGACGTAGGCCCAGTGTCACCTTCCCTATCGGCCCTGCCCCTGGACAAAACCTGACTTAAGGTCTTCAATACATGGGCCATCTGTGATCTAACACTTATTACAATAACATAAAACTAAACGAATGCACGTTGCTGTATGTTTTCTTACTAGATAAATTTCTTTTTGTTATTGTAATTTGCTGCCTTATTTCTCATATCTTTTGTGTCAAGTGACCACCTGCTTTTAACAACTCCATCGTGCAACATATTCTCTGTGTTATTTTCCGTGCTCACGCGGTATCAATAGTTCGGGGACATTAATTTATCTTCCAATGCAGTTTGAAGCTTTATCCCTGCACATCATGCCTCATCAGAGTTTTGAGTTGATTACAGAGAGTTCCTAATGGTGATGCATATAGTTGTCAAGGTAAGTTTAAAAGTATTAAATATAATATAAACTTTATTGATTGGTTTAATATTAATCATAATTTTATATAAATAGAAATAATATAAAAATATGCATATTTTGTGATTCATTTATGTTTGAATAAATATTTAAAAATCTTGTGTACCATTATCTATTTTTTAACAAGTTGAAATTGTTGACCATCCTTTACAAAAGTTTGTAGAAAACATGTTAACAATACTTTTCTTCACATTTTTTAATTCATAAACGTCTTAACAAATCAAAGAAAATTTCTTTCCATATATAGATCGATGATGCAAAAGGTTTATAATTTTTCATATTAAGTCCTTACAATACGCACATGATGTATACTCTTTAAGAAAGAACTAATAAGTTTTGAGATCTATCTCGATAAATCTGAATCCTAAGAATAAAAGATGCTTTACTAAGGTATTTCATGTTAGAAATGATTGGACAAAAGATATTTGCCACGATCTTCCTACCTGATTATGCTTTATGGATTTCATTTCATCTCTCATTATATCCTACTATAAATCTACATGAGGACCAAAAATGACATCTAAAAGGGTAATTGGATCAACAATATGTCAAATACTATAATCATCCTCAATAAGATAAATTGTATAATTAGATGATATAGCATGCCTCCTTACCCTATCAAATCTCCTTAATCGAACATGTTTAATATGAATAATGCGCCACATAAACCTTATTGTGTAATTGTATTGGTTTCTGATCTTATACTGGAGTGGTACTAGGTACAAAGTCCACTGAACCCTAACTAAAAATATAAAGGATATGAAACTACAGTGGTATTAACTTTGTTAACCTCTCAAATGTGAGAAGGATCAACCTTACCACATACACCATATTTCAGAAATTTAAATGTTCGTGATTTCATAATTATATATCCTCTTTTTATACAGTAGAATATGGAGCCTTTAGAGTGATTCAAATAACTTACAAAATAGTAACAAGTAGAATAAGAATATAATTATTTAGAAGGATTAGATGTACCTTGGTGGGGCAATCCTAAACTCGAAGATGAGTGACACTAGTTTTCTAAACTTCCCACAGCTTAAAAGATGTTTTAGGTAGTGAATGAGACTCTTTTTAGAATATAAAAAGCAGTCTTAATATCCTCATCCTAAAAGGTATATAGAAGCATAATCCTACTATTCATGCTCTTCATCATATTTTTTTAAGGTATTATTCTGCCTTTTATCAATAACTTTCTATTCAATACTATTGGTGTAGTAAACTGAGCTACTATTTAACAAGTTTTCAAGTATTTAGAAAGCAAACCTTTTATTATTCAAAAACGTTATGTTTGTCATAATATTTACCTCACAATCAGACATGATAATCCTAATTGATTTTTTAATTAGTTCTGTTATTTTAATCAATAACACATATCTATATCAAGAATAATAATCAATAAAGGCGAAAAAGTATATGGAACCATAAATGTTGGGTGAATAAGAACCATATACATTAGTATAAATATTTTCTAAAAAATTGGAATTGGAAGTTGACCTCTTTTGTTTTATTTTGGTTAACTTGCCTCTAAAACAATCAATATATGGCTTTAAATGTGACCTTATCTTTTATGCCATAATATGAATACATTTTCCTTTATTATAAGCCTTTACTAACAATCTTTTTAACAATATATAAAGAAACATGGATTTCATCATAAGTTAACACATTATGTATAAGAAATAAGATAAGAAGATTGTACCAATATGTTTTACATTAAAAGATAAATGTACAATAGAGTTATTAATTACAAAAAATATAATGTTCTCTATCGATAGCAGATACAAAAATTAAATTTCACCTCAAAGATGACATATGGAATATGCTATACAAAATAATTTTAAGTCCAATGTCAATGTTTAGAAAAATAAGTCTTACAAAAAATTTACATATATTTTGTTATTACTAACCATAAATTTTATTTAAAAAAACATAAAATTTTATTCATCCTTGATTGCTTATCTCTTGATGTGAGTCCTTACATTATCAAAGTAATATGATTAGAAGCCTCATTATCTAACCAATAGGAACTAAGTATAGTTATAGCAACATTTGAATCATAAATGATAAAATCCAAAGAATTACCCAATAGTTTCCATTTTCCTTTCCAAACCTTATATTTTATGTAATCTTATTCTTTATGGCCTTTCTTCTTACAAAAGAAGCATATCATATTCTTTATGATATCCCTAAGATTCCTCAATCCAATGTTTTGTCCTAATTCTTGTAGGATTTTTAGGAGCCTTACCTGTTGGATTTTTAAGTTTAGTTTTAGGTTTTGGTTTAGTGGTTACAAAGATCGTTAATGTTATATTATTTAATTTATTCCTCTACTACTTAATAAGTAATAAGAAAATCAAAATCAATACTATTGGTGCATACTATTTCCCATTTCTACTTATCCATAACTTTCATTTCCTCACTTTCTGACAGATCGTTATACTTCTCACTGTTTCCATCAGCTTAAACTCATGCGTATAACTCATACATATGTGCCCATGTAAGATCCTAATATCGGCGCTCTGATACCACATTGTTAATGTCCTATAATTGGCCTATTCGCCAACTTGATGTTAATAATTGTTTCCTTCATGGTTACTTAAAGGAACCTATTTACATGTCTCAACCTCCTAGCTTTATAGATCCACACCATCTTCACTATGTTTGTAGGCTCCATAAAGCCTGATATGGTCTCAAAAAATCTCTCAAACTTAGTTTCATTTCCTAAGTCAAGATTAAGCCCCCTAAATCTGATACATCTTTCTTCATTCATCAAACCAACTCTTACACAACCTTTCTCTTAGTTTATGTGAATAATATCTTAGTCACCGATTCTTCACCATATTTCATTATAACATTTATCCGTGATCTCAACTTTGATTTTTCTATAAAAGACTTAGGTCCACTTCATCACTTTTTAGATTGAAGCTCACACCACTTCTCTTGGTCTTCTTCTCACTCAAGCACAACAATTACAACAACAATAACAACACAGTAAAAGTCCCACTGATACGCAGAGTTTAGGGAGGTCCGGTAGTATGCAATCATATCCCTAACTGGTAGAGAGGTTATCTTCGATAAACCATAGGAAAAAAAGAAAGAAGAAAGAAAAAAATGTTTATACCAAAGACCTCCTTCTTCAAGCTGACTTTGATAAATCTAAACCAATTTATATACCCATTACTTCATTTCTCCCTTATCTAAAAATCATGATGTTCTCCTTTCTAATCCTACTAAATACCAAAGCATTGTTAGTGCTCTTCAATATTTTTGTCTCATTTGTCCTAACATTCAATTTGTTGTCGATAAAGTATCTCAATTTTTACATTGTCCCACTATGATCAGCGATAAAATAGATTCAACGATATATTCACTCCACACATTCCTATAACATTCACTTCACCAAATCTCCCTCCCTCTCTTTACAGGCATATTGTGATACTGATTGACTGACTGTCCTAATGATCGACGATCTACATCTAGTTATTATATATTTCTTGGTCCTAATCTTATTTTATGGAGTGCCAAGAAGCAACCTGTTGTTGCTCAATCTAGCACTAAAATCAAGTACCAAAGTATTGTTTTTGCTTCTGTAGAATTATGTTAGATTACTACTTTTCCTAATGAATTAGTATTATTTTAATATTCAATTTATCTTTTGGTGTCATAATCTCGATGCTACATTTCTACTCTCAGACCCAGTTTCTTATTGCTCGCACAAAGCACTTTGAAGTTGATATTCACTTTGTTTTTAATCTGGTTGCTAGCAAAGCTCTATTCATTAAACATATTTCTTCTTCTGCTCAAATTGTTGATATTATAACTAAAGCTCTTTCCTCTTTACATTTCATCGAATTTGAGACAAGCTCACGATCTCTTCATCTCATGAGTTTAAAGGGAGGAAGATGATAACATCTCAAAATCTCAATTATTACACATTATTATTATTATACACATGGCTAAAATCAATTTTATTGTATCTTTGTTATTTAACTTATTTATTCTTATCTAGTTATTCTCAAGTTGTCTATTAAAGTGTACTTACCGTGTTGATTAATTATCAAGTACATCACCTTTTTCTTGTATTATTTTTGTTTTATTAAGAAGGTATTTATTTTACTCTGAACTTCAACTAACTTAACTAATTATTTATTGGATCATTTTATTTTCTTACGTTGGATCAAAATTTAGCTTTTTAACGTCAACGCAAAAAATAATAATTAATAAATGTGTAACAAAAAATAAATTGGAATATTTGTCTCTCCCATTCTCGGTAAACCGAGCAAACAAACACGTGAGGGGTTTGGTTTCTGTTGCTTGATTATATCAGTCAAGAAAACAATGCACGTAACAGTGCTGTGATATTGTTGGCTCTGGTTTAATCATAGTTGGTGTAAAATTGGAACGTTGATGTTGATTTTTACCTCACAAGAAGGCAATCATTTTCTTTTGCCAAATCATCTGATTGATTTAACACGCTGTAACAGTGATAAGGCTTTAACTTAAACGTTGATATTTTTTATGAATTCCTTTCAAACGAGTTACCATTGAAGCCTGGCCAGGAATCGCAGACTAGCCGCTTTAATCTTGGAGTCGTTCGATAACTACTGCGTGAAATCAACCGATGCTTTCAAGTGAACCTGCCCTGATTATTTGTAATGGTTCTTTGGATGTAACGGTTTCAATTTTCTGTCCGTATCAACCATACAATGCACTTTTAAGGATGCAAAACAATTGATTTTCATCAATATTAGGCACCCTTTTCGTCTGTAATTAGTGTACGTTAGCTCTTACGTCACGGTAGTATCATAGAAGTAAATAAAAGTACTTTGTGATTAAAAATAATTAATTACTTTATAATTATATTAAAAATCTTGTAAATTTAATGAAAATAAGACTGGATTGTTTCTCAATGCCACTATATAGATAATGAATAAATTAAAAATAAAAATTTTAATAAATGACAAACTATAAATTAAACTTGTAATAATATCAAATCTATGAATCATAAAGTGACGAATGCAATTGATTAGATGTTTTGTTCACCTTCAGATGGTGTGATACCATCAAAAGTCTCACCAAACCCAAGATTCCTCGCCAGAGTTGGACCATTGAGAATAAATAAATGGAGAAACGTCGAACGTGGATATTGGGTCCACCTATCTGTTTCTTATGTTATAATTTTTAAGTAAAACAATCGAATCAGCAGTTCCATTAGGCGCCTAACAGCTTCACCTTCTCTGAGAGGTGGAACCAAGGATCACCATGGAAGCTCCACTTTTGGTCAGTAATATCTCAGCTACAAGGAAGAAAAATTGGAAAAGCTTTGCCCTTTGCTTCTTTCTTGCATTTATCACCGTCTCAAGTCAGTTTTCTGTGCTTCCCTTTATTGTTCTGTTCTTGCTTGCTTTAAATTCATACGTGGCAAAGTTTACTCTTTTATTCGCTGAATGTCACGGAACCATCCTGATTCATGATAGGATTCCAGGATTTTAAGGATTACTGAGAATTCGCTTTCTGGTTTTCCAAATTATAGAATCAGTTGGTTGGTCAACTCTGAACCATCAGTGCTAACTAAACAGTTATCTGCTGATCGTTCTGAATTGTAAATGCTTGGATTGGCCTCCAGGTACAAAAAGTGGTGAAAAAAAATTATCTTAGCAAATTCTAGTTGGCTGGTCGACTGGAAGTTCAATTTTCTTGAGTCACCATCCTGTGAAAACGAAGTTTCTTGTAATTGGGTTAATGTTAATTCTAATTCATTCATTGGTAACGAGTTGAAAAAGACTCGTGGGCCATCGATATTCACATAGATGAGGAAAGGATGTAGATAAGTGTCCTGATGATTGTGTATTGTACTTCGTAAAAGGAAATGATGGAAGGAAGGGAGGAATGTCATTCTAATGATGAGAGGGGAGAGGACTAAGGAGGGACTCTTTTCCACTCTCACTTCTTCCCTCTCCTTTCTCATATTAAACATAGAAGTGCATAGAAAATAGATGAGGAAATAAAACAAAGGGATGAGTTATTTTAAAATGAGCATTGATCATCCTTATTGATGGACTGGTCTAGGATGATGTATAGTGGCAGTTTAAGCCATAGAAGGATTCTTTTTTTCTTTGGCAAAAATTTCCATATATAAGTGATTAATGGAAGCAATTGGTTTGCACTTCAGTTTCAGGCCTAATTTGGAGAGAGGACTTAACATTTTGGGTATTAGAGGAAGGAGAGGCGGATAGTGAGCGGATTAAAGTTAATGAAGCTGAAATTGTTGAGTCAGAGCAGGGTGTTGTTGCAGCTGATGATGGCCGTTGTTCTGAAATTGGTGCATCAATTCTTAGACAAGGCGGACACGCTGTTGATGCGGCTGTTGCCACTGCATTGTGTGTAGGAGTCGTCAATCCAATGGCTAGTGGAATTGGGGGTGGAGCTTTCATGATTGTGAGGTCTTCATCGACTTTGAAGGCTCAGGCTTTTGATATGAGAGAAACAGCTCCATTAGCCGCTTCAAAGGTTCGCAAATCTGTCTTATGAGTTGAAAGTAATAGAAATTCATCATTTTCATAGTTGAGGAATCGAAGCTCGTGACTAAAGAGTCTAACCTACTACTAGAAATTAACTGATTATTTTAGTGCCATCCTTTGCGTCCCAGAAACTTAATTATTGACCGCTGGGTATCCTAGGCCACACTAGGAAGTTTGATAAATTTACTTTGTCTCATATCTGTTCAATATCTCTTTATCAACAATATCTCTTTATCAACAAACAGAATATGTATGCAAACAGCATTAAAGACAAGTATTCAGGTCCTCTGTCAGTTGGAGTTCCTGGTGAGATTGCAGGGTTACATGAAGCTTGGCTGCAACATGGCCGTCTGGCTTGGAAGACTTTGTTCCAACCAGCCATAGAACTTGCCAGAGATGGGTTCATAGTTGCTCCTTATCTTGGACTAAACATGGCCAGAAACGCAGGAAAAATCATGAATGATACTGGACTTCGCCAAGTGTTTGCACCAAATGGGAAGCTGTTACAGGCTGGTGATAGATGTTACAATGTGGAGCTAGCTAAAAGCTTGGAGGCTGTGGCAGCACAAGGGCCGCAAGCCTTTTACAATGGCACTGTCGGTGAGAAGTTGGTGCATGACTTGAAACAAGCTGGCGGGATATTATCGATGGAGGATTTAAAGAACTACAAGGTGGAAACAACAGAATCCATGAGCGTGAATGTGATGGGCCACACGATATATGGAATGCCTCCACCCTCAAGTGGGACGCTGGGGTTGTCTTTGGTGGGTTATCCTTCCCATTTTATCTTTACGATTCTCTATTCATGAAGCAAATCCCGTTGCAAATAGTGCATCTTAGTACCGGGACAAGCTGAAATAATCTAGTTTATTATTATTATTTTAAAATGCTCGTGGATTGAGTTCGTCTGACAGGAATGTAAAAACAGGTCTTAAACATTCTTGACAGTTATGGAACTTTGGATGCTACCAAAGGGGAGCTTGGTCTACATCGACTTATTGAAGCACTCAAACACATGATGGCTATTCGTATGAACTTAGGTGACCCTAATTTCGTGGATATAAGCACCTATATGTCTGAAATGCTTTCTCCATCTTATGCCAAGAAAATTAGGGAAATGATAATGGATAATACAACTTTCCCTTCAGAATACTATATGAACAGGTATGAGCTTTTTTCTTTTTAATTCAAACAATTGGCTGAGTACAGAAGTTTCCACTGGCATCACTGCCACTAACTCGCAGTGATGAAGCTCTCTGTGTGAAAACTGCAGGTGGAGTCAGCTTAGAGATCATGGAACAAGCCATTTTTGCGTTGTAGATGCTGAACGAAATGCTGTTTCCATGACCACAACCGTTAATTATCCTTTTGGAGCAGGAGTACTCTCTCCTTCTACTGGTATTGTGCTCAATGATGAGATGGGAGACTTCTCAGCACCCACGGAGGTATCCCCTGACAAGCTTCCTCCAGCTCCAGCAAATTTTATCACACCCAACAAGAGACCATTATCATCCATGGCCCCAATCATTGTCACCAAGGTATTATTTGATCTTTAATCATACAATTTTTGACTTTGCATGAGCTAGAAATTCTTGGAACTCCTCAACACCACTTGCGAAGTTGATTAAGAACATCTGTAGGCATATCATCAGCGAGCTAATGGTTATTTCGTCTTCTTATATACATTTAATCTCTTCTGACATCGCAGGATAATCAGCTTGCTGGTGTCATTGGAGGAAGTGGTGGACTGTACATCATCCCAGCGGTAATACAAGTTTTTCTTAACCATTTTATCTTGGGCATGGATCCCCTAACCGCAGTTCAAAGTCCCAGGGTCTACCATAAGGTTACCCCAAGATTCCTCATTTGTCCCCCGTTTTTCCTGTCCAACATTGTTTGCCCAATTGCTAGTTTTTGGTGACATTTGAATCACCCTTGTTTCTGTGCAGTTGATACCAAATGCTGTTTTGTATGAGAACTGGACAATTATTGATGGTGATCATATAGAGCTAGCAGAAGAAAGAAAGGTTTTCTTGAAAGAAAGGGGACATCGACTGCAGCCTATGGCAAGTGGAGCTATTGTTCAGCTTGTTGTTCAAACTCTTCAAAATTCGGTTGAAAATTTAGGTCGCAAGTATGGAAGGCATAGTAACGATTCCTCAGTTCTCCGTGGAATCTTAACTGCTGTAAGCGATCCAAGAAAAGATGGAAGGCCAGCAGCTGTTTAATCTTATATGACCTCAACTTCATGCTAAATTTCATTAGTTTTAAGAGCTATTGGCAGGATATGCATAGAAGGTGTGAAATGTTGTGTTCAAAAGGACCACAAGTGAAACGTTGTGTTTAGAAACACCAAAAGATTATTTCAGAAGATATACCTCGAAAGTAATTACATGATATTGGTTCAATTGATCAATCTCTTGTACATATTCAGGAGATGTGTTAAAAAGAAAATTTTGTTCTCCATGAGTTACATTGTCTATCAAAGCATAATTCCTCATACAACAGGGTAAGACCCAAATCAGAATGCTATCATCATAAATAAGTCACAGAGAGAATCAGTTCCATAAGCTGGATTGGGCTCAGGATATTAGACTTGCTTGTCTCAACAATGCAACCATTCATGACCATCTCCTCCAGCATGAAATGTGCTTTTTCTAAATGGAACATGATGTCTGGTTCATACTGATGGAAAGAAATCAGAATTTAGAAAAGGGAAGGTAAAATACAAGGAAGCAAATCAAAAGAGTTCTAAGCTTTCGACATTATCATGACCTATAAGAATATAGAAACATGAAAGGGAGTAAAATTAAAGGAAGCACCCCAGATCAGGAGGTGAAATTTAGTTGTTCATCCTTGTGAACAGAAGAACTCACCACAGCGCCAATGTGTCGATCCATGGTTTCAACCAAGAGATGAATGAATTCCAAAATTGATAGCTGATTCTGCGGCAAGATAAGGGAAACAGTATCGGAAACCAAAGTGAACGGAGGACATGGGACTAAGCTTGGAATAAGCAAAATACAGATAGACAAAACAAATCCAGAGTGCTTGTCTTAATCTTTTAGTCCAGAACTAAAAAGTTTGCAGTTTGATGGACTCGTGATATATAAACTTTAAAGAACTCACATTAGGTATTACTACGACTACTTGATCAAATCATTCACTATTAACTACTGCCCTGTTGAGTATGTAAGGTAAATCCTTGGCTTGAAGACTTAAATTTGATTGGGCACATTAATTGCGTTAAAGCAAGAAGATACAAAGGCCCAAAAGAAAACAAAACAAAACAGAGACATAAGAAAAAGAACAACTACAACTTATTTCTTCATTGTCAACTCCAACCAAAAAAAACAATGATGCGTATCGTCTATACACAATTTTGTAGTTACGATGCTCCACAAATGAAAACGAACAATGCCATCAAAGCATAATCTACAACATCAAAAATATTGCTGCAAATTTTGATTTGAATATAGGAAATGAAAGCAAATTTGAAGTTGGCGATGAGAAACCAGGAACGTTTTCAACAACGGAATTGCTAAATTCATAAGGCAACCAACAAAATTGCAACAAAAGTACGGAGCTTGAAGAAACCCAAACCTGTTGGCTAGTGCGGGCAAGGCATTTACGTACGATTTCGCCTTCGACAGCACGGCGTTCTATAAAAGTGAGCCATTCGTAATATTGGTCAAGACGGGTCTGATCCTGCTTGTTCACCATCAGCATGAAACGTATCCCCATTAGATTTGATCCTTTTCGAACTTCTAGTTCTTCAGTTTCTGTTTGTAACGGTGCCCGCAAGGGGTTGTTTGGTTGGAGGGTTACTTATAGAAGTAGAACCGAATAGAACGTAACACACTTCTATTATTTGATTGAGAGTTTTATAATAGAATGAAACAAAATGGGATAGAAGCAGAAGGTTTCACGTTATATTTTATTCTATCTTAAACAGTGAAAATAAGAAGCCTCCGATTTGAAAGATTTAAGATAGAACATAAACTAATAAATACATACTATTTAATATACCCTCAAAAATTTTTCCTAAAAACAATTATTTCTTCTAACCCTAACCCCTCCTATATAATTAATAATATTTGTATATTATTAATAAAAATTATATATAATTAATAATAAAATAAAATTTTTAAATAAAATTTTTATTAATGAAATCAAAAAATTTATAAAAATTATTTTTTAATTGTTTATAAATTATTTATAAATTATTATTAATTATATAAAAATATTATTATTAATTATTTAATAAAATTTATTC
>JANIIA010000191.1:17832978-17843468 GCA_027478495.1 Erythroxylum alaternifolium | reverse complement strand
TAAAAGTGGGCCCAAATTTGTGATTATTGATTTGCGCGTATTAAAAAAAAAGGTTATACCAACTTTTGATTGTTTAGTGATGTAGCACACCACCCTCGCGGGGCACGGATTCTGATATCACCATTGATATCGGGTTCGGGTCCAGTGGGAGTGGGGTGTTACATAACGGCCACAGTGCCGCGGAGCGTAGATCCCATATCGGTTGAAGAGGGGAACGAAGCATGCCTTATAAGGGTGCGGATACCTCTCCCTTGCAGACGCGTTTTCTATGCCCCAATGCACCGGATCCCATCAGAACTCCGAAGTTAAATGTGCTAGGGCAAGAGCAGTACCAGGATGGATTACCTCCTGGGAAGTCCTGAGGGAGTAATGCCCTAAAGAGGCTTACACGCTAGAAAAACAAAACCGTGAGAGCACGAGGCCTGAGAGGCCAAGGCTCAAAGCGGACAATATCTGCAAGCGGGTGGTCTGGGCTGTTACATGTACCCTATAAGTTTCCCGATAGAAATTGTTAGAAATATTTCATATCGAGCTTCGCAAACTTTGTCACGTGAACTCTTTAACTCCATTTAACATAGTATTCATTACTTATAGTCAATATATGTATTAAACAAACAACTTATGTAATATGAAATATGTTATGATAAACTTGATGTTATTTGTTCATTTATGAATACACCTCATTGATATATTACAACATATATGATAACTATACATAACAAGTTTGTGTAGATTGGGACAATTGGTATTCAATTGTAATATGAATGTTGATTGAACACATAAGTGGTTTTTTGATTACATAAGCATTTGACATTTGATTACTCACCCTTTACATGATTTATATAATGTTGGCATTCGTAATAAATTTTCTGTTGTTTATAGGAACTTGGTGTTCTAACAATGGCTACTTCTTCAATGAACATTCTCGCTAAACTCCATAAGGTAGAGAAACTCAACAGCAATAACCATGAAATATGGAGCATGAAAATCCAATATATGTTAGAGGAGCAAGAGGCTCTTGAGCCATTGAACATGACTATGGATGTTCTTGAGAAAGGAAATATGACCCAACATAAAAAGGATTGTGGTGCATATGAGCTTTGGACGAAGAACAACTTATTGGCTCATATTACATTGTTGAGTAGTATGAATAATGACATCATACGTGATTTCAAAAAATATGAAACCGCTAAGGATATGTGGTCTGCATTAGCTGTACAATTTAAGGGAACCTTCGTGACCAAGATAAGGTCATTCACTATTAAGTTTGATACATATAAGAAGCATCTAAATCATGAATGCAAAAGCATTTGAGACAAATGTCAAATATGATAAGTGAGCTGACAGATGTTGGTCATAATTTGTCTGATGAGCAACAACTGCAACCTATAATTCACTCTTTGACTCAAAATTGGGAGCATATAAAGATGCATCTGACTCATAATGAGAGCATTAAGACTATGGAAGATGCTACGAGACATCTCATATTGGAAGAAGGGGGTTTGGACGCCTTAAAGATGTCTTCTGAGGTATATATAATTGGCTCTAGCTTATAAGGAGCTATGACAAGAAGCACAAGTATCATAGTTGGAAAAAGTGGATAAAAAATAAAAGACACCAATATTTAATCAAGATTCCAAGAAAGCCAAATGAAATCAACATGGAAAGGGTAAGCGTCCCTTAAAAAAGGGGAACATGAAATGTGTCAAGTGCTATAATTGTGGGAATAATGGTCACTTCGCTCATGATTGTAATGAGCCTAAAAAGGTACAAGATTATAGTATAAACATTTGTTTAGTGAATATTTTTTGTTCTTTTTTTTGAATTACATCATTTGTCGATTACAGACTCATGAGCAACTAACCATGTAGTGAAAGATAGAGATGCCTTTGTAGAGGTTCGCAAGATCTCACAGGGAATGAAATAACTTTATGTAAATGACAATTCCAAAGTAGTTATACAAAGGGATTGGCACATTTATATTAAACATATGTAGTAATCGACCCTTCATCATCCTACATAAAATGTTATATATTCTATAGATCTGTCTTAATCTTCTTTCTATGTTGATGTTAGATAAACTTGGTTTTCATATGAACTTCCAAAATGATGGAATGAATTTAAACCTAGGAAATATTTAATATGGTCATCAATCTATGTTTGATAGTTTTATTGAACTAGATGTTGTGGCTATAAATAATAATGTTAGCTATACATTAGTTACATCATCTAGTACTTTTATCAATAGTGCAATCTTATGGCATACTAAACTATATCATATTGTTCAAAACCAAATAAGTCGATTAACTAAAGAGGGTTAATTTAGGTAATATAATTTAAATAGATCTACCTACGTGTGAACATTGTCTAACTAGTAAAATGGTTAGAAAACCTTTTGGTAAGGTAACACAAGTTTCATACCCATTGCAATTAGTTCATTATGACATTTGTGGTCCAATAAATGTAAGGGCAAAACATGGGGTTATGTATTTTATCACTTTTATAGATGACTATACTAAGTATGGTTACATCTATTCGATTTCTCATGAATAAGAAGCATTAAAATGTTTCATTAAATACATGAATTTAGTTAAGAATCAATTAGATAGGAAGATAAAAGCATTCTGAACTAATTAAGGATAAGATTACTTATCTGATAAGTTTAAAATATTATGTGATGAAAAAGGAATAGTCAGATAGTTGATTATTCCAAGAACCCCACAATAAAATGGTGTAATAGAAAGACGTAATAGAAAGCTACTAGAAATGATTAAGTCCATAATGATGTATGAAAATTTACCAATCACCTATTGGGGCTACGCATTGCTAACTACCATTTATGCACTTAGTCAATTACCTAGCAAATTAGTTGCAAATACCCTGTATGAGCTATGGATGGAAAGAAAACTTGACATGAGAACTCGATGTGTTGCCTATGCTCATAATCTCTCTGATAAATAAGGGAAATTTAGCCCAAGATGGAAGAAAAGTATCTTTATTAGATACTCTAAACACTGGAAGGGGTATATGTTCATCGGTGAATAAGGTGCTAAAGGTGTAATTGAATTTGAATTATGAGAAGTAACATTCTTAGAGAATGATTTTCCAAAGAGAGGTGAAATAGGAAATAACCTATTTTTATATAGGTTCTTGATAAACATAATTCTATATGAGGAATCAAAAAGGGGAACTTTAACCCAGTAGGAAAAATTTGGATATGGAAGAATTGACTCAAAAGTAATTCATATCGTAACCCACTAAAAGTTTACCCACGATATCTAACTTGAGTAGGAGTAATTAGGAGATTCATAAATTTGTTTGTGGAGAACCTCATTTGTGAAGCATTAATTGAGGATTTATTCCCTAATGTTGTTTTGAAATAGAAGGGGAAATTCCAATGATTATCCCACAAGAAGATGATGAGCCAAGGAATGTACATGAGGCTCTTAATAGTCCTGCTAAATAAAAATGGATGAAAGTAATGAAAGAAGAAATGACTTCTTCAAGCTTAAATCAAGTATGAGACTTGGAAAATCTCCCTAATGGGCACAAAACTATTGGGCAAATGTATTCTCAAAATAAAATGAAATTCTTAATAGTAATATCAAGAAATACAAAGCATGCCTTGTGGTGAAAGGATATACATAACATTACCTGTCTATGGCATCTACTACTGACGTCCTTAAGATTACTCGATAAGCTATTCCTTTGGTAAAAAAAATTACTAGCATACAAAATGGAGACATTGACCACTACTTTCTTATGGAGAAATGATACCTTTAGGTGCATTAATTAATCATTAGATCTTAGCAGATCCACTTTAACACTATCTGAATAGTAGCATATTATAATTATCCTTTAAACATAATAAGAATGGTTAGAAAGCATTCCCTATTGAAATCGTAAATTTTTCACAACTTCCTTATTTTTTATTTCTAGTAGACCTAAAACTGGAGGCCTTTATCTCTAAACAAAATCCCTCAGAGCCTCAAGCTTATCAGGGAAATTCAATCCTTTGACATTTCATGATAAAATGGATATGTTATTTTTTATTTCCTTTAGAGCTTTTACTCATGTTCCTTTGTGATTTTCTTTTTTTAATAGTTTTGAATTTCTCTTTACCCCCATCAGCTACAATTAAGCTTCCTTGGCTACCAGGATTTGGTGTTTCCTCACCTTTCTTCACATTGTCATCATTCATTTCTTCAAGGGGGTTCATATTACTTATCCCCAAAGCTTTCTGGAATAACTTCATTTATGACATTAGCTAGAGTAGTATAAACCAACTTACTAGATTGATTAGTATTTTTATCCAAGTTAGTCCTTTTAGTTGTTAAGGCAATATCCTTATTTTGCTTGATTTCCCGTTACTCCTCAATTACCCTTAGTTCATTGTAGTATCATGTAATAAACTTCCTACCTATAGGCTTCCACTTTTTGCCTTGAGTTTTGGGAAGAGGCTTCCAATGATAAGAAATAGCTACACTATCCTCAAATAGTTTATTTGCATCCCTTAGCCTCATAATTGGAATCTCATCAGGGAGGTCTTTTTTCATATAAGTGCTCTCACTTATGCGAGCATAGCCAATTCTCCTTTCTTTTTTATATTTTCATCATGAAAAAGAGGTTTCCATATGTAGCTTGCTAAGAAGCAAAGCCCCTAAGTGGTCCAATGCTCAAGTGGGATATTATTGGTTCAATAATTTGTATTTAACCAATCGTTTAGAATAGGGGTTATAGGACTAACACAAATTAGATTTTTGGATCTTGCTTATTGAAGATTCTCATTTTCGTTATCTTTCTTTAATATTCCATCTCAACAAGCCAATTGGTATTCTTTTTTCTTCATAGAGTTAGTGTTTACTTGACCTTTTATTTTCTTTCTGGTTGTTTCATTATATATTCCTCTTTATATTAGTCTTTTTAAGATTTATAAAGGTTGCCTCAATATACTGGTTACCATCTATCCTCACTTTACTGATTTACATCAATAGGGTGATTGTGGAATCAAAGGCTCCTTTGTTAGTCATGTTTCGGGATCTACTGATCTTTAAGGGGTAAGAATTATTCATGTCTTCATCGACATTTTTGTTGCCTGTTGTCTTTCCTTAGCTATCTTCTGAGATGCCTTCTTTTATATAGACATGGTATGCTATTGCTTGTTCATTTAACAAAAGATGTTCTTGTTTTCTGAAAACTAGAAAAAATTTTAAAATAAAGAAGAAAAGGAATTGCTAGCTTCTATTTTATTTTTCAAACATTTAGTTGTTATTAGTTATTTAGTTCTATAAGCCAGATGCATCATATGGTGACATTATTATCTCATGGTGCACCTGCAGTTAGATCAGGTACTCTAAAGTGTGAATGATAATATAATGCAATGTGTAATAATTGCATGACTTATAAAGTTCTTTGTAATCATATGGTGGATAAAATGTGGTGAGGGATGATGAATCCATGCTTGTATGGATTTTTATTGGGTGATATGCGTCGTTCCAAATCAGCTGATATTACCTTCCTTGACATTTTAAGTTTCCTCTGTATAATCGAAAAAAAAAATACCTCATGTTCATTATGAAAGCCAGATTTGCAGTGGTATCACATTTGAGTAGTATGCTCTCATGTTAAGTTGTTGATTTTGGTTGCATTTTGGTATAATCTTGATAATGTAACTTACAAAATTAAGAAAGGATATTCTATGCTTTTATTTCATCATATCTTGAGGCTCTGAATTTGATTAACCATAAGTCCTTCTCTGCTATTTGTTTTCTGATGGAACTTGTAGTTACAGGCCACTTTTGAGTGTATTATGAAAACGTATAAATTTTTAACACCCGATTTCTAAAGAGAAACAAGCTTCAGAAAGTCTTCTTTCCAAAAGCACACTGATCTGTTTGGAAAGCCAACTAAAGCCCTCATTCTTGAAGATGCAGAGAGTAATGTGCTTTGATCGTATTATTCAAGATCCAAAGAGTAGCATTTCTTATTTCTTAATAGGTTTATGAGACTAAAGAGTAATTGTTTTATATAAATTGGTCTTTGTATTTATTATTTTTTCTATAGAATTGTTAAGGTTGTAATTAAAATCTTGTATATGAAGAATATTCTTTTTGTTGATATACTTTAATGGTATTTCACTTTTCATATATAATGCTTCAAATTATCAATTATTTTTGTATAATAAATTAACAATAAAAAATCTAAAAAAATTTGGCTACATTTTTAGAAACGTAGCTAAAAACATTTAGCTACATTTTTTAAATGCAACTAAAAACTTTTGGCTACGTTTCCGAAAACTTAGCTAATAATTTTTAGCTACGAAACATAAACATAGTCAAAATGTATTGACGACGATTTCCTAAAACGTTATTAATAATTTTTTGCTACGAAAATAAAGCATAGGGAAAAACTATTAGCGATGATTTAAGAAAAACATCGCCTATAGTTTTCGGCTATGGGAATTTGGCGATGTTTTTGACAACGAAAATAAATTATCGCTAATTACTATTTGCGACGATTTTGAGACTTTTAGTGACAAGTTTTTTTGTAGCTAAATGTAGTTTCCGTTATAGTGCTAGTCTCAATTATTCACTTATTCAGGTATTTATTTTAGTTTATTTTCAGTTAATTTATTTTAATTCAATCAATGTTTTATTACATTAGGCAAATTACACTCAAGTTGTTATGTGATTCATTAATCCTTGTAGAAACGATACTTTTTATGGTACAAATGATGATCTGTATACTTATAGTATTAAAGTTTTCTATATAAAAATGTCAATATTTAAGTTATTTTTATGTTGGGTATTTAATTATTTTTTAACTTATTAGAATGATAAATTTGATACTTATTAGTTGAGAGTTTCAACTTTAAGTTTGGGTTAGGAAATGTTCAAGATAATGGTTAGGGGCTAACATTGCTTATTTAAAAACATTTTAATCCTCGCCATCTTTCTCGTTGAGTTACGTCAACAATAACAAAAGAGTTATCATTTAATCAACATATGATCTCAATTAATTGATAGAAACTTTAACATGGTAAAATTGAAATACGTTAAGCTATCATCTAATGATTTGTTTTATTAAGGTACTCAATTAAATAATAGGTTAATCTACTTTTGTATCTCCTATTAATCAATATAATTACCTTTAAATTTTGATCTATTATTAGGTTTCCAAATTAAAATTTTGAAGTAGATCCCTTGACTTCTGTGCAACAGATTTATCCAACTATTTTGAATGGCATTCTGGGACATGACGTCCAAATACCCTTAAAAGGAAGTTTTCACAAATTAATTATTCTGACTTTCTTTCGTAAGAATAAAATATTTGTGTTATTTAATAAGTAAAAAAATACAAATCTCTCATATATATATATAGTTTTCATTTTTTCAAATAAAACTCCTATACCTCAAAATTATTATAAAAATATTAAGTGGTACAAAAATGCTAAAAAAGATCTATTACTAATTTTTTATTATTTTAACTTTATTTGCTATTAAAATGAGATTAAAACAATTATATAAACTTTATTACATAATTAACAATTCGTCACATCAATATAGTGAAAACAACTCGCTAAATACTTGATAATATTTTTAATATTTCTAATACCAAAAAATATTTTTCTAATAATTTTGAAAATACATGAGTACATTTGGAAGAAGTATGCATTTCAGAAAGTGTTAAAATCTTTTGTCATTTAGGATAATTACATATAATATTACTATTAAAAGTGATTCTTGTAGTTCGAACTTTATCATTGAGTCTCCTTTGATTTCATAACTAATTAACGAGACCTCTTTTTTTCTTTATATTCTATTTATAATGAAATCATGCCTATTATTATATTAAATAACATTGAAAAATGTAAGAGTTTATACGAAATTATATAACCAGTTATAAAACCACAATGGCATCTTAACTGGAGTTCAAGAAATTTACATATATATTATATTTGGCAATATTAGCCAAACATTTCACCAAAAAAAACTAGAAATCAAGAAATTGAAGCCATCGATCGAAGTAGTTTATTTCACAAACAATGTCTGGTAGGAACGGTCTAATTTATTGAGAGAGGGATGTTGGATGGCCATGGCGCAACAAGTCACCTACAATTAATACGAAGACATAAAAGTATTTTTTAATTGGTCATTAGCATGTAGCAATTTTTTATGGCTTGAATGTATGCTTAGACCTTCTTGTATTGGATCTCCGATGCCTTCAATTGAGCTGCCAGCTCCTCAACTCGAGCTCTTTCCATGTCCAATTCAGCCCTTTTTTGGTCTACATCAGCTTTTATAGCCTTCCAAACAGTTGTCTCCAATGCAATCTTTGCTTTGACGCTGGAAATCTCTCTCTTTATTTCTAGAACGCCTGTTTTATCTATTTTCCCAAGCGTAATGCCTCCATTTGGTTCTTCTTCTTCACTTATATCTGTCACTTTCCTGTCCACTTTGCCAATTATCGCTGAACCCTTTGGAAAGATGAAACAGTTACGAAAGCTTGAGTAAGTTCTTACAGGCAATATTGACGAAGCCTTGTGACTTGAAGCCCGTTATTCACCTACTGTCTAGTTTGTGTGTATATATATATATATTTTTTTTTTCAGGAACAAAACAAAAACTAGTGGCATAACTAATCTTTTGGTCTTCTTATTAATGTTGAATTATAATATCTATGATTTCACTTTATATTCTATTTTCGCTACTTGTTGACATTTTTATCAAAATTTCTACGATCATCTGCACTTAATTATATTAATCCAGAAGTAGGTCAATGTTCCTACCTCCGATACCGCGCAGCCGATATGAGCAGTATAAGGACAAGTGTAGCAATTGTAGAAGGGAAACTTGGGATCCCTTTCTGTCTCACAAAAATGGCAATAGTACTCCTTCAAGCAACTATCATCCGTAGCATTTGGCATTGTGTAAGTAAGCAAATGAATTTGGTCATGTTCAACTTCCCCGGGTATTGGAACACACTGAGAATGCAGATTGAAATCACAGTCAACACAACGGAAAAAAGGGCATCTGCAATACATCCTACAAGATCTGCAGTGGAACGATGTGTCCAAATCATCTGTTTCATAAAACAGAAGGTTGTGTTCATGTCGCTCAAGTTTTATGACAGAAGTCGAGAGATTAGCGCATTCGATGTTCAGACAAAAATCACACTGCTGACAGTAGTAATAGAAGCCAGTGTTTTTGGTCTTCAGACAAACGCGGCAGTCGATGTAATAGCTATAAGTTCCAAAAGCAAGACGAAGAGGGTGTTTCATGGAAGGGGTGTAGAACTTTGTTGGAATACTTTGTACACGACTCATGAATGAAAAACTTGCATTTTAGACAACAATAGGCTGGACCTGGTAGGTTCAAATGGCATGCCTCACACTTGACGTGAAATTCCTCTTTGCAATTAAAAAGGGACAACGCGTGGTTGTGCACGGAAACAGAGATCTTGGTTTTGATCTTTCCTTCTTTTAGCATCATGGACATACTCTGATTTAAGGTGGCACAGTTGATGTCGAGGTTGAATTGGCAAACGCTTCAGTTGTAAGCGAACCCGTAACAAATATCACGACATTGGTCACATTTGAAAGATTCTTTTCCATTGGGAGGTTTAGTAGAGAGTGTTAGAAGATGCGGATGAAGAAGGGATGCCTTTTGTCTGGGCAATTCAAAGCACGACTTGTGGAGATCATAGTGGCAAGAAGGGTTGACACATGAATATGCTGAGACAGGACTCACCGAAGTATAGGCAGGACTCCCCATAGGTAGGCTGCAAGCTCGGTAGTAATGGCTTTCATTAAACTTAGATATCTTAAAAGAATGATCATGGCTAAAATGTTCAACCGCCATTTGCACGAGATGAGAGGAGCAAGAGGAAGGAAAAGATGATCAGGTGAATTCAGATAAAGATCAGAGTAGAAGCAGAGAATGAGAATCCAAGTAAAGAGTTGTCACATATGAATTGGAGATGTAATCTTTTGCACATACATATAAAAAAATTCTTTACTTATCCAAAGTCAACTATGAACATCCCTCAAGGATGATGACAGATTGGAATGAGCCAATTTGGTACACTATCTCTTTCATCCATGGACAACATGCTTCCAAGTATACTTCCTTCTAGTTTCAAGCTTTGAATACTTCAAACATTTTGTAAGTTTAATCAGTATAATAATGGATTGGCCAATTATGTTAGTGGGATTAGAAATTAATAGACGCTTAGTTTGAAGAAAGCGAATGAACATAAAATGCTGCCGATAAATATGCAATCTGAATTACAAATCTATGTGTTGATTTCCTCCCAAGTCTCTTTTTTTTTTTGAAATAAAGCTCATCACTTTATTATCATTTTGAAAAAAAATTGGACAAAGCATTTGGAACTAAGTCCCAAATATGCGTAGACGCATTAAAGAAGGAAGCTTTAGCTAACAAATGAGCTCCTTCCAGAAAAGATCTCCTAACCCACTTAACTTTAAGTTC
>JANIIA010000191.1:17785881-17797515 GCA_027478495.1 Erythroxylum alaternifolium | reverse complement strand
AGGAAATCATGATGAGATCATGATAATGAGATTCTTATCATGTGTAATTATGTTAGTATCTAAATAATCCCTAGTCACAGGATTAATAAGACAAGAAGTTATTAATCCAGATAGACTAGCACATTTTACACTCCTTGATTTGATCAAGTAGTGGATCTCACAAACTGTAAGTATGTGATGTTTAAAGTTAGCATAAGGATGCTTACTAAAAGTAGTATGTCCATCGGAAGACTTGCTATGAGATTATCATATGGATGATCTATCAAATGTCAATGATCAATCTCATCATAGTAATGGTGTAAATATCTTTATACTCGAGGTAGTCAAGGATATCTTTGATATCATTCCTTGTTACCTCAAGACGTGGTCGCTCTTAGGGTGGTGATTGAGTACAACTATTCATATTCGAAGGTAATTGGGTAGCTGATAAATGATTCACCACTCCTAATAGAAGGAGATGATACCCATGACCTCTTATCGAGATCATTACTCAGGAGTCTCTAGCAAGAGCAGTTATGTGTCATGAAGAGAGTCCTCAATGACACATGGAGTAATGAGATCCCTGGACAAGAACTAACTTGGACTAGATGTGACATAGTCAGTCTAGTGGCAGTTGACACATAACCCATACTCCGAACCAAATGGGGTAGAGTATGGTAAAAGGACGAATTACGTAGTAATTGTCTATAGAAAGGTTCATAAGTCAGAGAATTAATTATCAAAGAGTTTGTGTGTTAATCCATTTATATTCTGGTAAATTGGCATCATGAATCCCTTCATGATTTTCTTGAATTAAAAGTTAATTCAATTGGCATGAAATCATCCATGATTTGCTCAAATTAAGAGTTAATTTAAGTGCCTAAAATAACCGAGGACCAATAGTCACATATATAAAAATCGGATGAAAAACAAAGTATGTATGGTTGGTTTTAAGTAGGCCACGATTGTAATTGAAGGCACGACTTAGGTACATAAGTGAGTTCTTCACTTATGTGCAAGAAGGTCTTACTAGTTCTTACATACTCAAGTGAGAGGATAAGGGCTCTAAAAGAGTGAGAGAGTGAGAGAGAGGTGTTTTGAGTCTTGTTCATGCAATTTACGTAATTGTTGCATGAATCAAAGTGGATGCAATAAGAGTCTTGATCTTTCTTTTCATTTTGAGCTTCTACTTAAACTCATCTAGTTTGGTGATCAAACCCTTACACATTGTTTCTTCTTCATTTTTGTGTGTTCTTGGGTGATCAAGGAAGGGTTTGGTGTTGCAACAACCCAAACAAGGAGAAGAAACAAGAAAGGAGGGGAAATAAAAGGTAAAAAAGTTTTTTATTGTAGGTTCTTTTATATGTCTACGCATGCATATGTGATTCTGGCTTTTCTGAGTTATCATGGTGTCAAAATCTAGATTCTGACATTTCTGCTGCATTCTCATGCATATGATGCATGTGTTATGGCAAATCCAACATTTTTATCAACTAAAATTAGATGAAAATTCTTAATAACATTTACATTTGTTTTATTTCACTTTGACACTATTGCTCATGCCTTAGTTATCGCCTTCTATGACAAGTCACCCATTCTAGATTTGAAGACTAGTTGATGTGATCTTTTTTTTCCATTTTAATAATTCTATTGCACTTTTATTTCCTTTTTGGTATTTGATAAATTGTTGTGACACTCGAGTCCAAGCTTATCATTTGTTTCATGATAAAAGCTTGTGCTTTTCTACGTAAATATAATAACCTATTAGAATAAAGATTTCAGTTAATTGTTCTTTGCAATAAATATTTTTGTTTATTTATATGTATTCCCTTTCACATCTTATTCAATGGATGAATTTTTCCTTGAGGAATACATGGACGTGATGGTATAGATCATTGTTGTTCATAGCAAGATTGGTTTTCAGATGACAAGGAATTATATAATAAAGGAAATCATCAAGTAGTATCCAATGTCATGGATACAATGTTCTGGAGTAGCTTGGAACGTTTAAAATCAACGGGGCTAGTTTTTGCTTTCATATGGTTGTTAAAATGATTGGTTATAAACTAAATGATTTTGTTTTGTTTCTTATAAACTAAACAAAATATACAAAAAATAAACATACATTCTCATCATCGTATCCTTTGCATATTATCATCGTATCAGAGCCAACAAACTAATTCTTTTATAACACTCAAATTCTTCTCCAAAACACTGGAAACATATATGCTCATCAAAATCCATAAAAAATTGCAAACATACATATATACATAAGAAGTTGTGGAATACACATTGATAGAACACAACTTATCCACATTACCATTTAACCACATCACCAATTTTCAAACTACACAATTAGACTCATCAAATTACCTCGTCAACCGAAATCAAATTCAAGCAATTCTTGTCATCTCTAACCTTCTGAGCTATGTTGATGAAATTGTCCTTCACCTAACATTACCCTTCATCTCCAAATTATGTTAAATGGAAAACATTCAATAGACTATTCTACTGCCTCCTAATGACTTCCTTATCCAGGTCCACGATGAGATTATCTCTCATCTCTCACAAAGCTTGTGATCTTTGGGATAAGCTGAAGAACCATTTCATGCAACAATCGAGTTCTTAACGTTCCCTTCTTTGGCAAAAAAATCACACTCTGAAAAAATGAGACAACTTTGTTGTTGATTATCTTACTTTGGTCTCCACCACTGCAAATGAGCTTGCAACCATCAAAGACCAAATCTTTAACAAGAATCTTGTCCTCTTCACCCTGGACTGACTCCCACCAGCATAATCACTATGGAGCATCATGATTCACCCATCACCTTTACCAAACTTCGGGTGAAACTTGTTATTGATGAGCAACGACTTCTCTCTTACTATGCTCCTGCTCTGCTTGTCACAACCCTCGCTGCCATATTTGTTGGAGGATGCTCCTCCTATTACTTTAGTGGCCACGACACCTTTAGAGGATGATAAGGACCAAATGTCCATCGTCCTAACCCTAACACCAAAATGGGGCATGAGCCCTTTACTTTAACGGGCCTATTAATCATGTACTTGGATTATAAGCCCTATTTTAGCCTTTATATAGACCCTTTTCCTACACCAGTCCAACCTATAATTTTCTCCAAACTCCTATTAGATCCAATCCACCAATCCTCATAATTGTACGAGGTCTAATTATCAAATAAAACCTTATACTCAATGTCAAATTTGTTGGAAATTGGTCCACACAATTGCTCATTGTCGCTTTTGATATTTATAATCTCAAATTCATCTATTTACATATTTAATTAATCCCAATACACTTTGTATAGACTTTACTACCCTGAATCTCCATTCTTCACCTTATAACTCCCTTCTTACCTCTAACACTATTACTAAATGGTTTCCTAGCTTCTCATATGATCCCTAATCCGTAGTTCCTAAATTTTGGAACTCTGTAAACTAAATTTAACCAAGTCATTATTGGTAATGAACAAACACTCAATTTCTTCTACTGATATCTTTTCTCTCACACTCATCCACTTTCCTTAATGATGTTTTAGTTTTTCTATATCTTATTACTAATATTCTTTTTGTTGCTAAATCTGTTAAATATAACTTTTATCTTATTTAATATAACCCTTTTGATTATATTATAAAGATCTGAAAACCAAGATATGAAAACCAAAATATCGCTACTTGCGAGTTCCATCCATAATAATCTTTATCTCATAAAAGTTCCTGCCTACTTCAACAATCCACTTGCTTTTATAGTCACCTCTCTTTATAGCATCAAAGACTTAGTTATCCTTGCTTTACTTCTTTATCTAGCTTATCTCTTGTCTTGTCTAGGAAATCACATATTTTACATAATTATACCTCCCATCTTGAAGGACAAAGTACTTTACTTTCATTTCCATTATCTACTCGAGTCTCTAGTACACTTTTCTAACTTATTCACTGTAGTATTTGGGGACCCTTACCATCTCTTTTTTTTTTTGGTAATTACTATTTTATTATTTTTGTTAACGACTTTAGTCACTACATATTGATCTTTTCTTTAACCTATAAATATCAAGCATTTTCTCAATTTCAACACTTTAAAACTTACGTTGAAATTTTATTTTCTACCATCATCAAAAGCTTTCAATGTGATAGAGCTCTTAAACTCATTAAAGACATATTTGCTTATTTTGCTATTTATAGCATTACCTATAGCATCTTTTGTCCTTGTATTTATTAACAAAATGGTCTTGCAGAATGCAAAACACATCGTATTACAAATATTGGCCTCACCCTGCTTATCTAGGCCTCCATCCCCGTATCTTTTTGACATGAAACATTTTCCACTATTGTGTATCTCATCAATTTGTTACCTATTTATATTCTTCACAACAAATCTCCTCACAAACTTCTTTTTCACAACAACCCTTCTTTTCTCAACTTTGGGTCTTTGGTTGTACTTGTTTTTTCTTTTCAAGATCTACTCATCTTAATAAACTTACTGCTAAATCCAGTCTGTCTATTTTTATTGGTTATGCATCCCAATACAAAAGCTATCACTGTTTCTTTTTTTTCTTCTTTTCCACCTCTCCATTTAGTAGATTTCGAGACAAGCTGATAGCACATGTTATAATTATCTCAACTACCAGATTTTCTTTAATTTGTATATAATTAGATAAACTACATATCTCTACTTAAATTTATCTTATCATATACAAGCATATATTGCATATTAAGTCCGTAAATGCAAGAAAATTCTCATCATCGTGTTCTTTGCACATCATCATGCAATGTGTATTTTAAAGGATGATTCAATGTGTGGAATGAAAGTGCAGTTTAATCATAACTTGATATGAAATCAATGCAAGGCTATCTTTAAAAAATGTTATCACTTTTATAAATAATCCAAAAATTAAACATTTCATTTCCAAAACCTAGAAATGGAAATAGATATGCTGGATTAACACATTCCTCCTAAGAAAAGTAGGCTAACATCCAATCACAAACCCTCTTAATTGCACGGTACAGATTGGTTGTGATGTGTGCGCTAGCATAGACCGGTCCCCACCCCTCAAACCATCTAAAGTGTCGAGCCCAGAGGACGTACACAGAAGTCAGAACTGTGACTATCTTCCTGGAGATCAGGCGGCTTACAGTCAACACAGCTTAGGGTTTCATACAAATCGGCCATGTTCAGAACAGTAGCTTCACGCCTAAGGTCTCTCAAGGTCAGTTACAGAAACTTCTCTAATTAAACCATTATCTTTATTCCAATCTTGGTATCGCTGATTATCCATTTCGATTTATGGAAAGCGTGCGGAATATGGTTCTGTAATATTAATTGATGTTACTTAGAATGCGGAAATGGAGGTTAGTGGAGTATTAAAACATTGCTTCTGATGTTCTAATGTGAATAGGGTCGTAGGTTACCTGTAAGGTATTCAAGTTCGAGTGCAGTTGTGCGGCAATCATCCTCTTCAGGTGGTCTCTTCAGCTGGTTGACTGGAGAGAAGTCCAGTTCTTTGCCTCCGCTGGATTTCCCACTCCCAGGAGTTGAAGTCTCAGCCCCATTGCCTGATCATTTTGAGGCTGGCAAAACTCAGATCTCCCAACTTTCTAACGGCGTTAAAATCGCCTCTCAAACGACACCAGTATGTGTCACATTCTATTGAATATGCTCTAGATAATTCCGTGCCTTTTTTATGACCTTGTTTATTTTAATACCAGAGTCCTGCAGCATCCGTTGGGTTATATATTAACTCTGGTTCCATTTACGAGACACCAGATACTTTTGGAGCAACACACATGCTGGAGAGGATGGCTTTCAAGAGCACCAGAAACCGTAGCCATTTGCGTATTGTTAGAGAAGTTGAGGCAGTTGGAGGTAATGTGCAAGCATCGGCTTCAAGGGAACAGATGGGCTACACTTTTGATGCTCTCAAGACATATCTTCCGCAGATGGTAGAGTTACTGGTTGACTGTGTTAGAAACCCTGTTTTCCTTGATTGGGAAGTCAATGAACAAGTATGATTCTCAATGTTGAATGATCTGATTCAGAGTGTAATACATCAAAAACATTTGTGTTTTACATAATTAAATTCCTGCATAATGCAGCTTCAGAAAGTGAAAGCTGAGATTACTGAAGCTTCAAAAAATCCTCAAGGTGTGCTCTCAGAGGGACTTCATTCTGCTGGTTTTTCTGGTGCATTGGCAAACCCTTTGTTGGCCACAGAATCTGCAATTAATAGATTGAATAGCACTATTTTGGAGGAATTTGTAACTGTAGGTCTAATCTAGCCGTGCCTTTTGTTTTCATTTTGAAATTTGACTTCCTAAGATAAAAAGTTATCCCTTGCTTATTCTCATAAGTACTGACAATGTTAGCCTGGATTGGCTTTGAGAACATCAGCAAAATTACACAGCTCCTCGGATTGTAGTAGCAGCTTCTGGTGTTGAGCATGAGGAACTGGTTTCAATTGCAGAGCCACTTTTATCTGACCTACCAATGATTTCTAGTGTAGGAGAGCCTGATTCTGTTTACACTGGTGGTGATTTTCGTCGTCAATCTGATTCTGTGGTTTGTACCATATTGTTTTCAATTTTCATGAAATTCTTTGTCACATATCATGTATGTTCACAATGGGCTAATAGTTATTCACTTTCCCTTCTAGGACCAGAAAATCCATTTTGCTCTCGCATTTGGACTACCTGGCGGGTGGCACCATTTGAAGGATGCTATGGCATTGACAGTTTTCCAGGTTTGTTCCATTTTATTTCTGTACAGCTCCATGACCTCAAACATTTTAGTTTCTACTGGTTCATTGTGTTGTGTCCTATCTTTGACCATGATTTTGCCTTTGATGTACCATATTTTTCTACCAATTTAGATGTAACTAAATATTATTAGTAACACTATAGATGCTAATGGGGGGAGGTGGATCATTTTCTGCTGGTGGCCCTGGGAAAGGAATGTACTCAAGGCTGTGTAAGTCTATAAATATTCTTGATCCGAAATGGTACAGTCAATCTAAGATTTTTACACTTATTGCAAGATACGATATATCTCCACACTGAGTTATTTATTAACATGACATTGATACACATCTAAGTACTATTCTTAGTTGGTTATTGTTTAGTTTCATGATTCCAAGCTATTGAATTCCTTTTCTTTTTCCTTCTAGGAGTTTTTAACTCTTTTTATTTTTTATATGTTTGATATGGGGACAGATCTTCGTGTATTGAATGAGTATCCACAGATTGAGTCTTTTATAGCGTTCAACGAAATTTGCAACCATACCAGTATTTTTGGTATCCAAGGCTCCACTGTAAGCTAGCACCTTGAACACCTTTTCATACTGCATGATCTAGTTTCTGCCAACTAACAAGGCTTCTGTTAGGCTATTTGTTGCTGAAATCCTTTTCTTCATATTCTTCTTGGAAATTCCTCTCAGCATTTTGTTTGTTTATTGTACTTTTAATTCATGTCATCTGCAACATCATATTTGCTATTCATTTCAATTTTATATTGAATAATAGAGATTACAAATAGATGGATATGGTTAGTGAACTGATTTGGACCTCATGAAGGGTAACTGTTATATTATAATGTTTAACTTTCAAGATCTGTGTGGTTCAAAATCATATGCTGAAGAAGAGGCTTGCATGTTAGGTTTTTGTATTCTTATGCTATGTCAGTCATATGAGTGCTATAAAAGAGACTTATGTTTCTTGGTGCAGGGTTCTTATTTTGCAGAGAAAGCCATTGATATAGCAGTTAATGAGCTCATTCAAGTTGCTACACCTGGTGCAGGTTTGTTGCCCCACTTTTATCATGGTGGTCTTCTACCGAATGATTGGACTTTCTGCCCTGATACTGATTGTTTTTGGTGTTGCTTTCTGAACAGTTGACCCAGTGCAGTTATCTCGTGCTAAGCAGTCAACAAAGTCTGCCATTTTAATGAATTTGGAATCCAGAGTATGTAAATTTGTTCCTTTCATTTGTTAATTGTATATTGATGAATTCTAAATGAAGTGATCCATGTTTGAACTTGAACATTTGTACTTTATGAAGAAAATTGAGGGAGACTACCAGCAAATAATTTGTAGACTTAATACCACTAGTAGAAACAAAATGAGGTGGAAAAGTGCAGGTACAAAGCAAACCTGGAGTCAAACTAGCATAGAGGAAGCGATAAGAGGATGCGTATAGATGTGAATTATGGTCAATAGAAACCTAAAGACGAGATTGTGAAGGTAGCATGAGCTGCAAGTGGCTGGGGTTTACTTAGTTGATGGCGAAGAGGCCATCAGCAATAATGTGCTTATGCCCACTAAGTAGGACTACGTCTATATCTCTCAACTATATTCAGAAATGTGGATGTTTATGGGAAGCAATACCTAACCAAAAAGATGCATAACTGATAAATCCTGGAAGAGTATCATTTATTAGAACAAGGCAGAGATTAAACATTCCTGGAACTTTCAAGGATAAAACTGAGTGATTATAATTAGTTTACGGAATGTATTTCAGTTCTTGATCAATATAGTTTCTTGTAAATCCATTATGAAATGGAGAATTGTATGTTCTAAACGGAGAACTGCTGGTGGAATTTTATTTGAGTAAGATTCCTGTTAGACTACAGGAACTATGTCAAACAGCATCTAAGCAAGCTCTGGTGTTTGGGAAAAATATTGGTTAATTATGAATTATGTCCTAATGAACGAACTCATAAGAAATGAGAATCTGAAGATGGAATTGTGGGAACAAAAGAGATTGTACAAGGAATAAAGTACGTTCATGTCAAGCTGGTTTTGTCTCCTTGAATATCAGAGACTACTGCTTACAATGGATCTGCTCTAACCAATGTAGTTCACGGTGGGTACATTGGTGAGGATAAGTGACAAACTAAAGTAGGAGAAAGAAAAGAGGACAGGAAGATCTAAAATGATTTGTGAGAGGGTGATCTAGATGGACCTTTGTTATTAGGTATTTCTGTTAAATAACACCTAACAGAGCAAAATGGAAAAATAAAGATGTGGCAGAGTTTGTTTTAAAATTGTCAACTTACATCTACTTTTGTTTGTTCCAGATGATTGCTTCTGAAGACATGGGTAGACAAATCTTGACCTATGGTGAGAGGTATGTTCTGATAGACAACCTTCTGTTACCATGCCTAAAACTCTGCTTGTTCCAAAGGCTTTATGAACGAGTAATGTGCAACTCAAACTTTAACTCTTTCACATTTGTTGACCATTCTGGCATCATGTTGTTGGTTGTGTTTGCTGTGCAATGAGAGGCAAGTTATTGTTGTACTTGGATCTTTGCCAGAGTAACTAGTTGTTTACAATTGTATGCTTGCTTTTTGCAATGCATGTCTCTCATCTACGTGGTTTATCACGTTTTGGTAGTAATAATGTTCCATCATGTCATAGGAAACCTGTTGAGCATTTTCTGAAGACTGTAGATGAACTTAAATCGGAGGATATTACTTCAATTGCTCAGCGGCTTATTTCTAATCCTCTTACGATGGCAACATATGGAGATGGTATTGAACATGCAGCCAGAATTCTGCGTTTTCTTCCTCTACAATTTATTTGATAATTTATGTTTTCTTTCACTCTATTGTGTGCAGTCATTAATGTCCCCACCTATGATTCCATCAGTCGCAAGTTCAAGTCGAAATGAAACATTTTTCTCATATCAGACTGTGGATGTCTCTCCGGAAGTGAATTATTATTGTGCATTATCGAAGCTTCAAATTATTTCATGATCGATATAGCCGAAGGAATCAAAGACACTACCATTTAGGTCAATAAATTGGGTGATCCCTGGCATGCATGGTTTTGAATAACGTATCTCAGGTGCCTTTAATAATCCAGAGTGATGGGTTTCACTTTCATATTTTGTATTTTATATATCTATGATATTTGAAATGCTATAGGTCTACCATTCATCCAATGTTTTGCTTCGTGAGTGCCCGAATATTGCATTTTGGGGTTTGAATGAAAACTGTAACTCCATTTAAATATTATTTGAATAAAAATGTAGTTTTAACATTGAGATCCTATGATACATTGTTGACTATATGTAGTCGCTTCAAGAAACTGACAGGGTGTTTAGTTCACCTGCTAGAATAGATAAGAAATAGAATGGTTATTCTTATGAATAGAATAGAATGTGTATTAATTAGTTTAGTTTATTCCTAAGAATTTCTAATGATGATGTATGCTAATGTTTGGTTTGAAAACATAAATTTGAGATGATAAAAGAATAACAAAAAGACTAAAATATCTATTATAATCTCCACTAACATTATTATTATTATTATTACTATTATTATTATTATAAGAAAATTAATAATAATAATAATAATAATAATAATAATAATAATAATAAGAAAATTATTAATAATAATAATAGGAAAAAATTGTCTTTACTTATTTCGGGTTTTACAGAATAGGTAAATACAAAAGAGGTATCTTTAGCTATTCCTAAACTTGAGATTAGTTTGTTTGTACGATATTTTTTAACCAAACAAAGAAATGATTATTCATCAAGAATACATCAGAAATTAAAAAACTATTCCACTCAACCAAACATGCCATGGAATTTTAGAGGAAATAATTTGATTGCATATGGAATGGAAATATAACTATTGTTATAAGTAATCAGAAATATCAACATGCTCATGTGGAGTGATATCAGATCTTTTGTTTTGCCTGAGCTGTCGTTGGTGATTTTTCAACTTGTAAACAATGACCTTTATCTGTGGCTGGGAACTTGTTATTATGTTAGATTGAAAGAATAAAGATGCAGAAAGTTAGGATGTAAGTGGTATTTTGTAATTCTTGTTTTAAAAAGGGAAGTAATTGTAGACTTGGTGAGTTTTCTCATTGGTGTTCCATCTTGTACATTGAGTGAAGAGTTAGAATCTCTCCGTTAGAATTGGTAGAATTATGAAAGCAGTTTAGTGACTTGTAGAAAGTGGGTTATATCTAACCGTCTAAAGTCACTTATCTCCAGTGTTGTTCGCGTTGCTGATTGTTTATTAAGATTTGCTTGCTTGAACTGCGGCTTGCAAGGATGATGAGCTCTTGTAACAATAAATATTTAGGATGTTGAGATCAATAGGGCACCCTCCCTACTATCTGTATTCTTGAGGTATGGAGGTCAATTCTAAGGGTCATGGTTTTGGATTGTATTTGTTTCGATGGAGACTCACATGACCAAAAATAATGGCTTTTGGATATGCTGATCTAGGTTAATAGTTTGTTAATTTTTAGCAGCTCGTATTTTGGAACTTTTAGTTGGAAAATAGGATTTCGACAAAAGTGATCTAAAGAGATGGATGTATACTGATGAGTGGGATAATAAGCTTCCTTTTCATTTGCCATAAATGTTTGTCTAAGTTGAGGATGTCAAAACACCTAAATGGCCAGTATTAGATAGACATAAATTGGATCATGCCATGACCAACAAGCACCAGGAATCATACCCAACTCACATTTCAATCTTATTATCCATGTAATTCATTGTCAATTGCATATTCTCTCTTCTAAAACAATCATTTTTCAATTGGTTAAAACTGCTAGCCTTCTATTTGTTCTCCATATTTTTCCACAATTTCTCGTTCTTTTCCAAGATATTGGATAAGTAAAGAA
>JANIIA010000191.1:17737846-17748937 GCA_027478495.1 Erythroxylum alaternifolium | reverse complement strand
TATTTCCAATCATATACTATAGGGGCATTTTCGTCATAGGCACTGTTTTTATGTTCTGTCCCCTGCAACCAAACACAGTTCTGTTCTTGAGACGGAGACAATTGTTTCTGTTCTGTCCATCGCAACTAAACAGCTCACTGTCTCCAATTTCTGTTCTGTTCCGTCTCTAAATTTTCGTCTCGTTCCGTCTCTGCATATTAGAAACAGTAACCAAACATAGGCGAAAACATACGAAGAAAAATGGAAAGAGAAAGAAAAAGAAAAAGTCAGCATAATCAAACATTGGAACAATGTCTACAACATGCTTGGATTCCATTCGTTAGATTGGTCAAAGGTCACACTTATCGGGTTTTGTCACCAGTCTGATTCTCTCGGACAAAAAGAGAAGCCCAATGTAATGGGAGGTATTCACAAATGTTTCGTACTCACAATTCCATCACCTTAAAATATATTCTTTATTTTTGTTCCAGAAAAACCAAAACTATTGAAAAATATATAACAAAAATGATACCAGACAAAAGAGCGATCATGCCCATCTATTTGTTGGTTCAAACATCCCTGCTCTGGTCCCTGACTCCCTGCTTCATTTAGCCTTGACTGCCCAAGAGAATGTAATAAACGTGAATTCCAAACACAAACATCCTCCATCTCTGTCCTTCTGATCATCGAAAAAAGTCCCTAACTCATGGGACCACACAATCGTGGGTTCAAGATTTCGTAGACACTGCATGATTGTCCGAGAACAGAGCACTTTTAGATTTCCCCTTAATATACATATATGTAAAGAATAGATGAGGGTTTTAAAAAATACTGAATACTAGTTTCCTCTTTACGTGAATCTTAAGATCACAACTCGATCGACTTGACTTCAAAGAACTGAATGATCTGATACATTTATTATTGTCGTGGGAATTTTATCATTTGGTTAATTCAACTCATATTAAGCAATATTTTAATAAAGACGAAATAGCTAAAATATATAAATAAGATAATTAATTTCAAGCGACTGGTACAACACATGAGGACATTACTATATCACATACACTTTTTTTTTTTTTTGGTTTATGATGATAAGTTCTCATAGGAAGAGGTGGTGGTGGTCCATCAAGTGCACTGCTCATTTACCTTGCATATCAAGCAACCTCCTAATTCTTCTCTCTCTCTCTCTCTCTCTCTCTCCCCCAACATTCATGGCTGAAGAATCATCATCAGCACTCCATCTCAAAACCCATGTGAGTTACTACTATTTCTCCCTTTTCTTATTCTTCTATATTAACCAACTCCCTTTGTCATACAAATTTGGCTCTGCTTATGTGCTATAAAAGGTGAGAATAACCCCATCTGATATCGTCTTTCTTATTCAAAGCTTCTTGCCATGTATAGTATCTAATATATATATATATACACACACACACATATATGTTCCCCCCGTTTCCTTTTCCTTTTTTAACATTTTTAAAAACACCGATTACTAGCAACTGTATGTTATTATTAAAATGCAAAACCATAATAGGAATAGAGAGATATTTGGTTTAGCATCGGCGGTTGTTTACGTGTGATGTTGAATGGTGTGCCTCAAGTAACAGTTTTGAAGGCCGTTTCTTGGCTTTTGCTTTACTAGTCAATACCTTGAAACAAAGGCGATCCTGTGAGTGAGTGAGAGAGAGAGAGACAAGTTTTGTACTTTAGAAAATTTCCAATTGGTGTTTGTAGTCTCTCTGATCTTACTCTCTTTTAGTACTACTTATCTCTTTGTTTCCTGTTTTATTTTTTCTTCTCTCTCTCTCATAAACCGCCTACATTCACTACTTGAATTAGAAAAGGCTTAAAGGTGTGTGTCTGCCCTTAGCTTTTCCTTTTTTCCTCTTTTGCTTCGGTTAAAGTTAGAGACTAGAGAGAGGGATTTCTGGTGTTTTCCATGGTTAAAGCACAGGTTTATAGCTGAATCCTACTGTGACAGTTTCCTCTTTTCCTCCTCCTAGCTTCTCTGTTCTACTTCTACCTAAGCTATTCTCTCTCTTCTATACCCACACCTTACACAAGTTCTTTTTTTTTAAAACATTTTTTGGGAGGTTTCTTATCTGGGTATTGATTAATTCAACTTAGGTTCGTTAATATTGCATGCTACAAGTTCATGTGCACAATTTGATGATTTGTTGATCAGATTTCTTACTTTTGTGCTTAAATTTTTATCTTTTCAATTTAATAATCTGAAACCAAAACGAACCCTATCTTTGATACGTGTTCTCTGTCTGTTTCCATTGATGTATATATCTACAGATCTAAAAAATCGATGTTTTTTTTATACCGATAATCTGACAGGGATATGAGTGACGGGATCTTGCATAAACCTGATATCTTGATCGAAAATTTCAAGTGTTGTCCAAGAGGAAGACGATAGCAAATATTAGCAGCTGTGTACTTGAGCTAGAAGACCGATGAGTAGGAGTAATTTGGGGTCCGTCAGCAGTTCTGACCTCATTGATGCAAAGCTCGAAGAACATCAGATTTGTGGATCAAAGCAGTGTCCAGGCTGTGGACACAAGCTTGAAGGAAAACCGGTACGGATAATCTTGATAATATTCTTCAGTTTCAGATAAATTTTTGTTAACAAAGGCAGAAGAATATTTGTAATGAGGCAAAGCAGGTGCTTTCTGCTTTATTCGTTGGAGCTTTTTTTTTTTTGGGTCAACACATCTCTCCTTCTATCCTTTTTCTTTTGTTTTGCTCTAACTTGAATTTTCATGGGTTCTACAGGATTGGGTAGGTCTACCAGCTGGTGTAAAATTTGATCCAACTGACCAAGAACTGATAGAACACCTTGAAGCACAGGTGGAAGCCAAAGACATGAAATCTCACCCTTTGATAGATGAATTCATCCCTACCATTGAAGGAGAAGATGGGATTTGTTATACCCATCCTGAGAAACTTCCAGGTCTGGTAATTTTCTTGTCAAGTGTCGATGTTGTTTGGTTTTACTCGACGAAAGTTCGAGTCTTTTGTCCTTTTCCTCGAAACTGAAATTGAACAATTAAACGTACGTATTTTCATTGGTTCTTTGCTCCTGCTTCCTATGACTTTTATCTCATAGGGTTTGTCTCAGTTTGTTACACCTAAGTCAACCTAACTTTGATTTTGGGAAACGTTTTGCTTCACATTTTCTTCAGGAGTCACTAGAGATGGTTTGAGCAGGCACTTCTTCCATAGACCTTCCAAGGCTTATACAACTGGAACAAGAAAGCGAAGAAAAATTCAAAACGAATGCGATTTGCAAGGTGGAGAAACAAGGTGGCACAAAACAGGTAAGACGAGACCTGTCATGGTTAATGGCAAGCAAAAAGGGTGTAAGAAAATACTTGTACTCTACACAAACTTCGGCAAGAATCGAAAGCCCGAAAAGACTAATTGGGTAATGCATCAGTATCATTTGGGGCAGCATGAAGAAGAGAAAGAAGGGGAGTTAGTGGTATCGAAGATATTCTATCAGACACAGCCAAGGCAGTGTAATTGGACTGAGAGAAATGCAACTGGTGAAGGAAGTAGTGATCTTCATGGGAGAAGAGATAGTGGAAGTGGAAGTTCTTCTTCCAAAGAGATGATTCCACTGCGAGAAGAAATATCAAGAGCTACTGTTACTGCTGCCATCATGGATATTCAGAAATTGAAATCGGACCGTTTTAGCTATCCCCACTTCAGAAAAAGTTTTGACGATCAGGTATATATCATCCATCAAACAAAACTCTCAAGTATATGACTTCCATTTATCATTTAACTATTTTAGTTCCTAAGTGCATGAAGATAAAGATTCTATGCAGGAAATATGCTTTCTTAAAATTTTGTACGTATTTTTAACTTTAAGAAAAATAGTCTTTCTGAGATTATCTTGTTTGCCTTCCTCAACATTCCAGAGGTTCTTGAGTTTAAACATCAGAATCAGTCAAGCATCACATTTATGGCTCAGCATGAAAGAGCTATATGGGCCTCAATTATCTTTATTAGCCAACCATGATTTTATTTACCAACTAAAAGGGCAAGTGAAAAACGAAAACTGAAACTATTAACTACTCAAAAGCTGAGTAATCAACAAAGACACTAAATACTGAAAATGTACTGCCTAGCAAATTGGTTCACCACTGACGGCTTGTGTCTATTTCAGGTGGGGATAGGTGAAGCTTCAACGGTAAGGGAAGTCCCAGCATCGACTAACACCTGTGATGAGATTCGGGAGCAACAACAGAGGCCACATCATGTGGCTCATGATCATCATCATCAGGTGCAACACCACTACCATGCACACCATCAGATTGCTACTGCAGCCTTCCACATCAGTAGACCTTCACATCCCATCTCCACTATCATCTCTCCACCTCCCCTTCATCACACTTCCATCATTCTTGACGAGGACCCTTACCATGTCCCCGGAATCATCCTTCAAAACGAAATCCAAGTAATTTCTTAAACTCGCTATTACCATATGTGTCGTGTAGTTCTTCCATGCCATCCAGTTCCAACCCTTTTTTCTGTGGCTTTTAAATGAATAATCTATCTGAGTCACATCTATGCAATTTAACAATGACCAATCTCTGCTTGTAATTTCTTATATTTCAATTGTTTATCTCGTCATTTCTATACATGATATAGGGTATGCAAGTCCCTATGAACTGGTTACCAAATAGCGAATTAGGTCATAATGAAATGCAATGCATGAAGTTCAACCATGTGTTGTAGTAAGGTCAAGAAAGTGGGTACCCCGGGAACTCAACCACCGACATCTCTCTCAAATGCATATAACTAGGTTTAGGTGAAACTCAAGCAACTAACAATAGCTAGCATGAGAGTGGCTAATTTTGACCCATAATTCCAATTACTCAAGGTCTTCTATTGGTGGTGGCCAAGTGGAAGCTATGAATTAAATGAAACTGTTTTTGTTAATGTCTGCAAAGTCGGGTCAAATAGTCAGTATTTTTACTTTTTAAGCTTCCTTTGAAGTCATGATGGTGATTATATGGCGATTATTTAGATCTTTTAAACTCGATGGTATTTCTGTCATTTCAGCAACAGCAGCAACAACATCATAAGTTAGGAGGAAGCAGATCAGCATCTGGATTGGAGGAAATAATAATGGGTTGCACTTCAACTGATATCAAAGAAGTGAGTATGAACTTTTTGACTCTGAAATCCATGAGACCATTCTTTTTAATTATTCCCAACTGTGAAGAAGAGTTAAGAAAAGGCAAGAAGGAATATCAAGAGGAAAATAAAGGAAAACACTACCTTTTTACGTTTTCTACTCTTCTATATTATATTTCAAATTAAAGATGTAAACCCCATGAACTTTTCTCTTTCTCTTTATCTCTTTTGTCTTGCTTTTCATTTTCATGCTTGAAGTTCTTATTTCACTAAAGAAGGATAGGACTAGCTATCATGTGATTTAGACTTGCATCTTTTTGTTGAGGGGCTTGAAGGTTCAGACTTCGTTGTTATGTGTGTTCCAATATAAGTGTCCACATTTTGGCTCTTTTCCATTTTTTTCCGGTTTAATCCTCTCTGTGTACTAGGAGTTTTCCAAGTATTGAACAAAAATTCTTTTCTTCTTATATTCCTGTCGTGCCCAAAACAATAAAAGGATAAAGACTTAAAACTGGACAATCAATTAAGGATGTTCCATTGTACCATAAGAGATCAAATACGAGAAAACTACCTTTTTCGCATAGTATATAACTATTTCTTCTTTTCTTTTTCTTCTCTTTTGTTGGAGTGTTCAGGTTCGGAAAATGGGATCATGTTGAAAATATATAGTCGAAACATGCATATAGTCGTTTTCCTTCCTTTTGTTGTTGTATTATTTCTTCGAAAGTGGATGATAGCGACTTGGAAACTTTTAACATGCGTGTCCTCTCAAGATATACATAGATCAAGTAGCGGAGAAGATTAAAAAGGGACAAAAGAGGCAGCTTCATTGATTTCCTTGTTGGCTTGTCTTTCTTTTTTCTCTCTCCATAGGTGCAATGAACTTTCTGTTCAAAACCCTAACCCTATTTTTCACATGCTTTTCTGAAATGCTGTTTTTGCAGGAATCATCCATTGCAAACCAGCAAGAGACTGAATGGTTGAAGTACTCCCATTTCTGGCCAGGACCTGACAACCAGGATCATGGTGGGTAGGAGTAAAAAGAAAGAAAATAATAGAGAATAAATAGGTCAAGAACAACATTACAGACACCATCATTCTCATCGTCATTAGTACTTGAGGCCTCACAGTTGCTTGAAGTTTCTTTTCAACAAGAGGCCAAGAAAGTGTAAACCCACAAATAGTTTGTTCTTTTTCTTTATATTTTTTTTCCTCCTTGGAAGTGGCTGCCAAAGGTCTAGTGGCTCTCTGAGGTCTCAACTGAACTAACTGTAAAACAGTCCTTGAGAAGAAAGAAATGAAAAGAAGAAAAGGGAAAAAGTAAGAAAATCAAAGGAGAAAAGAAAGGAAACCAAGAAAAGGCTGCTCTCAACTGACAATAGAAGGAGAACCAAAGACCCAAAGCAAAATCTTCGTGCATGAAAATCGTCACCAGTGTGATTACAATGGCATCTCTAATCTGATTTTTTGTTTATTTTCAGGGCACCTGTATAAGTTCTTTCATACTGTTTTTTGAAAAAAAAAAAGAATACGATAGTTTGAGTAAATCATATAGCAGGGAAATCTTTGTTACTTTTGTTGTAATTAGCTTTATCCCCTTTTCAGTAGAAATACCGGAAATTTATTTTTCAGATCACTTCTTAAAGTTTAATGGAATTTTGCAGATCACATGTGTGTATGTTGCCTATTTTTGGAAATAACAATGCTGAGATTATGTGGTATAAGTTATGCAGTGCGTGGTTCCAATAATATTTTCTTGTTTAGTATAAATTAGTTCACAAACTTCTTTGTGTAATAATAAGAAGTACCAAGGTGTAATTAGTATAAATTACTTCTAAAACATAATATAATTAGTTTATTATACTTGTGCAGTAGTATACTATATTGGAATCTCCTCTAAGGTGCCACAATCCTTTTGTTTATGGATTCTGAACATTAGATTCGAGTAGGCGGCAATCACAACTCTCTAGCAAGTTATAATAGTCGTGCTTTAGCAAAAATGATGATAAAAGATACACAATTTTAGTTGCCTAAAGAAGAAAGGACATTTTATAGTGGATAAGATTGCCTATAATCATGACAACCTCTGATCACCTTAACTAATTAGCATATTAATGTTGATATGCACTTCTTTTATTACTGACAAGCATCATCCCTTACAGTTTAAGTACATACTAAGAAAGGAAATTTTTTGTTGAATTACGGTCATGATATTTAATATACTCCCTCCTTTGTGAAATAGGATGGAAAAATCTATCAAATCAAATAATCTTTCACTTAACATGCATGTATGGATGCGTAACATCTCATCATTCTTGATGTTAATTAACAGGTTTCTTTTTTCATCTTTTTTTGTAATTAGTATCTTCAATTCTATATATAGTTTTTGTCTTTAATTAGTGTAAATTGAGACAACCATTTTTACTGAAAGAGGTATGACGATGACTAACAAATTTATCTTTTCTGAGTGCTACTTAACAATGCTAATTAAACAGTGTATTGATACGAAATGATTTTTCGAGTCAGAGTTCTCCTGGAGCTTGTTTGCTTTTGATAAGTTAAGAAATTCTAAAAATGGTTGAAGAGAATTTTCCACCTTGACAGGACCCTCACCCTTCAATATGTTACTTCTGGTTAACCAATTTCAGCGGCTCTTGCTTGCTCCAACAACATCAATCAACAGTGCTTGTCACTTTCTTGAAGTGACTAATTATTTACTGCCCTTGCATATATTTATCTCAGCACATATCTTATCATCGTGCGTAATAATTGGTTTAAAGCTGGTCTGTCACTATACTCTTTATCGCTAAAACGTAATATATTGTCTTTTAGTGCAGCTGATTGACACGAATGAACTGAACGTGGGCTACGTTGAGACGTCACATTGAAAATGCAAGAATCGCTGTGTAGCAGTAACGAATATCACATTTAAGTCGGCCTCTCCGTGTTTTTTTTTCCTCCTGGGGAAAACTTCTTTTGCAGCTTTATTTTATTCCATATTCGAGCTTTTGTGCATTGTTGTAGAGTAAAAAATGTGATTATCCCTCGAAAGCTTAGAGAGAGAGAGAGTTGGTGCATGCTATCTTTCCCCACATGGGACGTGCACGTAGGTAAAGTTACATCAAGATGGAGGGTACAGGCAGCTTCGTAGTAGTTTCTGAAGAGAATAAAGGGAGAACAAGGAATAAGCAGACAAGAATAACCTTTAACTTTGAAATGGCACTTCTCACTACTTAACGCCAATTGGTTTCTAGTTGTGTTCATTTTTGTACGTTCAAAGGGAAAAAAGAAAATATTCCGTACAGAATGGAGCTTTTCACTACATGCAAGAAAATTTGTGAATCATGTGTGTATCATTGATTTCCATTTTCCTTGAAAGAGATGCAAGACATCACTATTTATAGAACATAGTAAATATTATTATGTTCTAAAGTTTAACTTACGATCTATGGCCACAATTGTAGACGAGCTATTACAAGTTTTAACTTGATCCATAATTATATCATCAATTACAGTAACTATGTACCATGATCAGATATCACCATGACAAAAAGTACCTTTGGTTATCTTTTTCTAGTGACGATTTTAAAATCTTAGCTAAATGTGAGATTTTGGCAACAATTTTCAAAATCGTCACCAAAGGGCGATCTTTGGTGACAATTATGCAGGCTTTCGGATTCCCAAGAAGGCTCCACGCATGTTTTAAGGCATCAACTGAAATAGATAAAGATCTTCACCCAAGAGTTAGTTTATTGACACCCACTTTCAACAATTTTTTGGCTTTAGCTAAACTAGTAGAAGATATAACAAAAGATTTTCCAAATGCAGTACGAATCACTAAATTAGATAAATCACATGTACCATGTATTTCACCTAAGGAACAAATAGTATAGAAGAATCACGTCAATTTCTTCACAATCTTTTGAAAAATTAAATCCTAAAAACTTAAAAAGCTAAATCAAACGGTATAAGGAACTCAAACTTAAACACATGCATATCTGATTCAATGGCTTCATTATTGTCATAATGAACAAACATGGTTTTTGTAGTCAACGACTGATCCAAAACAACCAATTTCTCCTAATCCTGTACGGACAATCAGAATATCACCATTGCCGCCATTTTTATGTACATTCACTTGCAGATTCAAGGAAGCTTTACACAAAACACACTATATACAATCACATGTTTATTTAATAACTTCCTAACAAAAAATGAGATACAAATAGTAAAGAAAGAGAGCTAATTCGGATGCTATCTAAAACCTTGAAGAAGAAGATCAACCATTAAAGGCAAGTGTCGACCAGACTTTGATGAACATATTTGTTGTGCATTGATTTGTTCTTCAAGAGGGAGAATTTTGCTAGATACCTCCCATCGAAGCTCATTTTTGCCATCGTAAACTATTTGTCACGTCAAAATTTTGCGATGAATTTATTTTAATAGTTTTATTCTAAAAAGTAAATAGAAACAAAAACAAATCATGGATATAATCAACATAGAAACAAAGCGTACAATTTAATAAGGAAAATGAAAAATTATATGAAGATTAGATATATGCAATTAATAAAATATTCACAGAAGAAGCAAAGATCATCGAAACTTAATTTTCTAAGCAGCTAAAAATCCCACAAGCACATTTTTTTGTTCGCCACTTAACCTTAAAGATAAATAAAACCTATAACACATGCTACAGATTAATAGGTGATATTAAACATAGAAAACTTCTTATTTGAATGTTCCAAAAATCTAGCAATGTTAATTTTGTGATAAATTAGTTGAGGCAATTTGATATGATAAGGTTGAGAATGCTAACTGTGTATGTACTATGTTTAGGGGATGCAGACATAAGTGTATTTTCCTTTAAAGCCACTATTCTGATAAAAAAAGTTAGGTCCCCCTAGCCCCTCATCAGATACGGAGAGAGCTACTATTATGAAATTCAGAATGGAAGGAAGTACAAATGTTGGTCTCCGAAATATTTTTGTTGAGTTAAACGTAACATTTTATAGAAGTTGAATTTTGGCCTTAGAATGAATGGAGTTGTTAAGCATGATTTAAATAAATTATGAGGTCATAACATATTTATTCTTGGAGTTAATTATCATGTTAATGTTATTAGGATTTTACTGTATGGTTTAGTTGTATTAAGTAATAAGAAGGTTGAAGGGTATGTCACTTAAGGTTAAAAGAGCATAAGCTTATAAGGAAGCATAAAATGGACTTTTTGGGCTCATTAAGGGTAAAAAGGGAAAAAGAAGTGTTGTCTTGTAATTGAAGAAGAAGAAAAACGAAATTGAAGAGAAGAAGGAGAGAAAATCGTGGGAGAAGAAGAAAAGAAGAGAAAGTTAACTAGGTTTTTCCAATTTTCTTAGTTTAAAGAGTGATTTTGAAGTTGTGCAAGAAGAGAAAAAGAAAGAGGAAGATTGGAGTTTCCATTTGAGCCAAGAAACTCAATAATTGGTGAAGATTCAAGGTAAGTTTATGTTTAAAATTTTGGATTTTTTGGAAGGGTTTTGGTTCATGAAGCTTGAGAAATGCATGAGTTTAAATATTCTAGGATCAATTTCAGTGTATATAGATAATTTTTGAGTTCTCAATTGGAAGTCATATTGAATTGAAATTTTTTCCAATATTAAAGGAAATCAAGAGGAGAGGCAAGAGGAGCTAGAAGAGAGGCATCTTTGAATAACTATTAAGCAAGGAATTCAAGGTGGGTTACATTTTTATAATTAAATAATAAGCCATTAATGTTTCTTCCAAATCAAGAAAGTAAATATTTTTCAATTGTATAATAAATGTGCATTTATTGCTCTTTGGATGCTTTGGAAAAGTGCTACGTGTTTGGTATGTGAATATTGTATGGATGATTTATGAAAAGAATGCGAAAATAAATCTTTTTTTTGAAATAAATAGATTACTATGTTTATGAAATCACTTTTCAGAAAAAGTGCCATTTTG
>JANIIA010000191.1:17700398-17715486 GCA_027478495.1 Erythroxylum alaternifolium | reverse complement strand
TATCCAACATGCACATACTCATTTATACAGTGGAAACAACATTACAATCACTTACTTGCTTAACAAGTACTCTAACATTGAAATAGAAGTCAACCCCACAAAAAGCTGTTAATTTGCTATTTAGTGATGAAGATCAGGGAAGAGAATTACAATGTAGAGTGTTTCAGTGAAGAATGGAAACTATAGCAGATTCTTCCTAACTTAAACAATATAATACGTGGGTCCATTGCATGTCCCTCACTTGTGCTATTTATGTCCACTGATTCACCATTTGTCATAATCACAATTAGCCGTATGTAATTCCATTAACTTGGAAATGCCAATGAAAGCATGTACAATTGTATGAATGTGCCAAAACAGTATGTAAATCACAAATAACTTATGTCTAATGTGCATTTATCTTAAGTCATATAAATCTCTCATAAATAACTGTTCTAGCCGTATAGGTAACAGGATGTTACAAATTATATTACATAGATTTATACTTTTTATTTATCTCTTTTAAAATATATGATTTGACAATTTTATGTGGTGTCCAAAACTCTATTTATTATAAATAAATTTTATACTATTTTATACAAATATATATGTATATATACATAAAAAGATTTGTTGACGATTTACAAAATCGTTGCCAAATCCTTGCTTTAGCGACACTTCAACAAAAAATGTCACCAATGGTCTACATGAAAACGATGTCATTTATTCCACACAAAAATGACGTCATTTTCCTATTATTTTAAACATAAAAGGGAAGCTTGTCTTCTTCTTTATTGTTAATTGTCATTTTTCTAACAAAATTTTACTTTAAAGAGATTTGAACCTCATCTAGTTTCGTCATTCCTTGTTTGTCGTCTTTGGTTGTCCATCTATCCAGGTAAGTCGTCCAACTTATATTCAATTTTTATGTTCTACTTTCATTGTTTGAGTTTTTATGTTTGGGTTTTGTGTTATGCAAGTAGGGTCTTAGTTTTGTATATTGCTATTTGGAAGATGGTGAATGCATATTTTTGTTTGGTCCAGAATGGGATGATTAAAGGTTAAATGGATTAGGAAGATTGTTTAAGGATATCCTATGACGTGGTCGATGAAAGTTATATTGTAGACAGTTTTCTTTTGTTTGAATTATTTGTGACAAATTAGTAAAGAATTCAAAACATATATTAGAATGTTTCTAACAAGGATGATAGGTTTTTCTTTGCGATTGTATATAATGGATAAAGTATAAATGATGTTAAAAAATGAAGGAGAGAGGGGGAGGGTGAATTTGGAGAATAAAATTACTCATGTAGGAATTGATATTGTCTGACAATTTATGCTTCAATGCTACTGTTATTATGCTATAACTTGGTTATAGGCCAGAGGATTATTTAATTGATTGAGTCAAATAAATGCAATTCTTATTTTCTTATTTAGTGTTAATATTATATAGTAAGTATAGAACATATGTTTACTTATTGTTGCTATTGGAATACATGCTAAAACGAAGACTAGATCTTGGATTCCAAGATTTGGGGAGAGGAAAACAATTAAAAGCAAGAAAGTTTAGTATCTCAATTACGTATCATTCATCTATTTTGTAATTATATACTTACAGGGAATGAAAGTCAAGTGGACCCAACTAACAGTAATCAAGGAATGATGTTGGAGGATCAACAACAAATGCGCTAACTCACCTAAACCATCATTACTATATGTAAAATTGTGTATCATATCATCATCTTTATATTGATAATTAAAATTCCCAAAACATAAAATAAATTATATTTTAAATATAAAATAGGTTTATCAAATTTTCAATACTAATTATAATTTAAGATTATATCAACAGAATATATGAAATTTTGATTTATTGTAATTTACTGTTATTATTGCTACTTAATCATTCTCCAATGTCAAGTCAATAGGTCATCTATAGTAAAAGATAATATTATTTTTAAATTAAAAAACTAAATTGCTATAAAAGGTTATAGCCTTAAAATTTTGTTAATGACTTAGAAAGAGCATAAAATGATATCAATGTACACGTGTAATCACTAATTGATGACTTAAACCATCTCTGGGAGGTCGGATTAAAAACCTATGATGTTGTTGAAGGTGAAATATTTTTCAATGCATACGGTTATTTTGTGGACTACAAATGATTTTCCAACTTATGGAAATTTTTCTAGATGGAGTAGTATATATAGCTGGTCCTATATATAACCATTAAACTCATACAATGAGGCTACAAAGTAAAATATGTTATATTAGGCATCATCATTATTTAGAACATAGGCATAGATGGCGAAGAAGTAAATTGTTTAATGAACAAGTAGAACATAGTGAAGTTCCATTGCACTTGTCTGGTGATGATGTGGTTGACCAAATATCACATTTAAGTGAGTTTACATCTGACAAACACCCAAGTAATATAAAGTGAAAGCGCAGTGTTATTGACCTTAATTGGAATAAAAAAGCATAATTTTCAATTTGCCATAGTGGAAGGAATTACTATTGAGGCATAATCTTGATGTAAAGCATATTGAAAACATTTGTGCGAATATTTTAAGTACTTTGATGGGAATTGATGGCAAATTGAAAGACAAAATTAAGGCTAGATTATATTTAAAAGACATGAATATAAGAAAAGATTTTCATTTGAAAAGAAGAGATGATGGGTTATACATCATTTTACCTCCTTGTTACAACATGTCAAAAAATAAGAAGCAAATTTTTTGTAAATTTCTTAAATCAGTCAAGTTTCCTGAAGAGCATGCATATAATATAGCTTGTTGTGTTAATGTGAAGAGGGAAAAGTTTTAGGGTTGAAAAGTCATAATTGTTATGTACTTCTGCAACAATTACTTCTTGTTGGAATATGTGGGTGCTTGTCGAAAGATGTGTCTGTAACTTTGGGACAATTGGGTGAGTTTTTTAAGCAATTATATTGCAAGACATTGAAAATAGAAAAGCTTGAAAAATGGGAAAAGACATATCTTTGATACCATATAAGCTTGAACTAGTATTCCTCCCATCTTTTTTGGATTTTATGGAGCATTTGGCAATTCACTTACGATACGGGGCAAAACTTTGTAAACTGGTTCGATTTTGATGGATGTTCCCCACTGAAAGATAATTTATATTAACTTATACTTTTTTTCTCTCTTAAGTTATTAGTTAGTAACAATTGTTAATGTTTTATTTTTTTAGGTTTTTAGGTTCCCTTAAGCGTTATGTGCATAATATAGCTCTACTTGAAGACTCTATTATAGAGGCTTATATATCAAATGAATGCTTAACATTTTGTTCTATGTACTTAAATGACGTAGAACAAAATTTAATAGAGAAGAACATAACTTTTATTTTGATCAAGATGATAACTTGTCAGTTTTCTCCTAAAAAGAAAATTCATTGGAATAGGAAAATAAGTGGAGTTAACTAAATACAAACTCAAATTTGGCCATTGGTAAATTTTGAACAATTGTGAGGAAGTCGATTTATATATGGAGTATGTATATTATTTCTCATTCATTCTTTCATATTTAAATATAACATTCAACTTGTCTTTTCTGACATCTTTTTACTTTTTTAAATAGAGAACACAAAGATGAGATTAGAAGAAAAAGAATTTTTAATGTTGAAGAAAGACATAAGAGTAACTTCTCATCATAGTTTAGGGCGCAAGTAAGTTATTGATGGAATAGTATAACTCTATGGAAATTTGTAGGTGAGAGTAAGTTTTAATTATATATTTTTGTATAGATGACATGGTTACATAACTGTAAATTGCCAGAGGCAACGACAACATTATATGCTTTGGCATGTAGACCTCATATGTGTAAGAAAAAATATACTAGTTGTATTATTAATAGAGTTAGATTTCCAATATATTGGTTTTATTAATCTTGTTAGATTATTTCATGACTACTTAATCATTTTTCCTTTATTTAGGAAAAATATGAAAATGCAAAGGTTAATAGAGGAAAAATGAAACACCTTACAATCAAGGGTTCAAATCATTTGTAGTTGTCCAAAATGAATATCTAAGTTCTTTATTTACAAGTTATAATTTATCAATTAACACTATATTATTTATTGTGCCTTGTATTTTTCTTTCATAAAACAAATTGACAAGGAACTAAATAGGCAAGAGTGTAATTGGATCACATTATATAAAGTCATTACCTATAATGAAGGTCAAGGTGGGTGTCAGAAGAAGTGGAAAATAGCTATGTAAGTATAAAAAAATGTTTAAATTTTAAGTTTATTTATTTGTGTAGTACTAACTAACAATATTTGCATTAAATATTGGTTTTATTTTTTTAATTTTAGAATAAAATGCAAATGTTGTTATAGAAATCAATGTCTGAGGGCAATGAATTCAATGTAGAAAAAATTTATAAATTCAATGTTGTTTGGCACAAGTTTTGATTATATTAAAGGCCTTGGCTTCTGCTCTAAACCAAATGTTTCAACCTCATTAAGATCCACGTATCATTGTCTTAAAGAGGAAGACAAGCCATTTAAGGTTGAGTTACAACATACTCGAAAAAAGTTGGCCAAGCATGATAAGTACCAAAAAAAGAAAACTTAGCCTGGATTATCAAAGCAATGAAGACAAAAATGAATAGTATTAATTACATCCCTTATACTTTTTTCTCTTAATTCTTGTTTCTATTATAATTTACATTTTAAATTTTTTCTCGGATTACATATTTGAAGAAGATGCAACAACTGAGTGATTTGTATTATAATTTGTAAACTAGTATTTGTATTTATTATTTTGTATATAAGAATTGATGAAGTTTTAATAAAAATCTTATATACGTCGAAATTTAATTTTTTTACTTTTATATACAATGCTTCAAATTATTAATTATTTTTTGCATAATTTTTTAATAAATTAATGATAAAAATATATGAAAACATTATATTCAATAATATGAATTTAAAATGTAACAAATAATTTATTAATATAGTATAACATTTCGTTAAAACGAAGAAAGAAAATTAACATTTTACAAAGCATAGCTAAAACATTTAGCTACATCTTTAAAGACGTAGCTAAAAACTTTTCCCTACATTTCAAAAAACATAATTAAAAATTTTGGCTATGTTTTAGAAAACATAGCTAAAAATTTTTAGCTACGTTTACGAAAACGGAGCTAAAAATTTGGGTTATATTTTCCGAAACATAAGTAAAAGCTTTTGGCTACACTTTTAGAAATGTTGCTAGTAGTTTTTAGCTACGAAAAACAAGCGTAGACAAACTCTTTGGTGACATTTCCTCCAATCGTTGCTAAAGTTTTTTTGCTACGAAAGTGAAGCGTTGCCAAAATATTGTTGTGACGATTAGCCCACGTTTTCAGTGAAGGGGATTTTGCGATGTTTTGGGCGATGAAAAATAAATCATTGTCAATGCTTTTCAGCAATTATTTTCTTACCTTTAACTATATATTTTTTTATAGCCAAAGGTGAACTTTGTTGTAGTGTATGTATATCACTCACTTACCATTATTGGAAATTCACTACAAAAACTGTTAATCACATATGTATCTATATATGACATGCTCATTAGCCATTAAATTCAATTTCTTCTTTCCTATGAAAAAAAATTAGAGAATGAACCTAGGACCATTGTATTAAATTTTTATAATTCTCTATTTTAGAAAAAGATGATTCATATATAAGTTATACATTTTGACTTAGAACTTTATATTATTGTATTGTGAACTTATTTTTATGTATAAATTATTCTTAATTCTTATTCTTAATTGATATAAAATTTTATAAACTTACCACATTGATGCTTCCATCATAAATTGTTATTGTCACCAACACAACTAGAATCTGGTTAGCTGTTAATAACATCCGAATAAGATCTCAGATCTGTTTTTATAATATGCATGCATTGAAACAACGAAATTAATTAACTCTAACCTTTTAAAATTCATTTGATTCGGAACCATCTTGACTTTTAATCATAAAATAAAATTTTAGTACTATAACATCAACAAGAATAATAACATTTTAAATCATTTTAAAGTAAGGTGGCGTAGAGAATCAAAATACTATATTGTAGTATAGATGCTTTACATCTAGTATTTACTATAAACAACCATAGTAGAGGATCCTACAATTGTAAGGAAAAATGTAATATAAAAAAGTGGAGAAGAGAGGTGTCAATATATTTCCACATGTAAAAAGAAGAATGAGGAATGAAATGTCTAATTCAACTTCAAGTTAAAAAGGTGAAATTCAATTTTTTTCTTTATGCTGTGTGGTGAATGTAGTATGGTGTGCCACAATTTCTAGGATTTATCGGGTGCTAGAGATTTGGTCCTATAAAGAAGTTGCATGAAGAATTGTGTTTTGAAAAGAGGAATCTCACAACATCTTCATAGCAACTTTTTTGGATTCTTAAACAAAAGCTTATGGAGGCACTTTTATAGAGTAGTAGCTTATTTAACTTTTATGGTTCTGTAGCAACATTGCCACTATTAGAAAACAATTTAAATGGAAAGAAATTAGATCTAGTTTAAGTGAACCCAAATACTAGTATAGGCATTATTGCACTATAGAGTCAAAACTTGAGCAATGATAAAAATGACCTAATTCGGTCATACTCGCTTAGGTTGACCAAAACTAATTAAATTTTAAGATGACTTTGAATTATATTGTTTAAAAATTAAGTTTTGAGTTAGGTTCAAGTCGAACCATAATCAAACTTCTCATATTACATAAATGATGTTATTTTATTAATATAATAAAATGACATTGTTTTGTATATTGATAAATGATAAATTAAAAAAAATATTTGTTACTTACCTTAACCCTAAATTTCTCCCACTATCCCAATTTTTCTAGGGCATCTCTTTCTTTCTCATGATGTATGTTTCCTGCTTTATTTTCTTACCAACTATTTGCTTCACCTTGTAGGCTTGGCTCTTTAAAATAAATAGATATAACATAATTGTATTTCTTCTATTTCTTTTTGGTTCACACATCAACATAATGATAGTTTGGTTTAATGTTTACTGTTAAGTAAAAGGTAAGAAAGTTTAAAACATTGTCATTAAAGAGATAACAATAAATATTGCACTCATTGAAGTTTAAACATTTAGTCAAATAGTTATAATGATGAATTATAGAAAGCATGGAATTCTAGATGTTTATTTCAGTAGGTTATCTAAGTTAAATGAGTGTTTGTTCTAATTATTTGGAGCCAGCATGCTTAACTGTTCAATCAATTACTTTAAAGAGATAGGTTGCATCACAATGTCAACTTTTGAAGCCTGAACTAACTTGATTAAATTTTAAGTTATCAAAACTTAGTTGTGCTTGTGCTCAGACTCAAACTTAGACTCAGGCCAAATGATTCAAACTTGATCATACCTCAAGTCATACAAAGTTTGATTACATTTGAGCCTGATTAGACCTCAAGTTAGGTCAACCCAACCTATTTACTAACCTTAATTAAATTAGCCAACTCTGCTTCAAGTTAAAAGTTAAGGCTTGTAATAAAGTTAGACCAATCATAAACCCTAAGGCCAGGGTTTCAGTTTAAAAAATTTTTAGGCTTGAATCTCAGTCTGATCTTAATTAAATCTAAATGCTTAAAATTGAGTCTTAATTTTATCAAATATATTTTAATACATTGATTTCAGTTGAACTGATTTAATTTCTTACAATTGAGATCGGTTAAACTGACTTAAAAATTGACTTTAAGCTATATAAACTTCTTTTTTATACCTATTTGAAGTCCTTTGAATTTGCACCAAACCTATTTGACTTGAACTTATTTAGGTTTTAATACTAATGGTTAAATTTTAGGGGAGTTTATGAAGAAATTAAAGTAAAACTAAGTGAATATATATAAGTGTATTAATAAATCTATATTTTACAAATTACTTAAGGTTATATTACTTGGTTTTTGGTAATTTTGTTCAATATAAATTTTTAATGTTTCCTATGTTCAGTTCATTGTCTTGTTAGGTGATGATTTTAAGAGAAGATAAAAGATCTAATGCAACATTCTCCACAGTTGTCCAATCAAGGAGATTTTAGAGTCATTTGGAAGATAAAAAGATAGACACCAATTTTTAAAAGACATCAAAAATCAATTATAATTTGAAGATTTTGAAAAATAAAGAAGTTGATGAAATTAAACACAATAGGCATTGAACATACATAAACAACAAGCACCTATCTTTTATGATGGTCTAAAACATTGCTTGACTTTTTTTATGTGTGTTAATATTGAATTATCATAGGTGCATGCGTAGCTATAGCTAGTGCTGACAAATACGAGTCAATCCCATAAGGACAATGATTACCAGTAGTTACCATTATTTTATTATCTAGTGTAATTTTTAATTTAAAAGAAAATAAAACTATTTTTGGTTTATTGGATCGTAAAGACTCCTATGGTATGCTAATAGCTAACCTCAAGTCTGTTAACAATTAATCCTACGGTTTTAAACCGAATTAATCAAGTTAAAGTTTATAGGATTGCTTTACCAAACTGTGAATTCCTCTATTAGGTTTGACCTTAATCTGGAAGATTTATGTCATCCTATATCTGAGGGTTGCAATCAACTCCTTCCAATAATGGTGGATATACTCATAAAGATGATTTCTCAATCTCTATGTATGGAATCAGGTTATGATTCAATATTTCAATTTTATTAGAACATAAATAAAACACATAATTAGATCACAATATATCAATCAAACCAATTGCATTAATAAAAGAATCAAATCATATTAAAGTATCAACACAGGGTTCATCTAACCTAAATACTAAAAAGTCATTTAGTTACACATGATCGAACTCAAAATCAAACATAAATAAAAAGAAAAACAAATTGAAATAAAATCACATCTCCCTGGTTGTCTTCTATCGAGTATTCTTGTAATGTAAAGGTTTGATTTGTATTTTGACAAATCTTTAGTTGAATTCTTTGTGTTTTCCCGCTTCTTTAAATCAAAATCACCGCTTGATCTGCCTCTAAGAGTTTCAGAAAACCTCTATACATCTCCTCCTTCTATTTGCCTCCGAAAACGTCTTTTATAGTAAATTATAGGGTTTTGACTAATGCACTTTTTAATTCACGACCTTGCATCAAACTGTGCATAATCAAAATTTCTGAAAATTGCAAATCTACACTGCCTGAGATATATGCACAGGCTGATGCACGATCGTTCATCTCTTCTGTGCTTCAAATCTTCATTTGTGCAGTGTTTTCTTCCGAATTCTTCTCCTTTAAATTTGTGAAGGCAATTATACTTTGTAAACACACTTACAGCGAATCGAGTACCAAATATACGATAAAATTATAAGTTATCAAGCAAAACTACTTCAAATATAAGGAATAAATATGATCAATTATGTATCTATCAAACATCCATGCACTTAATCTTTTGCTTGTCCTTAAGCAAACCATAATCAAAATTATAAATTTTACACATCAATCCATCATCAATCTCGATCTATCCATTCATAATATACATCATTATATCTTATTGAATCAAATTAGCATACAATTAGATTCAACTTATCCTAAAATTAACTTTTTAAGTCAATATTAATAATAATCACATCAATAATCGCATTGAAATTAAAAACATTAACCTTTACACCCTCACTAAGATGTCACTCAATTCACTCAAGTGTGGGTGAAAAGTAGTAAAACTCTCAATGAATTCATAGTAGAACTTTTACCATAAGCTTGTAATAAAATCACATCTCCACCATATATGTATAAACTAAAAACTAAAATTAAAAGGCCTTTATAAGGTTGTAATGGAGCTTAGGTATGGTATCGTTGGGATAATAAAAATGGTTGAATTATAGCAAATTTATTAAAAAAAAATTATAAGACTTGTTTACAAAACATACAACTCCTTTCATTGCAACTCTAATGGTACCATAAACTTATTCACAAAATTTTTTACTCATATAATAACCTTTTTTTCAATCAATGAGTATTAAGTAACACAATTCAAGAAATAATGGACCTTTCAAGAAATTCAAGTCTCAACAAGTAAATAATGTAAATAACCTTTAAGCTTTAAAGCAGTAAAAAGGTCATAAAAGAAAAATAGGATAAAGGTTAATATGTGGGTTTAATCAATGAAAAGACTAAAGTTCAACTTGGTTGTTCCTAAAGGTAAATTTAACAATGTGGTAATTTTCAAAGAAATAGGCTTAAACAAGTTGTTGAATCTAAATGCCTTCATCATATCAATGCTTGCAGTTTAATAAATTTGGTGTCAATATGCATAATAAAAGCAAGTTTTAGAATTATTCTAGCACACTTGATAGTGCACATGAAAAAATAACAAGAGCTTAACAATTTTGAAATTTTTGCTCTTAGGCTACAAAAGCTCACGAAAAAAATGGGTATTATGTGTATAAATAATATGCAATATCATTCAACTTGAATATTTCAATGATTATTAAAAATATGACTTACAAAAGCAATTTTATTCTCACTCTCAGCCTTTTGCATACTAATTCAATCAATATTCAACAATAAAACACAATATTCATGGACAAATTTCAACCAGAATATTAGTTCATAAAATTTAATAATCAATATTATAATATGCTTAAGGAATTTGTTAAAGATTCATCACACTTGAAATTGTATTATCCCTAATGTACACAATATATATAATAAGGGAAAAGTTTAGTGGTATTTTCCTAAATATGATGATTTTGTGGTGTTAGATCCATCCAATGTTAAACGACATCCTTCCAAAATATAAATGAGAAAGGGATAAAAACAACATGGAAATAACATAATATAAAATAACATGAAATAAAATCCTATACTAATGCACGAAACAAAATTAAAACGAAATAAAAATAAAACATATCTTAATTCATGGGTTGCCTCCCATGCAGCACTTGTTTAACATTATTAGCTTAATGTGCTCCTTATGCCTAGCTTCATCCTAGATTAATAATAAGAGCTTGCTTCCACTGGTTTCTCCGCATGAGGTTTTGTAGCCTATAAGTAAGTCGACTCTTGCAAAATAATAACAAGGACATAATTTATCAAATTAATAAATTCAATTATAAGTATTAATGCAATTTTTTTAATGACAAAGTGTTAATGAAAGAGGAAATAACAAAACTTCTGGAATCATCAATTGACTCAAATAATTTGTCTTTGAGGAAGTGGGAACCTTCCGTACTTAATGTCATTACCAACGCTTCACCAGTAGTTTCCTTATTTGGTTCCTCCTCCATTTCTTCCTTAACCATCTCTGTCCACTCTTCTTCTTCTTCCTGGACAGAGGTTTTCAGCTTATCTTCTTCAATTATATCCTACCACTTCTCTACTTCTTCTTCTTGGATAGAGGCTTCTTCTTCTTCTTCTTTAGGAAGTTATTTGAGGAATGTCACTACATTCATGAGACCAACCCTTATCTTCTCTTCACTCTAGAATTTGCATCAATTAACTTTCATTTTGGAAAGGAGTTCCATTAATTTATTTGTAATACTTACTTCCTTTTCCTCTTCGTCTTCTTCTTCTTCTTCTTCTTCTTCTTCTTCTTCTTCTTCTTCTTCTGCTTCGTCTTCTTCTAGAAACTTGTGATTTTCGTTCCATATTCTTCAACATTAGTTTTAGTAAAACTAAGCAAACTCCCTTGCATCTCATTAAATATTATCTCTTCCATTTGTTCTATCTGATTCACCAAATTTTGTATACGAGCCTATATTTCCTGATGCTTTATGATTAATTCTTAAATGAAATCAATTATCATATCTTCCAGAGTTGGCTCATTAACTGAAGGTGCTTGGTGCTATAAATATTCAGCTTTAGTGTAATCGTTCCATCCATAGGCACAAAATTTGCTCCACTCTCAAATGTAGTTGTTCCCATATAGTGTAACTTGAGGTTGATTTTACATACTTTGTTGCTCCCATATATGAGTTGGTGCTTAACATTCATGATTGTAGTAAGTACTCTCACAAATGTCCCAACACAGTGTAGACACCTATTGTGCCTCTGAAACCATATGAGGAAACCTCTTTCTCCCATATGGTGATGTTATAGATAGTGAAGATAAATCATAGCTCCCATAAAAGTACTGTCTGCTCTATCTATTGTGAGTTGTGACTTTGATAAGAAATCGTAAATCTTACAACAAACCATAACTTAAGATCAAGAAGAGAAATTCAAAAGTTAATTAAATGAATAAGTCACAAATAACATTCAATATAATAAAACTAAAATGTAATAACATATACCATAATACAAAAATAATGACTAGAGTAACAACATTTAAGTGTTCCTAATATCAAAATCCCTGGTAATGGCACCAAAAATTTGGTTGACTTTTTCTATGTCTATCAATATTGAATTACTGCAAGTGTATGGCATAGTTGTAAGAATGACAGTTTTGGCCCGAAAAGTTGGGCCAAAAGTCGAGCTTAGACTGGGGTTGTCCTAGTTCGTGACTTGAAGGTAAGGTGCAAAATGAAGTTATTTTGTCAAATTCTTTTCTAAAAAGTGTTGATAGACTGAGCTGGTAGCCACCGATCATCCCTACGTAGCTGAAGCTAGTAACAGTAAATACGAGTCGATCCCATGAGGAAAGTGATTACAAGTAGTTACCATTATTCTATTATATAGCCTATAAATTGATTTTGATTTTTAATTTAAAAAATAAAACTAGAGCAAGTAAAATAAATGAGTAATAAGATTGAATCATAGAATTAAGGAAGTACTGAGAAAATTACCGATATCAAAAAATTAGTATCTAGGTTTCAAACCCCCCTAAATCCTTATTAAATTGATCTTTTATTATGCAATTGTTTTGTTGATTTAGTAAATTGTGGAGACTCCTATGGTTTGCTAATAGCTAACCTTGAGTTTATTAATAACTAATCCTAAGTTTTTCAACTGAATTACTCAGGTCAAAGTTTATAAGAATGCTTTACTAAATTATGAATCCCTTTATTAGATTTGATATTAATCTAGAAGATTTATGTCACCCTATCTTTAGGATTAAGGTAGACCTATTCATAAACAAGATTTCTTAATCTCTATATATAAAATCAGGTTATGATCTAATATTTTGGATCTATTAAAATATAAATAAAACACGTAATCAGATCACAATATATCAATCAAGCCAATTGCATTAATAAAAAATCAAATCATATTAAAGTATCAACATAGGGTTCATCTAGCTTAACTACTAACAAGACATTTAGTTACACATGATTAATTAGTTGCACATGATTAAACACAAAATCAAACATAAATAGAAAGAAAAACGAATTGAAAACAATTGGTCATTATTTTAAATCTTGTTGGTTATCTTCTATCGAGTATTCTTGTGATGTAGAGATCTAATCTTGTATTCTAATGGATCTTTTGTTGAATTCTTCATGCTTTCCCAATTCTCTAGATTAAAATTTCCCCTTGATCTACCTCTGAAAGTTTTAGAACACCTTTGTATATCTCCTCCTTCTATTTGCCTCTGAAAATGATTTTTATATTAAATTCTAGGGTTTTGACTTATGCACGGCTGTGCATCAAACTGTGCATAAGTGAAATCTTTGGAAATCACAAATCTGCATGAGTTGAGAGACATACACTAGCTGATGCATGGTCATGCATCTCTTTTGTGCTTCAAATATTTGTTTTATATTATGTTTTCTTCCAAATTCTTCCCCTTTAAGTCTGTAAAGGTAGTTATACTTTGTAAACACACTTAGAGCGAATTGAGTGCCAAATATATGATAAAATTATAATTTATCAAACAAAAATACATCAAATGTGAGGTATAAATATGATCAATTATACATTGAGAAATAAAATAAGATTAGTGACAAAGTTAATCTTATACTTGCACCAAACTTATCATTGTTTTATGTAAGAAGTTCTATAACAATATCCACACCATTTTTAAGTCAATATTAGGAGCTAACTATCAAGCATAGTAATGGGTTTAGTCAAGCCATATTTGAAGCTACGCAAACCTAATCCAACCCAAAAACCTTTACAAGTGGCCTGAACCCAACTAAAAATCCAATCAAGCCTGGCTTATATTTTCTGAGCTAGAGTCTAAATGGGTTTTGGATGATTTGGAGCTTGATTGTATCTTGAATCACCCAAATCTTGACCTATTAGACCTAACCTAACCCATTATGGACCAAAATTCCTCACTAAATTTCCAATAGTTCTTAATCTCTTATCTCAAAATCTAAAGCATCTCTAATAAATTTATGACTAAACTCAATCACAAAATTTTGGTTGAGATTTTATAGATTAATAGCATAAATCTATAAATTTAGACTCTCACATGAGGGAGTTATAATCGATAGCAATAAGGCGACAAGATAAATAAGTGAAGAAATTGAGAAAAAGGAGAAAATGTCGGTACATTTAAGAAACTGAGAAAAAGGAGAAACATTTGGCGTATTGTAAAGAAACAATTGGTGCAGATGAAAGAAATAATTGGTGCCTTATAGTTTATTGTGGCGGTACATAAGAGAAATTAAAAAATAGGAGAAAGAATCTACCAGAGTTACCGGCTTTAAGTCGGGAAGAGTTATGGAGCCTAAGCCTGAGGCCTAATTCTTTTTAAAAGCTCAAGCTTAGTTTGAAGCTTTGTCAACTTGGATTAAGCCTATTAACTTTGAGACCATTTTGCTAAGTTTACTAGTTACATGAGACTTGGTGATGTGTAACATCCCCTCACTTATGGAAAAGGGTAAATTGGTCTTTTTGAATAGGTTAGCATAATTGGAAGTGTTTCTGACATATACATGCATTCATATATGCATATGAATAATGAATAGTGAAATTTTTGCACATGAAATGAATGTACATGCATGCATGACATTTTTCCCGGTTTTTAAATTGTGATTAATTGAGCTAAATAAAAAAAATGTCTTAAGTGATTTAGAATTGAAAGAATTATTTGAGTAGAAACTTTGGAGATTTAATTGAGATTGAATTTGGCTGAATTGGTGAATTTGGTCTTCATGAAAATTGAAGATCTTCTTGATAGCTTTCTAATTCCATAAGATATGCATTTTTTTGATATAAGGATTGAAAGATATGACTTGTTGAAATTC
>JANIIA010000191.1:17674161-17693045 GCA_027478495.1 Erythroxylum alaternifolium | reverse complement strand
TGATTATTATTTGTTATTATGATTTTTGAAAATAGGGTTGATGTAAACTTGTAAACAGGAAACTGTACAGTATATAATTATACAATATATCAGTAGACTATTTTTCAAATTTTAAAAATTTCAGGGACTATTTCATAAATATAAAAAATTGCCCGAAACGGTACCCGATATTGACCGGTACCGGTACAGTACCGTTCCAGACCTCAATCCAGTACCAAGTCCGGTACGGTATTCGCAACATTGGAATAGACCAATTTACAAGAGTAAAGCTGGGATATATGGACTGAGACAGAGAAACCCAAAATCTCGAATGATGGTCATCTTCCAAAGGTGAAAATGTGTTGGCTTTAGTTATTTGGTTAGAAATGGACAGTTTTTTCTTTTCTTAATGTATTGCAATGAAAATTTCAAAACTTTTTTAATATTTTAAAAACTGAACCCAAAGTTAATTCGATAAGTTAAGAGATTTAAGGTTTAAAAGGTTCAATTATAAAATTGGTTAAAAAATGAACAAATTTGAAGAATTAAATATTATTAAAAAAGAATTTTTATTAATCAAATTTTAATTTAAAAATTATTAAATAAAAAGTAGTTAATTAATTTTGGTTTATAAAAACTAATTGCTATTAAAGTAAACTAAAACGAACCAAAAAGTTAACTAATTCAAAATTTTTACTTCTTATTTATTATTTATTAGTTTTATAGTGGTTTAATACTGGTAGAACCTTTAAACCTTAAATATTTCCTTTGAACGGTTCAATGTCAAGTTTGGTTTTTAAAACATTGATTTTTTTCACATAGTAGCTATATATTTGAATTTCTAGTTATGGACACATATAACTTTTGAAAAGAAATAATGAAATAAACATGCTTCAATACCAAAGATGTGAACTCTTTGTTGTTGTCAAAATAATCATTTTAAAATATTCACGTTTAATAGAAAGCATTTTAAAATTCTAAAATTTTGAAATTTACTATTTTCAGGTGTTTCATTTTTTTTCCTTTTGAAAGGTGTACTTAGTTTTTTCTTTTCTTTCTAATCACAAACAGTTACTGATAAGTGTGACTGTGGGTGAATACAAATGTAGCAAATTAAGTTACTTGATGGCAATTCTAAAACTTTTGACTAGGTAATTCATCCATGATGTATGATTGAAAATGGTAACGTATATAATCGTTTTCAAATGAATAGCTCCGCTTTTGATCAGTTTGAAGTCATTTTCTATTGAATATGTATAGGGTACACACCGTTTCCTTCCATAATTGGAGCAGATGGTTGGAGGATTATTTAATAATCTGCATAAACCCCAAAGCACAGCCAAGATGTTAATGTAGGATGTCATCTCTTTTAAGGTAAATTCTTATCATAATATGTTATAACCAAAGCACAGCCAAGATGTTAATGTAAGACGCCATCTCTCTTAAGGTAAATTCTTATCATAATATGTTAATAACATATTATGTTACACATATAATACCATCCACCGTTTATCTTCTATTTGATCTCATGTAATATATCTTGTCCATTCCTTCTTTTTTCTTATGCAAGGTTTGTAAATTTGAGGAACTTTGATATTTTGATTCTTTAACTACCGATACAAATAATTCTTTTTAGTATAATGGGTTTGAAATTTTTTTATTCAAAACAAGTTAAATTTATTGTAGGTTCTCATGCTCTAATAAATGTGAAAAAGACAATGAAAGTTAATGTATACTTGAAGAAAATTAAAGAAGTTGTAAAAGTTATAGATAGTAGTAGGTAATTGAAAATATGAGAATTATAGTTGTCTGTGATAAAATTTTAATTATCAGGTAGTTTAAAATTAATAAAAACTAATTACGCCTCACCTAAAAGTTTAAAACTTCGGTTTGTGAATATATATAATGCAAGATATCCTTGATGTTGTTTGCATAAAAGTAAAATATCTGTTGGTTTTGGTAGGTAACGCGTACAAATTGTCACGTTCTGCATGTTTCGAAGCCCACAAGGTGAGATTCGGTCCAAAAGAGTCTTCTAGAGCATGTTGGAATCTTCTGGAAGATTCCAAAAGCTTTTGGAATATGGTAGAAGCTCGTAGAAGACCCTGGAAGCTTCTAGAACATAATAGAATACTATGGAAGCTTGTGGAAGCTTATGGAACATTGTAGAATAATATGGAACATTATAGAAGCTTGTAAAATGTTATAGATATGTTCATAATATACATGAAGTATGTAGAGTAGTGTAGAAAATTCTAGATGGTGATTGTGAGCCCTTAAATCAAATAGATCCCAACCATCCATTGAGGAGGTGGAAGGCTATAAATACCCAAATGACTTCATTTGTAAGATGCACAAAGAGTTCTTAGCATTTTCCTTGTAAAGCTTTCTTAAGCAATGTAAACATTCTCCAAGTCTCCTCATTCTTGTTCTTGTTTTATCTTGCATCTTCACTAACTTGTGTTAGTTTTGTTCCTAGAATTTGAGGGAGATACTGACTTAGTTGTGAGACGTACAACTAAATGTCGCGCGGTTCATTAGTAAAAGACCAAATCCGTGATAGTTGGTTCAAAGCCAAGGTCGTGCTCATCGTTGCTTAGTAAAGATGTCGGGAACAAGTGGGATTGCCAACAGTGGAGAGAAGAAGAAGACCGGTAAGGAGAGATCAAGGTCGAGGAAGGTCTTGGTAGACATAAATAGAAGGCTCACGAAGGTGGAGCTCGCGGTGGCCGAAGGGCAAGACAGGTTTGAACAGGTAGACCAACGCATCGAGGAACTTGAGAAAGGGAGAGAAAAGTTCCAAGGGGAGATGCAAAGTTCCTTGAACGTTGCCGCTTCTAAATGTAAAGACCAAGTGAAGGCTTTGGAGGAGACCCTTCAATCTGAGATTCTTCGTCTCAAGGAAGAACTTGTAAAGGTTATAGATGAGCTAGTCCTTTGCAAGAGGGCGATTGCTCAAGGGGGAAGCAATGTCACACCTACAGTAGTCACTACTCCTTCGAAGGTGGATGTCCCAAAGCCAAAGGCATACGATGGATCGAGAAACACGAAGGAGATTGATAACTTTTTTAGAGTTTGGAACAATACTTCAAGGCACTTAGTGACATGAAGGATGCCAAGAAGATTGACACTACCACTCTCTACCTAGAGGATACCGCGATGGTATGGTAGAGGAGAAGACATGGTGACATCGAGAGGCATATTTGAACCATTGATATATGGGACGAGTTCAAAAAGGAACTTAAGAGATAGTTCTATCCCGAGAATGTCGAGTTAGAGGCGAGAGCTAAGCTATGGCGTCTCACACAAAAAGAGAGCATACGAGACTATATGAAGGAGTTTTCTGAGGTGCTTCTGGAAATCCCTTACTATCTAGGTAAGGAAGCATTCTTTGCTTTTATGGATGGTTTACAAATTTGGGTGAACTTAGAGATCCAAAGGCATAGTGCACAAGACCTCGCCACCACTATTTCCATTGCGGAATCACTTATTAAATTCAAGAAGCTCGAGAAACCCAAGTCTAAAAAAGACAAGGGTGGTAAGGCAAAGAGTGGGAAAGATAACCATCAAAACAAGGAGGGCTCCCACAAGTATGGCAAGCACAAGGAGGGTAGCCATAAGGAAGATAAAGGGGAAAAAGCATCAATAAAATGCTTCTTTTGTGAGGGACCGCACAAAGGCTAGAGAATGCCTAAAGAAGAGCAAGCTCCCCACCTTGATCAAAGAAAAGGAGAAGCAACAGCAACGTGAAGATAAAATGGTGTCAAGGCCTTGTCGATTTCCTTTGCCAAAACTATATGAATTTTAGAGGAGGGCAATATGTGCATGGTGCCTTCGTCACGAGAAGCGAGTCTACAAGTCAAGCAACTTTCTACCATGCAACACGCCAAAGGTGTGAAAAAGGCATAACCCACATTCTTGGTGGCACTTAGGTAGGAGGAGCAAGTTTCACTGCAAGGACTACCCAAGGAGATTGCCCATGTCCTTAAGGAGTATAAGGATGTGATGCTCACGGAGTTGTCAAAGAAGCTCCCACCAAAATGAGAGGTGGATTATAAAATCGAGTTGGTGCAAGGTGCAAGTCTAACCAACGGTGGTACCCTACCTAATGGTGCCTCTCGAGTTTGAGGAATTGAGGAGGTAACTGCAGGAGTTGTTGAATGCAGGATATATCCAACTATCGAAGGCTCCATATGGTGCACCTGTACTTTTCCAAAAGAAGCACGATGGGTCACTCTGTTTGTGTATCGACTATATAGCGCTCAATAAGATCACCGTGAAGAACACGTATCCCATCTTGTTGATTGCCGACTTGTTTGATCAACTTGGAGAAGTAAGATGGTTTACCAAGCTTGATTTGAGATCAGGATACTATCAAGTAAGGATTGCAGAGGGAGATGTATCAAAAACTACTTGTCTTATGAGGTAACGTTCTTTTGAATTTTTAGTCAATGTCCTTTTGACTCACAAATGCATCTGCCACATTTTGCACCCTCATGAATCAAGTTTTGCAACCTTGCTTAGATAAATTTATTGTGGTTTACTTAGATGATATTGTGGTATATAGTAAAACATTGGAAGAGTACCTTATGCACTTACGATAAGTTTTCCAAGTCTTAAGAAAAAACGAATTATACGTGAAGAGGGAGAAATGTGCTTTTGCATAACATGAAGTCGTGTTCTTGGGGCACATTGTGGGAGAGAGCAAGCTAAAGATGGACAAGTCCAAGGTGCAAGTCATCCATGATTGGGAACCACTAAGGAAGGTGTCTAAGTTACGTTCCTTTCTCAGCATTTTTAACTACTACCACAAGTTCATCAAAGGATATTCCTCCTTTGTATCTCCCCTCACCGATCTATTGAAGAAGAATAGAGTTTGAGCCTAGGACGCTAAGTGTTAAGGAGCATTCGAAGTGTTAAAGCAAGCAGTGATGGAGGAACCAGTGTTGGCTCGTCCCGATCATACTAAGGCATATGAGGTACACACTAATGCTTCTGATTTTGCTCTTGGTGGTGTTTTGATGCAGGATGGTCATCCGATTGGTTACAAGAGTCGTAAGCTAAATGATACCGAGCATTGCTATACAATTCAAGAGATTGAGATGACCGTAGTGGTGCTTTTCTTGCGAACTTAGAGGCATTAATTGTTAGGATCTAGGTTCATTATGAAGACCGATAATGTTTCCACGAGTTACTTCCTCAACTAAAAGAAGTTAAGTCAAAGAAAGCTAAGTGGCAAGCTTTCTTGGTAAAATTCGATTTTGTAATGGAGTATAAGTCAGGCAAGGCGAACATGGTGGCTGATGTGCTTAATAGAAAGACCGAGCTAGCCGCCATCACAATTCTGAGTTTTCCTTTGGTGAATCGAATCAAGGAGGGACTAGAGCATGACTTGCAAGCTAAGAGTTTGATAGAGTAGGCAAGTCGAGAGAAGACACGCCAATTTTAGCTTAAATATGGGATGCTCACTACCAAAGATGACCGTGTGTACGTGTCGAAGTGGAAAAAGGTTAAGGAAGGAAATCATTAAGGAGTGCTATGACTCCAAATGGGCAGGACATCCTGGTATACATCGAACGTTGGCACTTATAGAGCGTGCCTACTATTGGCCCCAAATGTGTAATAATATTAAGTTATATGTGAAGACTTGTCTTGTGTGCTAACAAGACAAGGTGGATCAAAATAAGCAAGTTGGGTTGCTAGAGCCATTGCCTATTCCGGAGAAGTCTTGGGAGAGTATCTCCATGGATTTCATCATATGCTTACCAAAGTCCGAGGGATGTAGCAACATTATGGTGGTGGTAGATCGATTCAGTAAGTATGGAGTGTTCATCCTCGCGCCTACAAAATTTAGAGCTGAGGATGATACACGTCTATTCTTTTGTCAGGTGAAGTATTGGGCCATACTGAACACGATTGTGAGTGATCGAAACACTCGCTTCATTGGAGGTTTTGGATGGAGCTATTCAAGCAATTGGGGTCCGAGCTTAATTTCTCTACAAGCTTTCATCCTTAAATCGATAGCCAAACCGAGAGGATGAATGCATTTTTGGAGTTATTTTTAAGGCATTATATGAGTGCCAACTAACATGATTGTGTCAAGTTACCTGATGTTGCCCAATTCTCTTACAATTTACAGAAGAGTGAGTCAACATGAGCTAGTCCATTCGAGATTGTCACAGGACAACAACCTATTAGTTCTCACACTTTGGCGATTGGCTATAAAGGTTCGAGTCCTATCGCATTCAAGTTTGTCAAAAGTTGGCATGAGAAAACCGACATGGCATAAGCATAATTGGCAAGGGTTGCCAAGTGAATGAAGAAGTGGGTCAATACCAAGAAGAGACACTTGGAGTTCGAGAAAGGAGACTTAGTGATGGTAAAGCTTCTTCCTCATCAAAGCCAACAGTTCACCAAGGTGTATAAGGGGCTAGTAAGGCAATATGAGGGTCCTTTCCCTGTGGAGAAAAGGGTTGGTAAGCTAGCCTACTGATTGACATTGCCTTTACATTTGGAGATGCAACCAGTCTTTCATATGAGCTTATTAAAGTCGTATCATGCCGATAAGGAGGAGCCAAGTAGGGGCGAGTCGAGGAGAGCACCCATGACCATCACTACTTCTCACTAGCACAAGATAGAGGAGATATTGGCACATTGTGTTATACCGAGGAGGGGTTCCCATCCAAGCTACATGGAGTACTTTGTGAAATGGAAGGGATTGCCCAATAATGAGGCAAGTTGGGAGCATGAGCTTACATTATAGGACTATAGGGACATGATCACGACATACAAGGAGGACGCGATGAGGGCGTCGCCCAAATGAGTGAGGAAGATGTCACTTTTCGTTAATGTTTTAAAAACCGAATCGAATATCAAATCGGTCAAATCACGTTTCGTCAATGTTTTGAAAACCGGATTAGATATCAAACCGGTCAAAAGAAGGGTTTAAGGTTTAGAGGTTCAACCTCTAGTGAACCGTTATAAACCGGTATATAATAAATAAAAAGTAAAAATTATAAGAATAAGTAAAAATAAATATTTTATTGAAACAAAAAATACACTAATATTTACTATTATATAATGAATTAATAATAAATTGAATGAAATTTTTTCGGTTGTGGTCCAATTTGATTTTTAAAATATTAATTTTATCTCTACCTTGGATTTCTGTGAACATCTAAATAAAAATTGTTAGTAAATTTTTTAATATAAATTATTAATGAAATAAATTAGGTCATTATATAATCAATTATATGATAATTAATATTAAAATAAGTTGAAACATAGTTAATAAAAAAAATTTCTAAAATTTTTAATAATATAACACTTTTAGCAATTAAAATCATAAAAATAAATTTAAATAGATAAAATCAAATAAAAAGTGGCTCTACCATGATGTAGTTGAGCGTAAAATATTACTATTTAAAGTTAGTAATGTAGTTATCCTATTTACCAATTTGTAGGTTCAAAAGATGGTTTAGGTCTATCCTACTAGAGTATGGAGGCAAATTTTCCGATTGCATCAGATCCAGACATCCCAAAAGGTTTGAAATGATTACTTTACAACTTTGCTTTGTATAGTTCTTTTGGTTTAATATATAGACACGATGAATTTACCAATGTAGACATAAGTTAAGAGATATAAAAGTAACAAGAAAAAGGAGAATGAATACGTTTTACTTAATAATACAAGTGAGTCGTACTTAATAGATAATAGTAAAACTGAAGTAAAAAATGATGAAAAGAAGTTCAGAACCACTTTCTTGTTCAGCCCCACTTTCTTCCTTTCTTGCAGTTTCTTGGTTTTCTCAGCCCGCGAGCATACTTTCTCCTTCATCGATCACTCACAGGTAAAGAGACTGCTAGGAAGAAGAAAGCCTCACATGGACACTCTCTCTCCTGCTACCACTTTCTTTGTCAGCTGCCTTGAGCTTGCTGTTCCTCTACGACACCGACGATCCCATGGCTTTGCTTCTGCCAAGTGATGGTAGTAAAGTTGGTTTGTGGGTTGTGAAGGACCAGAGTTGTCAGAGAAAAGAACGATGAGAACTGAGAAGAGAAGATGATTGAAGAACCAACCGGTTTTGAACGGTTCACTGGAAAACCAACCGATTTTAATATATAGAGGTTATTGTGTAAAATCGAACCGGACCACTGGCCGGTTCAAACTTTTTCCGGTCGAACCGGCCAGTTCAGTCCGATTTTTAAAAATTTGGGTAAAACATAAATGGTAATAATAAATATAATATTAGTGTTAATAATAATAATAATAATAATAATAATAATAATAATAACAACAACAAGTCGTTGACTCAGGATTGAGAGTTCCAACAGATTCAAGTATGGGACCTCCTCAATATCCAGGAATGCCAGAAAAGAAAAAGGTACAAGCTCAAAACCTGCTAAAGGAAACCTTGCAGGACATGTTCGAATATTTGTTTATATTCATCCTTTTAACATTTAAGTTCTCTTCTGTCCATATAAGCAGCTATGTACCTTTCATGTCCTCGGAAACTTCAATTACCACCACCTGGAGCTTACATAATTCTTGAAGTTGACGGATGTATGGAAGGATGGGGAGGCATTGCCAAGTGGAAGAAAAATAAAGGAGATCCAAGAACAGAAGAAAAAGTGTTTGCATACGCTAGCGTAAATTTGACGCCTTTGTTTTTCTTTGTTTTTTTTTACGCAAACATCTCCCAAATGATCCCAGATAATGCCCTTACCTCACAGGAGAACAACAGGAGCAGCAGGATTTGACTTATACAGCATTGATTGTGTTATCATTCCAGCATTTCAAAGAAGAGCTATTTCAACTGGAATACAGTTAGAAATACAGCAACCAAACGTTTATGGACGTATAGCTGGAAAATCATCACTTGCAATAAAAGGAGTAGACGTTGCTGCAGGAGTTGTTGACACAGACTACAGAGGAACTATCTACACACTTTTGATAACAAAACAAGACGATCGTAAACGACACTGATATTATGCAAGGTATTTAACTGCAGATGACACAATAAGTTCAACTGTCTATTATCAGAATGATAAAGATGTTTAAATCCCTCCTTATAACAAAAAAATTCTATCCCCTCGATGGACTTTACTTCAGCAATTGGTTCAATAACCAGGTCAAGATATTCCAATATTTTTTGATTTTGCCAATACCTTTCAATTGATTGCTTCAATTTATCACTCATTATCTTCCTAATTAACTCAATAAGTGCTTTCCCGTTTTGGATTTTGAACTCAATTTCCCTTTACACGCCTCTCCACAACTTCAATAATAATAATAATAATAATAATAATAATAATAATAAGAAGAAGAAAAAGAAGAAGAAGAAGAAGAAGAAGAAGAACAACAACAAGAAGAAGAAGAAGAAGAAGAAGAAGAAGATTATGAAAATTTATTAAATGTTTGGGCAGGCTGAGTATTGCTTGTGTATTTTAGAACTATAAGTATATTTTATCATTTGACTATTTTCACTATATATTGAGTTATTTAATTTTAAGAGTACAAAGAATTTATCCTTACTAGGCAACTTATCTCTTGTCGCTCTATTTTTGAGGAAATAGAGAGATTGTCAATAACTTCGATGCACATAATTAACAGTGTGGAGTGTGGAGTGTGGAGTGTGGAGTCTAACTGAGACCAACAAATTAAATTGAGTACAATACTTTTAAATGTTATAGTTTGAGATGGTTATGCTTGTACAACTAATCTTGTGAATAATGAATATCATTTCCAAGATTAGTGAGATTTTTGGTAATTAATGATGTAATTGTAAAATATTTTAGCTAAATTATGGTTTAAGAATATTGAAATGTCACAAAAGTAACAATAATAATAATTTTTTGGAAATTGAAATTTATGTATATATTGTTATCAATCAACCAAAACGAAAACTAAGATTGACTGTAATAGATAATCATAATGGAAGTTAAAATTTTACTCTCATACCAATAATAAAATTAATTTTATGTACAAAATTATAAAATCTTCAAGAAAATTTGTTACTAATGAGAATAAATCATTCACAGAATTTGTTTTAACTTCCACATAAAGGCCCATTGCAAAATCCTTATTCTTCATAATAACTCTTTTGTTTTCCTATCTTCCATTTTGTTTTTATTTTTGGAAAACAATTTTTAATTTATATACTTAAAAGTTATTGAACCACTATAATGCAGTTCACAGTTACTATTACTTATCCATATAATTAACATTTAGGGTATGTTTAGTTGGAGGTTTATTAATAGAATTGAATGGAATGTAATATTTATTCCATCGTTTATAAGGAGGGTTTATAATATAATGAAATAGAATGAGATGGAAAAGGAGAGTTTTATATTTCATCTTAAACAGTAAAAATGAAAAACTTTTAATTTGATAGTAGATAGAAAGTAAAATGATAAACAACTTTGCACTATATTACATTATAAATATTTCATCTAAACAACATTTTGCTGTATTACATTATGAACTCTTCCATCTCTTTTAAACAACAATTTTTAAATATTATATTCATTTATATTTGATTTCATTATATTAAAAACCTTACGTTCACCTAAATTTATCCTTCCTTAGTGAATAAATCCTTAGTGTTTATATTCATAAAACAACATGACTAAATTACTTCACTATACTCATCTAGATTGCGTGTTAATTGCTTCTTATATTTCTTTTATTATTCTCACAGATATGTGTCACCTTCGTTGATTTAAATTAAATGAGCATTTATTAGAGCCTGCGATACTGAGGTCTGATCTTTCAATTTTACTTTCCGACAGACATAAACGCAGCTGCTATAGATTGCAGTGGACCGTCAATTGATATATATGATCTTTTTGGACTTTGTGCTCCCATATTTTTGCTCTCTTTGGATTGTTTGGTGAGGACTCTGAAGGAGAAATCATGAAAGCTGGCTGCGTTCTAATAGAGGATAAAGAAGATGCAAACAACAATAAGATGGCCATTTTTTTGGTCTAGCTATGAACGGTGGACCTTACTCCAATCATTCACGTAAAGGGGACACTCCATGTTACTAAGGTACGAGACTCTATTGCTTACATGTGCATTTTGCATGTATCAGCAGCATCAAATGACAAAATTTCCAGTTAAAAAAGAAAAAAGGAATCAAATATTCTGAGAGTTAATTGCACATATTAATTAATATTTACTTCGCATTATATTGGATTTAATAATAAAAAAAGATTATTATGTCTAACTCAAAAGAAATTGTGACTACTTTAAGGGTAAAGGTAGAAATTGAGCTCCTGTAAGGATGTTCTCGTCTAGTTTTCAAGTCAGAGAACAAAAACACGATTTCAATATATCATCATTACAAATGCCAGTTTTGGGTTGTATGTATACGCCTCATTTGTCCAAGTTTTACTGCTGATTTAAATCCAACATTTGCTACAGAAGTACAAAACACTTGGCTGTTTCAATCTATGACCTCATAAATTGAAGCTCCCATTTTTAGCTCGAAGCCTCCAATGCAGTGGCTTAGATCTATACAGCCAATGAAAGATCTGTTTCTAGTGTTGTAGAATAGGGTAGCCCAGAAGCCCCTGAAGGGAATGGACATGGACATTCTCATCAAAGCAAAAGCTCAAACTTTCAGCTATTAATTCACAGGCATGGAAAAAAACTTTGGTAATAAATAATGAATAGTTGAATCATAATCCTAACCGAGTCCTTGAAGTAAAAAGTGGGAAGATACCAGTCCTTACAATGCAGAGAAAGGAACATACATATGGTTAGGAGTTGGGACCCAAAATAAAGGTGCAGATCCATCTGTGATGACCATGACCAAATAACCCCACCATTATGTTACTTCAATGCAATGAGCTTATTTTCCGCGAACTTTAACAAGCAAAAATCTCATCAAAGTAAACCGTACACAATGGAGAGTAGTTGGCTTCTCACATTTCTCTTCATCTTCCAAGTAATCCCAAGAGAGTTGGCAGGTTTTAGTGTTGGTGGTGGTATTGGTGTTGGAATAGGCAATGCAGGTGGCGGGGGAGTCTCCATTGGCGGTGGAATAAACACTCCAACACCATCAAGTTCCTCAGTTTCGAACCTCAACAGTGCTTACACTGCGTTACAAGCATGGAAGTTAGCAATCTCTGATGATCCATTAAAGATCTTTGATACTTGGGTTGGGTCTAATGTATGTTCTTATAAGGGAGTGTTCTGTGCTGATGTTCAAGATGGTGAACTGGGTTCGTCCACTCAACCAGTTGTTGCAGGTATAGATCTCAACCGTGCAAATATTCAAGGCATACTTGTCAAAGAACTCTCTCTCCTCACAGACATGTCTGTTCTGCATCTCAACAGTAACAGGTTTTCCGGAATTGTTCCTGATACTTTCAGAGACCTCATGTCTCTTCAAGAGCTGGACTTGAGCAACAACTTGCTTTCTGGCCCTTTCCCTGTGATTACTCTGTACATCCCAAATCTCATTTACTTGGACCTCAGATTCAACAACTTTTCTGGACCAATTCCCGAAGATCTCTTCAATAAGAAACTTGATGCAATTTTGCTTAACAACAACCAATTTGATGGCCACATTCCTGATAATTTGGGCAGCGCTTCAGCTTCTGTGATTAATTTGGCTAATAACAAGTTGAGTGGAACTATTCCAATTGGTTTCGGATTCATGAACTCCAGATTGAAGGAGATTTTGCTTCTGAATAATCAGTTAACTGGCTGCATTCCAGAGGTAGTTGGACTCTTTACAGACATGCAAGTCTTGGATGTGAGCTATAATTCACTGACGGGTCATTTGCCAGACACAATATCATGTCTGGGTCAGATTGAAGTTCTGAATTTAGCACACAATGAGCTATCTGGAACACTGCCAGACCTGGTTTGTTCCCTAAAACAACTTGTGAATTTAACTGTTGCTTATAATTTTCTATCTGGGTTCAGCCAAGAATGTGCCAATTTATTCTCTAGAAACATAGGCTTCGATTTCTCAATAAACTGCATTCCTGGGAGAGACATGCAGAGACCTCAACCAGACTGTTCTATGATACGAGGAGGTGGATTGAGCTGTCTTAGAATTCCAGCAGCACAACCTCTTATTTGTGGGTCATTAGTGAAGTCCTTGGAGGAACTAAACTCCTCAGTTCCATAAATAAGATAGGTACAGCGTTCAGTCTTATATTAATTATAGATATTGTGCAACAGGTTGGTGGTGACATTATCGATTAGTTAAATGGCAATTATGATTTAGAACCTCCTCGTTTATTTCTCAGTTACTCTGATGCAACTCTGTTATGCACTAAAAAGGACATTGCTTTATATCAGTTTATACCTAAAACGACGTTATTTTTGGGGCGGAATAGGTGTTAAGTACAGATCATCTGATGCTAGGTAATTTTCAGTTTGTGTTTGTGGATAAGATATGCCCTGATACTAAAAGCAAGAGACGCACGACCAATGTACATGCACTTTCGTGTCCAAAACTAGACCGTCTAGAAAAGTTTACAGCTATAATCAGCAACACTAGACCCGCGTGGGCTTTTCTTGAATCTCCCATGTTATCCCTAAAATAGAACAAGCGATTGTAGATATTGGGATCATTTATTTTTGTGTTTTAAAGATCCATGCTCTGTGAAGTGCGAACCCCAAATCTGCAGGAACTAGAAAGTACATCAATGTCATTACCTTAGAAAATGAAATCAAACAACCGTAGCAATAAAATGGCCCGTCAAAGGCTTCAACTTAGGACAAAGATGTTACAATATAGTCAATACATTAAGCCTTATTTATTGCAAATGTAGTACAGCCCTGCGCTGATAATTGTTTATGGAACGAAGTACATGGGATTTGGGAGCTTGAAGGACCTTTCTGCCACTGCATAACCGAATAAGTCACTCCATTGATCTCCAGAGCTTCCACGAATCCTGTAACCTTCGCTCTCCAACTCTGCTCTTTTCTTAGATTTGAAGACTATTGCGGCTTCGTTGTCATCTGGACCCCTGTACAGTGTCAAAAACCAAGGGTGTGAATAGTTTAATGTATGGAAATTCTTGGCAAGTGAGATTGTTATCATCACTTACCTCAAGATTAGCCTTTCCCAATCGCTATATCCAGCAATTAAAAGATTCTTCACAGTGGCAATTGTTTGATTCTGGGTCCTCCCAGTTAATAAAATTATAGTGAAACCCAACTGTTTCAAGTCATTGTAGAATTTCAGACTTGCTGGCAAAACTGGTGCTGCTGCTAATTCCGCCCACTTATTGAAAGCAGCGTCGGTAGTAGGTTCTGTTCTGTTATCCAAACCCAGATCGAGTTGATAAACTTAAAATCGATAACATGTATGAGGTTTATTTACATATGAGGTGGGATGATCCTTTCCATATATAGGCCCACTTCCCACTTCTATATGACAAGCCTACATGCATAAAGTCGTCCTAGAGAATTGGGTTCCCATTACATATTCAAGTGTCATCTGTGAAAAGCTAGCGAGGCTAATCTGAACTTCTGTGAGTTGTGACTAGTGACCAACCCAAGTATTCCTGTTGTGGCACGCACCTAAACTTAATTGGATTCCCACATTTAAGTTGAAGCTCAAATTTAGTTCAATAAATTTGATCTCTGGTTGAGCCAAGTGGATCGAACATTCTTGTTTTCTTTACCTCAAACTGAAGAAGCTTGCAACTTGGGAAGACAATAATTCGTTACCAAAGAATTTAGAAACAAAGTCTTATTTTTTGCTTTAGAAAAAATTGTGTAATCATCATTTCAGTATTTTTCATATTCATCAACACCAATATTACTTGATATTTAGCTGACATCTTATAGTTTATGATATCTATATTAATTTTAAAAGGTACGACCAATAGCAATAATTGCTTTAATGCTAGTCAAGAGTAATAAACTCAATTAAAAGGATTATGGAAGCACCTGCATTAACGTTGTACACAAATGCAAGGGCTAGAGTCATTTGACGTACCCGTATCCATATATCTTGTAGTAAGGCAGATTAGAGAGTAGAGTCTCGTCAATGTCGAAGACCCAAGCGTCCTTCCCATCGGAGCCAACCTTGATGGTCTCGGCAAAGGCTAGCGAATCTAAAGCGGCGGCCACAGAGTCTGAGATGTACTTGTCGCCGTTCATGTACTCCTCAATGTAGCTGGCGCATTTGGAAGGGACTAAGGTCCAGTATCCAACGTTGTTGGTTTCCACAGAAAGCCTCCAACTTTCACAGAAGAGATCCTCGTCTCTCTTGTGAAGGCGATGCTCGTAGGGCATTTGAATGATGGCTCGAGAAATGGCTGTGGGGAGGAAGCAAATAAGGAGGAAGAGAAGTGAGAGCATTGACTGAGACTGGCAGGCATTAGCCATTGAGAAGAGGATATAATGCTTCCAAGAAGCTAATTAGGTGATAGGCAATGATCTGAAGTGATTGGCCTTGACTTTGGGAAGTGTGGTCTTCGGGTTCGTGGTCATTTATAATGCAGTGGGTAATGCATGCATGTGCCTATTTATGGATTAATACAACGTTCATGGGATGAGTTTAAGGACCGCAAGATTTTTAATGCATTGCTTAAGCTCGACGTTCAAGATAAAGTTATTTGTTAATTGTGTGTTTTCCACAACGTGTTAATTTGTTTTCCTTTTCTTCTTGAAGGAAGGTGTGATAATTTGACCGTCTTCTTGTCTGGGATGACAAAGAAGCAGTAAAATAGTACGGGGTAATCTTTTGTTTTCTACGTTAGCATGTTCAATTGTTCACCACTACCAAAGATGTTATGAAATTAGTTATTTATAATCGGATGGCACATAGCTTTTTATTTCAGGGGCTTCTTCGCCTTCCACCTATGCTGCGCAGGAAAGGCCCAAAGTTAGAGTATTCATACACATGTCTCAAACTTAAAATCTTTTAAAATTGTCCATGTGTACTTCTTTGTGCTAGGAAAGTGTGGACGGTAAAAAACAAATTAATATACAAATTACTGAACATGCGGGGAGAATCTCACGTTGCAAATACTATACTAGATTTAGTATTGGATTGAGTTTTAATACGGTACTTTATAAATAGCGGTCAATACTAAATATCGTTTTGGCTACTTTTTTAAATTTATGAAATAGTCTTTGAATTTTTTTAAAAATTACAAAATAGTCTATTGTCATATTGTACTGTATACTCTATAAGTTTACATCAACCTTGTTTCCAAAAATCATAATAATAAATAATAACTATAATTAATATGAAATAACAATAATTTTCAAATATTTCACATATAAATAATAACCACAATTAATGTGAAAAAAACAATTATCATTATACAAATATAAAATTAAGAATAATACAAAGTGTTTAAAATATTACAATTTCATCATGTAATAAATAATAATTACATCAAAAGTTCAAAATATAAAATAAATAAATATGCTTAACTTTCAAACTATTACAATTTACTACAACAGTTCATGATAAGGAATCAACCAAGTAAAAGTGAAACATGTAACAAAAACATTTATAGTTGCATATATATATATATATATATATATATATATAAGATGAAAAACAAAACCTAAACCTTCATTCAATCGTCTATAGGAGGATACCTGCTATAACTACACTAACCTTAGTTATCATTTGGTACAAAATCTTTATCATTGAGAAGAGCCTTATCATCATTATCATTCAAATTCAATACACCAAAGGACACGTCAACACTTTTCCAACCAAGATTATCTTCTAAGTCATTCATATCTATCAAATCCTGCTCCTTAAAACAATCATTAAGAAGATTGATATTACCAATAGATATTGGATCTGTTGAACTACTTATGCTATTAAAACCCCTAATAAATAATAAAATTTAATTATTAGATAATTATAAGAAATTATATCAAAAATGATAATGATAATAACATACATTTCCCGAAGCATCAGGTGCAGGTGTAACATTATCTTCTTGCTAGGCCTGGATAGAACACTACCACTACCACTACCACTACCACCTTCAACATTTCCACAATCATCACGAAAACTAACAAATGAAGTTCCACTACCAATTTCAAAATTCAACCTTTCTCTTCTATCTTTCTAATGCTGATATTCTTCAAGCAAAGTTTTCATCTATCACTTCACATCATAATTTACTTTTTTACATGGTTGTTCATCTCCTTTAACTCCAGCTAAATGCTACTGTAATCAAGTTATTTCTCTACCTTTCAAATGCTTGTTACAAAACAAGCAAATACTATAGTTTCTTATACTGGGAACCAATGCAGCATGAGTCTAAGCTGGGTCTTTGTATCTTCTTGAAATGATTTGATCAAGAGTACTTTAACTTCCTTTCACTTATTTGTAACATAAAAGAATGCATATATCAAAACAAAGAACACATAATTTCATTACATAAATACGCATGTCTATTTTATATAATATAACTCGTACACGATACATAATTCAATTTTATCGTACACAATTCACCATAAGTCAAAAACTGTCAATTTAATTATTCAACAAACATAATTACATAAAATATACATAAACAATTCCTATTTCCAACAAGCACAAAACATACATAAACAATTTCTATCTCCAACAATCACAAAATATACATAAACAATTTTTATTTTCGACAATTCCATTTCTAACAATTTTTAACAATTTTAATTCAAAGTTTCAAAGATGAAGATCAAGTTAAAGGGTATGACTTAAATAATCACAAATAATACACAAATAATTTCATTTCTAATAACCAATAATTTCAACCATCACAAATTCACAGTTCACAAAATAATGAAATATGTATAAACAATTTTCATCTTCAATAATGTCTTATAATATTTTCCAACAATTTCAATTCAACAATTACAAAATATACATAAATAATTTCCATTTCTAAAATTTTCCATTCCTAATAATTTTCGGCAATTCTGTTTTTGAACAATTTCAATTCAAAGTTTCAGACATCACAAAGCATATATAAATAATTTTCATTTCCAAATTTCCAACAATTTCATTTCTAACAACCAACGATTTCATTTCTAACAACCAACAATTTCAACTATCACAAATTCACAATTCACAAAATAATGAAATATACAGAAACTATTTCAAATTTCAACAATTTCTAACAATTTTTATTTCTTAATTTCAACAATTTCCAACAATTTCATTTCTAACATTTTCCAACAATTTCAATTCAACCATTACAAAACGCGCATAAACAATTTCTATTTTCAACATTTTTCATTCCCAATAATTTTCAGCAATTCTATTTCCAACAATTTTGAACAATTTCAATTCAAAGTTTCAAACATCACAAAATATATATAAACAATTTCTATTTCCAAATTTCCAACGATTTCATTTCTAACAACCAACAATTTCAACTATCACAAATTTATAATTCACAAAATAATGAAATATACATAAACAATTTCTAACAATTTTTGTTTCTTAATTTCAACAATTTCTATCAATTTTATTTATAATATTTTCCAACAATTTCAATTCAACCATTACAAAACATACATAAATAATTTCCATTTTCAACAATTTCCATTCCCTATAATTTTCAACAATTCCATTTCCAACAATTTTTAAAAATTTCAATTCAAATTTTCAAAAATCACAAAACATATATAAACAATTTCTATTTTCAAAGTTCCAACAATTTTCTTTCCAACAACTAACAATTCCATTTCCAACAAACGACAATTTCAACCATTACAAATTCATTTCCAACAATTTCAATTCAACAATTACAAAACATACATAAACAATTTTTATTTTTGATAATTTCCAACAATTTTCATTACAAAATATAGTAATAATTTCTAATAATTTTTAACAATTTCCATCACAAAACATACACAAATAACCAAATACAATGAATTTGTTTTTCAAATTTAAGAGTAAAAACAC
>JANIIA010000191.1:17558757-17579696 GCA_027478495.1 Erythroxylum alaternifolium | reverse complement strand
TCTATTTTGTTTGAAAGAACACGCTTCACACTTCTAGGTAAGCTATCTAAAGACAAACGTGAAGATAAATGTACTGGATTATCAGAAATTTCCATTTTCATACAACTCTCTTCTTTTTGTGACTTCTCTCTTTTCTCTCTGAAATATTTCCCCCCTTCGGAAAAAGGACGCGAAGGTCGTTTCCAAAGTACCTTACGAGCAGTAGTAAGATACTGAGCGAGAAGTAGAATTACTTCAAGAGGTATGCAGGTCTTTTCAGTTTGGAATGAACCAACACTACCTGACCACTAAACAAGGAAACTGGCTGGAAGATACCACAAAGATATCTAGACTCACAAAGGAGTTTACTGTTGAGACCGGAAAGGTTCAACAATCTCAGTACCTGAAAGGTGACTAGAAGCAGTTGCTGTTTAGATGGCTATGACACCACGACTAAGTGGGATCAACACAAGAGTCCACTATTCATGGCTAGATGGCTCTGATACCACGGCTACTCACCTACGGTCCGTTGTAGGAGGTGACACGGGGAAACTATGTGATATAAATGTGATATAAATCTAATCAAAATTTGATGGATAAGAAGTTTGAACAAGTCTCAGCCAACTAATGAAACGACAGCGTCTGCTCTCCATCTTCCAGAAAATGCCGTTACCGCTCTCTGTCTTTCTTTCAAACTCCTGAAAATTTTTTATATTTTGTTTAATGCGGACCTGCGGTTCGGCCTTGGTCAAACCGGTTCGACCATTAAAATCGTTATCCGGTCCAATTTTCGATTAAAACTCCCCTTAGCTTCGTAGGAGATAAACCCTAAACCCAGCCCAAAACAAAATCCATATTCAGCATCTTTGCTAGTTCTTGAAGCCACTGGCTGCCTCGAAGCTGAAATTTTCAAGTTGAAACAGCGATGCAGCACGACGAGGTTATATGGCAAGTCATAAGGCACAATCACTGCAGTTTTATGTCCAAGTAATTCTCTTTTTCGGAGAAACAGTCGATTACTTGTTAGTTGGCCATTTGATTTGATTTGATTGTTATTGAATGAATTGTTTGCAATTGTGATATCTGCAGAATCGAGACCGGCATTTTTTGTAGAAACCCATATAACGTTACTGGGATTTGTAACCGTAGCTCTTGCCCCCTTGCTAATAGTCGCTACGCTACTATACGCGACCATGATGGTTTGTTTCTTGTGTGGGAATTTTCATTTTCGACATCATTCAAATGGTTTTCGTTTGGCTCTTTGTGTCTGTTTTTCCAATGAGGTTCCTTGTATATGGCTATTTTAAAAAAGGAAGCTGCAAATTTTATCCATCATGGACTATGAATATGCTTATATTCACTGCCAGCTTCAAAGGTCATGATATCTTTGTGAATATTATTGATCCATTTGTTTCTAGTACTTTCTGGTGGGTATATCTTACCATGATTGCTATGTTATTTTTATGGACAGGAATATAATTTTCCTGATCTATTTCTTTCCGTGTCAAGATTCATTTCTTCTTTTTGTAAGCTTATACTTTCGTGGTTTTTGTGAATTTCTGACAATATGTCATGTGCGTAGGTGTCTTCTATTTGTATATGAAAACAATCGAGAGAGCTCATAAGCCAAATGAGTTATGGGAAAGAGTGAAATTGCCTAGAAACTATGAGAAGGCCCTTGAGATCATTGACAAGCATCTGGTATTCATATTTTTCCGAGATAGTTGTGCTTAAACTGCTGCTTCCATAAAGAAAAAAAAAGAGCATGTAACAACACCCTATTGCTTGATGGGTAACCTTTGTACCTTTTAGATGTACTGGCCAAAGCTTCTTGTACACAAAATAAAGCAGCGCCTGACAAAGATGACGCAGATGCGTATACGGATGAGAAAACTACAATTAAAGACAAGGTATGCAAGTACCCTGTTTGCTTTGGGCTTATTTATGTTTTGTATCGTTACAGTTTTTGGATTTTTAGATTCAAAACTGTTTACAGGTCATAGTGTTTCAATTTTGTTGCCTTAGTGCTGATTCTTAGTTTCCATAACGACATTAGATTCTAATTCCATCCCTTTTATTGTTGAGTTTATTCCGTTGTGTAAATTATCTCTAGTGATATTGCTTCATAAAATTTTCCTCTGGTATATTTTGATGTTTAGCTGACAATTAATTGCTATGTAATTAATGTGGATAATTACCTGTTGACACCTTATGGTGTGCAGAAGAACAAGAAAATTCATGTAGGTTAAGAACAACTGAGAAGTTTATTTTGAACTAAAAGACTAGATGCCATCATTGTTAGGGTGGTAGAGTTGTGGTGGCTACTTTTAATTTCAATGTTAAAGAGAGGTTCAGGCCATACTAACCTTGTTTTTCTGAATATGAGGATGCACATTGTTGATGTAATTTACTGTAGCAATTATTGACTTGATTCCTTTCATGTTCCATATTTGTGAAGGTGTAAGAAAAGTTTCTGTACATTATTAATTATAAAAAAGTGCATTCATAGACTGGAAGCTTAAGAGTTTGGGATTGTTAAGGAAATAAAAACAATGGGGAAAGCATTAGACGCCAAGAGTCAGAACTGAAGTATTGTAGGAGTTTTGATCTTCTATAAAAGTTTGTTGTGATCTTCTTGATCATGTTGCAATTTTCAGTTATCGCTTTCTTTCACCATGTTGACTTGATAAGTTCCTACTGGTTCATGTGTTCTAGTGTTGCTAGGCTGCTAAGGACTCTTACGAATTTATATATTCAATTCTTGTTTGGAATGATCCTACTAGGGAGAAGATAATGACTACACCCCGAAAACAGATGAAGAGAGAGGCTAGAAGAGAGGAAAAGGCTGAAAAAGCTGCAGTTCTTGATAAGGTTATAATGTGACTGGTCGTGTATATAATCTCTAAAATTTTGTTTTTATAGAAATTCATAGTAATTCTACCTTAAATCTTTTCAGAGTATTGAGAAAGAATTGCTTGAACGGCTGAAGAGTGGCGTTTATGGTGACATATACAATTACCCAGTTAATGAATACAACAAAATTCTTGACATGGAAGAACTACATGCTAATGGTGAAGATGAAGAAGAGGAGGTATGGATGTGGATAAAAATCAAGGTTTGTTTTGAAGGCTTGATTGGTTATATGTGGGTGAATAATTTGTCAATACACAGGAACCTGAAGTAGAATATGTTGAAGGTTATGATGAACTCGAAGAAGAAGAAGATATAGAAGATTTTGGTAATTTTCCACTTGGCCAGGCTATCAAAGCTAATGGTAAAGATGTTTATTCTACTTCACACCCTTTTTGTATCAGTACTAAGTGTAATTCTTCAAGTACTGTAGTTTGAATGTTTTAGCTTTAAGTGCCAAAAGGAGTTACTTTGACAAATTGATTGTGATTGATTTTGGATGGTTGAGGAACTTCTGTTTTGACTCTTTTCCTGGGGGTGGGTCACTGTCAACCTCTTTATTTTTTATTGGAATGAGGGAGGCCGTTGAAACAATATTTGCACCTCCGAAGCTGTTGTCTCAGTTGCCTTTTTGTTCATAATGCAAATTGCACAAGTTATAGTTTAAATATTCTGCAGATGATATGCTGGATGATGATGAAGAAACATATGCAGTTGATCGCAAAAGATCTAAAAGAGGGTCAGGACCTAAATTTGAGAAAGATGATGCTAGAAAGTTGAAAAAGAAGGCAAAGGTTCTAGTTGAGGTTCGTATCTTCAGATTTCCATTATTCACTTGTTGATTTAGTAATGACATTGCTGTAAAATTTTGTTACCTAAGAATCATACACTTATAGATAGAAAAGGCAAGCGTTCAAAACTTGAAGTTTTGTAAGATATCATATACATGGCAGTTCGTTTTCTCACATCGATCATAGGGCCAGTCATTGAATTATAAGCCTTTAAGCTTGTTGACAGCAACGATTCTGATTGATAGAACATCAAAACTGTAGTAGTCCTCTTAGCACCTTAAGCAACTTTCAATCAATTCATCATTTTATATCTTCCATTTCACCACTCAATCGACCCATTATGATCTAAGAGTTTTAATTGTTTCTTTATATTGAATGGACGCTGCAATCTGATTATGACAGTCATCTCTCTGCATTCAAGCTATAGTTTGCGATTTGATGGCTTGGGTATACTTTTTTGGATTTCATCCAATTTTACCTTGACATATCTCATTGTAACAAGGTAGACTTGAGCAACGGCATACACGCAAGTCCTGTACATTCTTTTTCACTATCCCTGAGGTTAAATTTTTAAGTTGTTCTCGTGTTGTGGTGTTATGAGTGGCTCTCGGTGAGACACACTGGAAACCTAGTAGACTTGGCTAGTAAAACTGATTCTTATAGAATAATATTTTCTAGAACAAAATTATTGAAGCTGCTATATGGGTTCTTTCCGGGAAACCATCTATGTTACGGGGAAAGGATCTACTTGCTATACTTAACATGACTTTTGTTCAAGTTCATGGATGTAACTTTCTTTGAATTTACCGTCTCATAAGTGATATCTATGTAGTTCATTCCTTGCATCAGGTTGAACATGAAGATGCTCCTGGAAGACGAAAGGCAACTTCTTGAGACGGTTGGACTGTGGTCATTTAGTTTGGCAAGTATAATGATCACGGTCAGGATCTTTTTGAATTGTTCATTCAATGACATCAATTCCTTCTCGCTTTGGCATGGAATCTTACCATGATCGAATCTATGTGAAGATTACTGCTGAGGGATGGCATGAGGTATTCCAAGTAGCCATGATTGGTTAAGGTGTTCTTGTAAAATATCGTTCTTTGCTTTAAACCTGTAACTCCGGCATCAAGTGTAGAAACTAAAAAGCAGAGTCATTTAGATTCTAATGGAACACGATCAAAAATATGTATCATACTGATCCTACTGCATCTCTTCCCCCTCGCCTTGGATGTGAATTAGCCAAGAAAGAATGATACAGGACTTGTATCATAAGATTTTGGATATGGTAACATGAGATTTGACAGATGTTAATATTTGCCAGTGGTATTTTTTGGATTTCTGAAGGTGATGACCCGACTCACGTCACTTAAGTTGACGGCATGTTGGTCTGTTTCAACGTACAGGTGGTTCTTGTTGGGTCTGAAGATTGTCTTAAATGATATTTTAATCATTATGATAATTTTAACATGCTTGGTTTTATTTAAGCTTAACGTAAATATAGTTTGAAAGGTTTAATTGTTCAATTTATAAATTTAAAAAATTAAAATTAAAATGTATTCTTTTAAATATTATTTACTAAATGGTTTTGAACTAGAACGACTAAACTTAATGTTATCACCAACGTCCGAAGCAACACATTGGAATAAGTCAGAATTGCTATAACTAGTTACAATTAAGCATGCAATTGCGATATATCAGAACACTGTGGTGATGGCATTTCCAAAGGACAGGTGGAAGTTCCTAGATGGGGTTTTTGGGCGCCAAGGAACGGTTCCTGAGGGCCTCTTTGGATCTTTATAATCTCTCAGGTCTCCTGCGCCTTCGGTTTCCGTGGCTTTATTAATGGAGTATGTGACACCACCACCATATCAATACCAAAATTACCATCATATATATATATATATGTAGACACTTATCATCTTCCGCTACACACACTGTCAATCAATCTCTGTTCTGTTCTTACAGAGTAACCATGGATCCCAATCCCAAATCCTTTCCAATCCTCTCCTACGTCCTCACCCGATTCCCCTCGTTCGGACCCAGATCACCCACCTCCGACATCGAGCAACCGCCCCCAATCTCTCCCTCCTCGCAACCTCCTATCCTCTCCCAAATGCCCCATTTGTCCGACCCCAAGCTCCTCGTCTCTATGAAACGCGCCATTTCCGACGTGTCCCAGACTCGAGCCGTGCTCCGAACTCTGGGCCCACGACCCGACCATGAGTCCGTCGACACAGCCAAGCAAAAGCTGTCGGAAACTGAATGCACTATCTCGGAGAAGGAGAGGAGCTTGTTCAAGACGATAGTGCAGTTGGAGATGATGCACGACGCTTACGAGAAGCTGCTGAAGGACGCGGAGAAGCGGTTGGTTGAGATATATGAGAACGCCAAGAGTGGTAAAGGGAAGGATGTGGTGGTGGAGACTGTGGAGGAGGAGGAGGAGGAGGAGGCGATGAATGAGGAGGTGGTCGCGATTCTTCACCGGTCGAAAGAAGCAGAGTTGGAGAACATTGATTTGTCTAACCGGCGATTGAGATTCTTGCCGGAGGCTTTTGGAAAAATCCGTGGATTGAAAGTGCTTAATCTCTCCACTAATCAGCTTCAGGTTCGTTTTTCTTGAGGAAAAGTTATTTTCTTTTTCCTCTGTAGCTTTGTAGTACTACAGGCTGATAAGATCACTAGAAACCTCATGGTATTGATAACTAGATTTAGTTTTAGTTGGATGCTTAGAACTTAGAAATGATTTCTTCTTATCGTAACTTACTGGCTCTTTTGGTGTTATAGACATCGGTTAGCTTCCTAACAATTTTTGCAAATTTTGCGAGGGAACACAGATGATTCCTGATTCAATAGCCGGGTTAGAGAATCTTGAGGAGCTCAATCTAGCTTCAAATCCCTTGGAAGCACTACCAGATTCTATTGGTTTCCTACAGAACTTGAAAATCCTAGATGTATCGAGCAACAAGCTAGAAACCTTGCCTGATACTATTTGTCATTGCAGGTAACTATTATTTGTAAGAGGATGATGATTCTGTGATCAGATAACTATATTCATTTCTGCCTATACTTTGAACAACATTTCAGGTCATTGGTGGAATTAAATGTGAGCTTCAACCGCCTGACGTATTTGCCAACTAATATCGGGCATGAGATGGTGAACCTTGAGAGGCTGTTTATCCAGTTGAACAAGCTTCGTTCACTTCCCACATCTATTGTTGAGATGAAGAGTCTACGCCAAATGGATGCTCACTTCAACGAAATTAATGGCCTTCCCCAAACATTTGGGAAATTGAAGAGTCTTGAGAGCCTTAATTTAAGCAATAATTTCAGTGACCTGACAGAACTTCCAGATACTTTTGGTGATTTGACAAACCTCAAGGAACTTGATCTGAGTAACAACCAGCTTCATGCATTACCTGAGACATTTGGCAGGTTGGAAAACTTAACTAAACTCAGATTGGATGCTAATCCTCTTGTGGTTCCACCACCAGAAGTTGTGAAGGAAGGGGTTGAAGCTATTAAGGCGCACATGTCTAAGAGGTGGCTTGATATTCTGGTGGATGCAGAAAGAAAGAGCATGCTTGAACGACAGGAAGAAGGTGAAAACGGGTGGTTGACACGGAGTACCTCTTGGTTGAAAAATTATGCTACAGATGTTTCAGAGACCATTACTGAATATTTGAGCCCAAAAGCCTCAAGAGACCCTTATCTGGATCAGCAGCTATGACGGCATGATAATTATGCATCCATGCTTTTCGTTCTTCCTTTACTCTGTACAACATGGATGAGATTTTGTTATTTTAGTAATCAGTTCTTATGCATGCCAACTAACAAGCAAAAAAGAGCTGAGTGCATCTCTGGTAATGTTCTTTTTCATTTCTAATCTGGAGAATAAATAGGTATAGGAGGCAATCGTTTTTTCATAATCACCTATGTATCTTTTAGAGTCAATATCATGAGATTGAAGGATATAGCAGGTTGAATTGAATGGATGTTTTTAGGTTATTGTATTTGAAGATTTGAAGACAACTTCAATTTGTGTTTAACGTGACAAGAATGCCTGTAATTGGGTTTCTGAAAAAAATATCATTCAATTAGTGTGACACGTCTAAGAAGATGTTAACGCGAAAGACTGCCAAAACAAAATTGGAAAAGCACACGAATCAATTCAAGAGCTCATTATTATGAGTGACACCAAAGGAGACGATGAATGAAGACGTAGATTTAAACAATAAATAAAGAGGATATAATAAAAGAACTTGAAGAACTAGGCGTCTTTGTTGCATGTAACTGTGGTAGTACTTTTTTATTAGCAGGGCGCCAACAAGTGCTATTTTCAAAAGCATCAAGACGAGTCATTATTACTACTCTCCTCGAGTTACATGATATAGGGTTAAGGGGTGGTAGAGTTATATGTATATATCCGGAGACTCTGATGAGGTGTAAATATCGGGAAGGACAAGCAAAATATGAAAAAGAAAGATGGTCATTGGGAGCAATACGTAGGGTACAACTGAATTAGTGTAAACTTGTCAATCCATCTTCTCAAAGCCTCGTACTCTTCACCAAGACCTCTTCAGGTGGATAAGATCCTCGAGTTCTTGTAAATATTAAAATTTGTTTTCTTTTGCCCGCAGCTTAGTCATTTTAAAAAGTATATTGATTTTTAAAATTATCATTAAAATAATTTATATTGGTAAAATTTTAAGCAAAAAATTTATAATTATTATTGACGTATTTTTAAAAAATTTATTATTTTTAGTTTAGAATGAACAATATAAATTCTAATTATTTGAATAAAACTATTAAATTTAGATGGAAATAATCAATATTGTTTTTCCATATACATAATAATAACTACATAATTATTTTTATTAAAAAGAATTTAATATTTAACATAAGTCTAATTTTTAATATTATAAATATTTTTAAATAAGAGAAATTATATAAAATGCTTCAAAAAAATACAAAACTTCAGGGAGAAAGATCCCATCCAAATCAACTATGACACGTTATTGATAGGAGCAAAATAAAAAATGAAATGGTGAACAATAAAAAGAAAAATGAGAATATTTATGAGCTATAAAAAGAAGTAAGAATTTTAATACAGACATAATTAATAAATGAGTCTAATTCAAAATTCAATTAGCTACTAAGATGTAAATTCAAAATTAATTTTAAAGATATTTACAGTAGTTATCTTATGGTGTTATTTATTAATAAACATAATTAAAATAGTAGATAAATGATGAAGTGATTCTCCCTCGAGTTGTGGAGAATGCGTTGGTAGTTTATAGAGGGAACTTGAACTCTTCTTCAACTACATTTAGATCAAGCAACTAGTAAAGTTGACATTGATCTAATTCGTTATTGTGTTGTTTTCGTGGAATTATATGAGTTTTTCGTCTTAAAGACAAAAAAGAAGGAAATTGACCAGTAAGAAGGTCATAATTTTTGAGCTAGCCTCTTTCAATGGTTGATTTTTCGATTAAACTAATAACTCCAATACTTTGACAAGAGAAATAGTAATATTTCAATAACAAATAATTAGTAAAGCTCAAGCTTGTCCTAAAGTCAGATGGGGCAGAGGCAGACTCTATAAAAAGTTACAAGTTTTAATTCATACATTATTTGTGAGGGACAAAAATCTATATATAAAAAAGTATCTCATAGCATTATTTAGAGGACAGGGTCATAAACATTGAAACTTAGGTCTCTTAGCTTGGAATCAACTTGTGCTTTCGTATGTGACTGAGATTAGCTCTCAAGAGCTTTATCATGTCATCATGAAAAATAAGTTGTTCAACAAGCCCAGAATAAAAGGATGGAGTAGTTGAGGATCTTACCCATATATAATCTTGAAAAGTTTGGTACCTGTCAAAGTTTTTGCCTTAAAAGTACATTGCTCAAAATTACTAAACAATTATTATCAATATAGTTTTTGGTCAACCACTCAGAAGTCTGAATAAGAAGTAGAATTTTCCGCATATCGGTTTAAGGATCCCCTTAAAGAGGTTCATGTAAATCTATAACAGGATAGCTTTACGAGGATAAATGACCGTATAAATGATAGTAAAATCAACCAGTAATAGCTTTACAAGGAGTCTTTGTTGTTCATTAGTAGTAATACCCACTCCAGTAGATATTAGGTTCTAAAATGATTGGTTTTGAAAAAGAAATGTCATCTTAAGAGGTAACACCTGTATTTCTCTACTAGTAGAATAAGAGTAAATAATTCCAAATTATATGTAGATTTTAAATGGTTATAAAATGAGAATCCCTTACTAAAATAGGTCACATGATAATTATTTTGAAGAAGCATAGCCCAAATTTCTTTAGTTAAAGTGTTATAAATAGTTGGCTAAAATATAAAAGGTGAAAAATAGAAACCAAAATCAAAACCTTTTTGAGTTGTTTGAAAGACTTGTTAGTTGCTGGTAACCATAAAAATGCAATTTTCTTTGTGAGATTAGTTACTGGTCTAGAAATAATGCCATAATTTCAGACAAGTTGATGGTAGTACCCTGTTAAGCCTAAAAATCCTTGTAACTACTTCATGTTAGTTAGTAGAGGCTAATCCTAGACTACCTAAATCTTGTTTCGATCAACTTTAACACATTTAGAACATAACTAGCAGGTGTTCATTGCGCAAATGCGCAGTGGGAATTTAGTAACATACAATGCCCAGTTATTTTTCAAAATTAAAGAGTATGCATATATAGGATTTGTTATGAATGGTTAAGATATGTAAGTGAACATTGTTAAGGTTAAAATTTGGAGGGAAAAATTAGAGATATATAATGCAAGACATAATTTTATAAGGTGAAAGAGGAAAAGATATAACAAGTGAATATTTAAATTGGGTTAATAATCCATATAGATGAAGTAAATTTCGTTATAATATTTTAGTAAAGAATATAACGACTGCAAAATTTGATATGAATTAAAATAAATCAATGAATTTTTTAAAAAAAATTCTGACCAAGGTAGAAAACAACCAATAGGTATGTGAATTAAAAAGAAATTACTGACTGAGCAAACAGAATGAGAACAAGAGATCAACAATACAAGATAGAATAAATGAGAAATACAGTTTAACAACAGTTATCAATAAATAGCAAAAAAGACAATGAAACAACAACAAGAATAGTTTATATGTGCATTAGGATTACAGTCATCCAAGCACTAAGGATCAACAAATAGCAAAAAGGACAGGAAAACAATAGCAAAAGGAGTTTGAAAGTGCATTAGGATTACAAGGATTAGAGATATAATAAACTTTGGGAATTATCTTGTCAATCGATAATCCTTAAGTTATGGAATGCAATATCGACAATGCCTGGAATTTGATCAATGAAGTATTCAGTGATGATTGTGAAAGCTGTATGTTTCATAGATGTAATTTTTGGAGTAGGCTTGAAGTAGCACATAAGAAGTCTATCATGCAGATTTCACGAGAGAACTAGGGATCTGTTCGCTAGACCCTTTAAGAAGAAGGGCTATATCCGTCTGACTTCGTATCTCAGGACCTACAAGGTCAGTGATTACGTTGACATTAAGGTTAATGGCACTGTTCATAAGAGCATGCCTCACAAGTTCTACCATAGCTGCAATGGTCATATATGCAACGTCACCAAAAGATTTGTTGATGTTGAGATCAATAAATAAGTAATGTATTGTTCACTTTACTTGTTTCAGATTTGGTGAAAAATGGAGTTGACGTAAATTGGATTTTAGGTTTTCTATTATGAGTTTTGCCTGTTACATATATTTTTGATTGCTATGTGTTTGATCCTTTATTTGCATTACAGGTTTTGGACGTTGTTTATTTGTAATAGAACCTTTAATTGTATATTCATAGATGTAATTTTTGGAGTAGGCTTGAAGTAGCACATAAGAAGTCTGTCATGTAGATTTCACGAAAGAACTAGAGATCTGTTCGCTAGACCCTTTAAGAAGAAGGGCTATATTCGTCTGACTACGTATCTCAGGACCTAAAAGATCGGTGACTACGTTGACATTAAGGTTAATGGCACTGTTCATAAGAGCATGCCTCACAAGTTCTACCATAGCTGCACTGGTCATATATGCAACGTCACCAAGAGAGTTGTTGGTGTCGAGATCAATAAATAAGTAATTTATTGTTCACTTTACTTTTTTCAGATTTGGTGAAAAATGGAGTTGACGTAAATTAGATTTTGGGTTTTCTATTATGAGTTTTTCCTGTTATATATATTTTTGATTGCTATGTGTTTGATCCTTTATTTGTATTATGGGTTTTGAATGTTGTTTATCTGTAATAGAACCTTTAATTATATATACTGTATGTTTAATGTTTATGATTTTTTTGTTTATTAGTTTATGCTTATAATATTTGTTCTTGTCTCTACTGAGTGGAGGTTTTGCCTACTTAAACAAAAACATTGTGCAATTCTTGACGAAAAAACAATCCATTATGGGCATAGTATTTACTAGTTTGTTTAAATGAAATTATTGAAAAGTTACAATTAGCTTGGCTCGTCTCATCATCAACATGAGCCAAAGGCTTTGGTAGGTTTGGACTGAAACATTGATACCTAGTATTAGTTGATTTAAAGAATTGGAATTGGGTTAATCTTAAATTTACTCAAGCTATTTTTATAACAAATTTCTTGTAGTAAGGAGTTCACCTGGATTATTCTTATCTAAATGATGAAGCTGTATGACTTCGTTTATCTTTGTATTAAACACAAGATTGGAAACGAAGACAAAACTTGACACATTATCTTTGTTTCATTCGTCTCCTTTGTTTCCATTTCTTCATGCCTATCTATCTCTTGTATATGTATTAGAGGAGATAGTATGAGCAAATTAAAGACTTATGATCATAAATAAGTACAATAGAGTTGACTTATGGATTAAAACAAAACTTATTCTCCTAGGCAGGTATGAAGCATTCCTTAGTTATTATATAAACACGGTAGTAAACTTGGTGAATGTCAAATACTTTAAATTTAACCAAGAAGAAACAATCAAGAGGTTGGATCACCAAGTTTAAGATGTGTTTTCTCCTTTTTCTGTATGGAAAGTTTTAGCTTTTTGTTTCGTGTGCCTGTAGTATGTACAAGTAAAGCTCTTCTTTCATTTTATTTTTGTTTGACTTTAAGCCTTAGATGCATATTTTTAGTATCCAAACCTTTAATTGAATCACAATGTAGTCCTAAACAATCTTAAAACATTTAATTTGAATCAATATTTAATTATATATTTAGATTTGGTACCACCATACACCTTTAAAGTAATTTATGATTTTAGTTATAAATTTGAAGAGAAAAAAAACAATTGTTATAACTTAAATGTAAAAAGGGAAAGGATCAAGTTTTAAAGTAAAAGTTTGGAAAAGCACTAAATCATTCTCAATTTTTATTATCCATATTTTGAATTATTGTTCTAGCTCCTTTAGCATTTTAGAGACCACACCATATTATCAAAAAGTTGGTAAAGAGAGGAACTGAAATGGTATACCTTTTCTGTATGTCATCATATGATAAAATACGATAAACATACATGTTTATAATTTCATCCAATTCTTGCTTGGATAACTCACTTGTATCTCGAATTCAAAAAACCAGAAATTAAAAAAAATTATTTTCGATCAATTATAGGAATAAAAAGGCAGAAAGAAGGCTATACACAATTATATTAATGCTATCCCACCTTGTTTAGTAGTAAGCATTTCTCCTCTGTGGCTCTTTCAAGAGAAGTTGTGACAGAGCTAAGAAGGGAAGCAATTGGACTCAAAGTGGGTTATACGATAGCAGGAGAATGGTAATTATTTGAATTCTTATAAACCTGTAATTATTTGAATTCTTAGAAACCTGTCACACAATGTGTCAATCATACAAGTCTTTATTCTTTCCATGATAAAAAACATGGGTTTATAGAAGGATATAAAGGAACACCCCCTCAAGGTGTATATGTACCTGGAGTCTCAGAGATTTCCTTATGACTAGAAAATAGAGATAGGAACTCAAACTGAAGCATAGCCTAGATGTGTAGAGTTTTAACTTCTTTTACCTTGACCGTTTACATAAAAGAATAATTAGTATCAGATACAATCATGAAATTATCTTATACCTTGTGATGGAAATCTCCTCACATGAAACACAAGCATACCTTAGCAGGCTATACTGGTCCGACAAAAGCAATATCATCTGACTCATTAGCAAAAAGAGCACGCATCGTACTGAAGAGTCCTTAAACAAAACCAAACTCATCATTCTCTTCATAAGGCCAGACCTACAATGCCATAATAAAGAACAATTTTAAACCAACTAAGGAGCATAAAAAGAGATATTGAAAGAACACTTTTGTAACTTGTACCAAGAAGCGTATTCTAGACTCCATGAATGTTTCGGATCCCAACTATCTCTTAAAATTTTGTAGACTTTTTCCGTTTATAACTCATTTGCCTGCTTCTCCATTAAATGATAATATAAAGGCTTCCATTATTTTTTGAAATGATAAGACATTGATATGACATGGTATAATTAAATAAGGTTGCTCTTTCTATCTTGTCCTATCAAATAGGTCTTAAAATTCATTAAATTTTTAGCAAATACACAGGGGATGAAATTCCATCAACATAAGCAGTATTAAATAGTATGCTTAGAACTATATTTCCTATTAATTGGATGCAATTTAGCTTATAGAGCAGGCACCAGGTAAAAGATGTAATTCAAATTGATACTTTAGGTTGGCATAGTAACTTGAAAGCATAATTGAAAAGGGTAAAAAATGCAATACTGACCTTCAATAGCTAAGTTAGCCACCACTTTAACCGTATGGGTTCTAACATTGGCATCTTTTGACTCAAGCAGTTGCAAAACCTTTTGTAGTCCAACTATCAAACAATTTTATGAAAAATTTATATGAGAAATACATGAATTGGATCTCAGTTATCATACAACTCCATGCATAGAATTTGTTTACCTTGCTCAAAAAAAGAGGCCATTGGTGGCTTGTGTCCATTGGTGGATTCTCTAAACTGGGACTGCCTATATTGAGACACAAGGGAATTTAAGGAAGTGAAGTCATTTCCAGATCTGCCTTTGTCAACATACCTTCTTGTCTGCAAATATAAAAATGACGTTAACAAGGCAAAAATGTCAAAAATACACATTTGTGATTGAAGAAGAGACAGATCTCCTTCATCTTATTTCTCAAAACCACCGATGTTGATGTAAATAGTTATTTGAAAGCATTTTAGTTATTATTAAAACCAAATAATTACGGTCTTAAAGTAAGAAGAGCATATATCTGAATAAATTTACATGATCAGCTTCAAGATTCAAGTGCAATAACTGACTTTTCAAAATCATAATTTCTTCTTCCATTTTCTTTTTTTCATTAGCATCATCCTCCAGTTTCTTGTGCAGCTTTATAACATAAGCATTAGCACCTGCCTAGTGCATGAAACAACCCATTATATTTAACAAATTCCAAACTCATTTATCTTCTTATATAAGTAGGGAGGGAAGGAAGAAAATCTTGGAATCACACAGAAGCAGTATATCGATAGTAAAGTATTGTAATCCACATAACAAAAATTGCAGACTACAAAAATTGCTCTAATTGACTCTTGAGCTTGTTGGCCTCCTCTTCAACTCGCTTTCTTAGCTGAAGTTTATTTTGAAGCAACCTCTTTAACTTAGCAATGTCCTAACTCACAAAAACCCTCAACTTCTAAAAATAATAAGAGATGGAACCAATGTTACAAATACCGTACCGGATTGGGTTCTGGTACGGTACTGTACCGATATCGGTCAATACTGAGGACCATTTCGGATAATTTTTTAAATTTATGAAATAGTCTTTGAGCTTGTAAGATATAGTAGTGATCCAGTCATTCCTCTATACTTTGTCTCATTCGTAGCTTTTCCTTCTTCGTCTTTATCAAGTTTAGTTCTAGTGTACATGGGAGTACTTATCGGTTTGGCATTCTTAAAATGATATTTCTTGATAAGTTCCTTTATGTATTTATCTTGGCTAATGAAGATTCTTTTTTTTGTTTGTTTGATTTGTAGTTCGAGAAAGAATGATAATTCTCCCATCACGCTCATTTCAAACTCCCCCTGCATTAATGTTGATAATTCTTTACAGAAGAATGGATTAGTAGCACCAAGTAATATGTCATTAACATATATTTGCACTACGAGTAAATCATTCTCCTTTCTCTTAATAAATAAGGTTTTATCGACCTTTCCTCTTTCAAAGTTATTCTCAAGTAAAAAGTTACTTAACCTCTCATACCATACTTGAGGAGTCTGCTTTAAACCATACAAAGATTTGGTTAACTTCATCATATAATCCATATGGTTTTCATCTTCAAAACTTAGGGGTTGCTTAACAAAGACTTCTTCATTAATGTAACCATTTAAGAACGCAGTTTTAACATCCACTTGGAACAACTTGAATTTTCCATAGCATATAAAGGCAAGTAAAATTCTAATCGATTCCAATCTAGCAACAGGTGCATAAGTTTCATCAAAATTAATGCCTTCTTAATAATTGTAACCTTGAGCTACAAGTCTAGCTTTGTTTCTTACCACCTTGCCATTTTCATCAAGTTTGTTTCAAAATACCCGCCGAGTCCTAATGATTGACTTAGTTTGAGGACGAGGTACTAGATTCCAAATTTTGTTTTTAACAAATAGATTAAGTTCGTCTTTTATAGCTAAAACCCAGTTTTATTATATGTAGAATAATTAGAATATAATAAAGATATATATAAACAAAAATGGATAAAATTTCTTTAACTTCTAAATCCCAAACAATTCGATTCGAGGTTAATACATAAAGGTTTAAAGTCTTTTCTTAAATTTTCTCTCCATTTCTAAATTCGTAGCCTTCGCAATGGAGTTTTGTGTGCCCCTGAATCTCCCCATCCGATTATAACGAGTTTTTTGTAAATTTATAAGCGAAATTTCTATTCCTCATTTCTGCAGTACAAAAAATACTAGAAAGAATTGACAATGAACACATCAAATCTGACTTTTTTTATTTTTCGAAGAAAACAACAATCTATAGGATGAGTTTGGGTTGGAATTTGGATCTAATTAAAGAATAGGCCTATTTTTTCCCCTAAAACTAGCATTTCTTGTAACCAACTCACATTTTTCAAAATGTTTTTCATTGTTAAGAAAAGGTAACAAAGATAAAATACGAGCTTCTTTTTTTCTTTTTAAAAACTTGATATGGATAAATCTACATATATAGAAATTCATTTCAGACAATTGAACCTTTTTAAATTGTTTCTTGTATATTTGAAAGAGGTTGACCCCTTGCTTCTCTCATGGTACAATCCTCTTCTCGCTGAGCCCCTTTCTCCTCGGTCCATCGATCACCCTAAGATGATCATCTTATGACTATTGAGAACGAATCAAATCAGATGGTTCTATTTCTTAATCTTTCTAACTTGATCCTATGGAGCCAAAAGGTCGAAAAGATTGCGAAAAATCGATCATTCATAACCACTGATGAAGGATTCCTCGAAAAGTTAAGGGTGATAGGGACCCAAAGCTATGGAGCTTAGGTGTGGGTCTTTTGTCGAAATAGAATGACCTTCCTTTTTCTTCTTTTTCTTTCTTTCTCTCACCTTTCCATTTATCCGCAATATTTTATATTTTGCTTTACAACTCAAAATCAGATTTTTTTCTTTTGTTTATGCAAAAATGACTTCATTTGCTATATTGATATGATCAATATAGATTGATAGGATTAATTTAATTTATATAACTATACTCTAATATACTCTTTATATATATTCTATATATATTTATATATTATAATAATAGATAAAAATATTAAAATAATAGATAAAATAAAAACAAGTTGAAAGAAAAATAAATATTCTAAGAGCCCAAACTATGTAATTGAATAAATCCTCCTCTATCTGTTATGGCTCGAAGACTCCTTCTCCTTCCCCTTCTTCAAACTCCGATTCATATTTCTCATACAAAAATCTCTGAGCAAAATGCTCAGAAAAAAATCGTGGTTGGGAAGTTTATAGTAGCAAAAGTTGTTGGAATTTTTGTTTTATACATTGGAAGAATCCGTTTTGTTATTACAGAAAGGGTGAAAAGAATAATTGAAAGAAAGGAACTCAATTAGTTATTCATCAAAGTTTCCTTTATTTGAAGTGGAAGGGTTCTTTAAATAACAAATGTAAATTATTCAAATAAGGAAGATGATACATTGGAAATGGTCAGGATAGCTCAGCTGGTAGAGACGAGGACTAAAATCCTCGTGTCACGAGTTCAAATCTGGTTCTTGACACATGATTAATTTGTTTAGGAGTATTTATTTCTATGGATTCGATATCATGCCAATTTTCTATACTAATATAACCTTATTTTATTTTATTTATTATTTATTATATTTATTTGAGTATCTCATCAAAGTTGGACCAAGAGAATGGATCTAGTTGTAAGAAGAATGTTTGGTTGATAAATAACTCACTTCTTGGTCTTCGACCCTCTTAGTCACTACGAATGGCCAAAAAAAAGAAAGTACAATAAACAAGCTAGGTAGAAGAAGTTGTGATACTTGGCTCTACCCATGATCCGAAACTAGGGATGTAAAAAACTAGACCAATCCTATAGATCTATTTCTTTCTCTTATATCTAGTTTCTTTAGTTATTCACTAGAGCAATTAGGAAACTTCAAGCTCATATTGGTCATGGGTTGAGAATCGAAATTGAACTCTATGAGATCGAATCTCCCGTTGTTCCTCAGTAGCTCAGTGGTAGAGCAGTAGGCTGTTAATTGACTAGTCATAGGTTTGAAACCGTTTACTCCAAACTGATCTACTTTTATTTCCAGCTTTTGTAAGCAATCCCAGGCATTTTCCAGCTGTTCAATGGCCCTCTCGCGTAGTTCTTCTGAATTTTTAATAGTATTCATAGGACAGAATCACCAATTTTACCAATTCTGATGATCTTTGTTTTATTTTTGTTTGCAAAGACAACATTACCTCTGTCCTTTCTTTTAGTGTAGTTGTAGCGCAATATTTTACCTGTCATGTATCTCAAACAACCACTATCAACTATTCATTGATTCTCTTTTGTCTCTATTTTGAAACATATCTGCAGAAAGCATTATCTTATTTTGGGTACCTAAATTTTTCTGAATCCTTTCGAGTTAGTAGTTTGACCTTTAGATCTCCAAACATACATCTGAGATGATTTCATTTTTACGAAAATTACAAGAATGATTAATGTGACCATGTTTACCACAGTAATTGCATAGAATAAATGAATAATAGTTTTTATAATTTTTCCCACATAGCAGGTTCCTACTGTTTTGGTTATAGATACTGTTGGAGTTAACAAAGAAATTTTTGTATAGCCTAATATTGTTATTTTCATTGTATCCCATTCCAACTTTACCAAAAATGAATTTACCACTACCAACCAATGCATCAAGATTCTTCCTTCCATCAACGAACATTTTCAGATCTTTTTCTGAAGATCAGATCTTTCTAGTACTTTTCCTTTTTTAAGTTCTAAGGCGGTGACTTTTTCTTTTAACTATCTTACCTTATTAGAATCATTTTTTAGTAGTGTATTTTTCAATTTAGCTACTATTTCTTCCAGAACTTCCTTTTCAGAAACCTTTTTCTTATATTCAACCTCAAGAAACATACTTCTGGTCACCAAATTCTCATTCACTAATTCTAATGATTTAATCTTACTCTTCAAAGATGCATCATTGCTCTTGGACTTCTCAACTTCTTTGAAATACTTTACACTCAACTTTTTGTATTAATTATACAATTCATGATATGTATTTTTCAATTCATCAACTTCAATATTAGAGTCAGAATAATATTCCTTATCGACTCCTGATTCAGCCATGAAGCAAACATTGCTGACTTTTTCTGGCTCTTCTTCTTCAAAGCTTTCAGAATCCTGATCTGACCAGGCTGCAGTCATCACTTGCTTTCTAGATTTTTTTTTCTCTAACTTATCTTTTTGAAGAAGAGGACGTTTTGGTCTTGTGTGTCCAGGCTTCTTGCAATGATAGCATATGATTTGATTATTTTGTGTATTGTTATTACTACTACTACCTTTGATAGGAACCTATTGTTTCCAGCTTTCTTATTTCCTTCTCTTTTTTTCATTAGCTTCTTTTTATAGAAGCGGGCATATTTTCTAACCATAAGGTTGAATTCGTTATCTCCATCTACTTGCAACTTAGTGTCACTTTCATCATCGTTTGATTCGTCAGTTGCTTTTAGTGTCATTCCTTTTCTGTATGAGGATCCTTCATCTCACCTAAGCTCGATTTCATGAATCATCAAATTTTCTCGTAGCCAGTCGAGTGAAATAGTGTCCAGATCCTTTGTCATTTCTAGAGCTGTCACCTTAGGTCTCCATTCCTTTGGTAGTGACCTCAGAATCTTCGTTACGAGCTCGTCATTAGGATATATCTTTCCCAAGTTCTTTAAGGCTGTGATGATGTTGCTAAAGCGTTCGAAGAATTTGTCTATAATCTCTCCCTGTTTCATGTCAATAGTTTTGTATTGATACGCTAAAAGACTTATTTTATGCTTCTTTACCTCATTTGTCCCTTCAAACATGACTTGTAGTTTGTTCCATATTTCCTTTACTGTAGAATAGTAGGATATTTTCTCATCTTCTTCTAGAGATTATGCACAAATTAGATAATGTTTTACTTTATTGTTTAGCTATGAATTTCTTCTATCAACATCAATCCATTCTTCAACGTTATTTAAATCAGGAAATGTAGCTCTAACTTTGATGGCTTGCCAGACTTTAATATCTACAGATTGGAGATAGATTGTCATTCTCTCTTTCTAATAGGAATAGTTGTTCCCATTGAAATAAGGAGGCTTTGAGACGATTGTTCTTTAAGGCTTATTAAGTTGTTTGCTATGATCTATCATGTAACACCCCATTTTCGCTGGACCCGAACTCGATACTGATGGTGATATCCGAATCCGTGCCCCTCGAGGGTGGCGTGTCACATCACTTAACATTTAAAAACTCGGTATAATTTTTTTTTGAATACACTTCTCACCAAGCATTTGTTTGGGCCCACTCTTTTTTTTTCAAAACATTTTGTCTACTTAAACTGAAAACGAAACATATTACATTTCAGCGATGAAACATAAAGTACAGAAAGGTGACAACTCAAATTGGCCCATTTTATTTAAAACCATTTATTACAACACAATGAAATTAACAAAAGCTC
>JANIIA010000191.1:17538293-17552999 GCA_027478495.1 Erythroxylum alaternifolium | reverse complement strand
ACATACATACATACATACATACATACATACATACATACATACATACATACATACATACATATATACATACATACATACATACATACATACATACATACATACATGCATACATACATACATGCATATATACATACATACATACATACATACATACATACATACATATATACATATATACATACATACATACATTACATACATACTTACTTACTTACATACATATATATATATTAGACTTAGCAGAACACAACATTCACATACATCCGAACATATTATCATTCAATTATGCTCCATGTCCAACATTTCAAGATCCAGTGCATAAACAAAATGACTCAAGAGAATTCCATAAAACAAAATGGCAAAACTGAAGTTAATATCATGAACAGAATGAGTCCATTTTTCGGAGCTCATATGCCACAAACGGGCAGCCAGGAAAAGGATTTAGGTTGACGTGCACGTGACTAATAGAATGGTTTCTCTCTTACCTACATAAACAAGTTTCAGATGCATATCACATTTCATAACATATTTGTATTTTTCATGTTTCTTAAATTTTCTGTGTTGGATCAATATTACAAAGCAGTAACTTCCGTGATAAACATAATATCATATTTATAGGATATTTTTCCCACATTCACAATGAATCAAAACAAACATTTATATCATTCATACACACAATTATTATTGCTCATTATCACAAACTATAAACATATTACCCACCTATTTTTCGATAGTTTCCAAGATCAAACTTGTTCTTCTCCTTGTTCTTGATTTTGACTACTTTGATTTCCTAAAAACAAACACACTTTCACTAATCAACATACATGAGTAAAAACTTCCTTAAGCTTAAATAGTCATGAATAAGCTTAGATTTGATCTATCCTTGGTTTATCTAACTAGAAGAACTAAGATCTAGTTAAGGTTCATAAAAGAAACCTAAGAACATAGTTCTCTTACTCCTCTTCTTTCTCTCTTTATTTTCAGCAAAAAAACCTAGTTCCCTACTTTCTTCTTTTATCAAAACAAGAAAATAAAAACATTACCTAAGTTTAGCCAAACCTTCTTCTTCCACTTCTTATCTCCTTTTTCTTTCTTTCTTTCTTCTACTCCTTACTCTTCAGTCTCTCCTTCTCTTATTCTAGTTTCTTCCACGACTCTCCTTTCTTTTCCTTTCTTAAGACTCACGACTCCCTCTCTTCTCCTTTTTTTTGTCTTATTAGTTTAAGACAACATTTTATCTTTCCAAGTTTACCCCTCCTTTTTCAATCAAATTCCTACTATCTCCTTATCTTCATTTTAATTCTATACTTTTACAATAAAATCCATAATATATCTTATCAAACTCCAAAAATTGTTGATTCATAAATTCTAACTTATTCTCATGCTTGCTAATTTAATAAAAAGAATTTTAAAAGAAATTCAAGGTCCAACATTTCTCCCCCTTAAGGAATTTTGTCCTCGAAATTCTTACCTGAGTTCACAAATAAGTGTGGATACTTCTCTTTCATGGCTTTCATCGGTTCCTAAGTTGCTTCCTCTCTTGAATGGTTCCTCCATAAAACTTTAACTAGCTTTACCATCTTATTTCTCAAGACTTTTTCCTTTGGATCCAAGAGCTCTATTGGTTGTTCTTCATAAGTCAAATCCTCCTTTAAGTGAACTTCCGATGGTTAGATTATGTGAGATGGATTTGATCTATACCTTCTCAATATCTATATATGGAATACATTATGGATCTTGGATAACTCTGACGGTAGGGCTAACTTGTAAGCGAGAGGCCCAATCTTCTCAATAATTTCATATGGGCCTATATATCTTGGATTGAGTTTACCCTTTTTGCCAAATCTTAAGACTCCCTTCCATGGTGAGGCTCGAAGAAATACTTTATCTCCCACTTCATATTCCATCTTCTTCCTATGTGTATCAGTATAGCTCTTCATCTTGTCTTAAGCTACCTTAAATCTCTGTTTCACCAGATTAATCTTGTCTACTATAATTTGTACCAATTCAGGTCCTAGAAGTCTTCTTTCACCTTCCTCATCCTAACAAATAGGAGTTTTGTGCCTCTTACCATACAAAGCTTCATAAGTTGCCATTTGAATTCCCGAGTGGTAAGAATTATTATAGGCAAATTCAATCAAAGGTAGATGTTCATACCATGAGCCTTTGAAGTCCATAACACAAGCTCTTAACATTGCCTCCAATGTCCTGATCGTCCTCTTCGATTGACTGTCCGTCTGTGGGTGAAAAGCGGTGCTAAAATGTAACTTGGTTTTCAAAGCCTCTTGCAAACTTTCCTAAAATCTAGATGTAAATCTGGGATCTCTATTGGAGACTATAGAACTTGGAATCCCATGAAGTCTAATTATTTCACCAATGTATTTCTTGGCTAATGCATTCAAAGAATCTGTCTGTCTAATTGGAAAGAAATGTGCTGATTTGGTTAGCCTATCCATAATCACCCATACTGCATCATGCTTCCTGCTGGTCCTCGGTAATCCCATTAAGAAATCCATTGTGATCCTCTCCTATTTCCATTAAGGAATAGACAAAGGCTTAAGCTTACTAGCGGGTGCTTGATATTCTTCTTTAACTTGTTGACATACCAAGCATTTCCTAACATACTCTGCAACATCTTTCTTCACTCTATACATTCTTGTACTTCTCTGATGCATAACATATGAAGTATTGTGTTCCTTATCTAGAATTTCATTCCTTAACTCTTGCATATCTGGAATACAAAGCCTATCTCTTACCACCATCAAACAATCTTCTCTCACTTACATTTTCGAAGGCTTACCATTTTTAATTTCTTCTCTGAACTTGCTCAAATATTCATCTTATTCCTGCAATTCTTTTATCTTCTCATTCAATACTGGCCTTACTCTAAAATTAACCAATATACCACCGGATACCTTAATTTCACCTTAAGTTTAGCCAATTCCTTCAACAAAGGAAGATATATCGTCTTCACATGCATCATTGTGGATTTCCTACTTAGTGCATCCGCTACTACATTCGCTTTTTCTGGGTGGTAGTCTATCATCAAATCATAGTCTTTTTACAATTCCATCCACCTTCTTTGCCTCAAGTTTAACTCTTTTTGGCTCATCAAATATTTAAGACTCTTATGGTCTGTAAACACCTTGGTGGTGACTCCATACAAGTAATGTCTCCATATTTTTAATGCAAAGACTATAGTAGCTAATTCTAAGTCATGCATAGGATAATTCATTTCATAGGGTTTTAATTGCCTATGCTGCCTGGAAGCATAGGCAATTAATTTATCTTCTTGCATCAACACACACCCTAATCCTTTCCTCGAGGCATCTCAATATACTATACATTCATCTCTACCAGAGGGCAAAGTCAAAATTAGTGCAGTTGTAAGTTTCTTCTTTAATTCTTCAAAACTCTTCTAACATTCTTTCGTCCATACAAACTTCTGATTCTTCCTTGTCAATTTAGTGAGTAGAGCTGCTATAATGGAAAAGCCTTCTATAAATCTTCTGTAGTAACTAGCTAATCCCAAGAAACTCCTCACTTTCGGTACATTCCTAAGTGCTTCCCATCTAACAATAACTTCTATTTTTTGGGAATCTACATGTACTCCTTTTTTGAAATGATGTGTCCAAGAAAAACCACTTCTTTTAGCCAGAATTCACATTTATCCAATTTGGCATACAACTCTTTCTTTCTCAATGTCTCTAGGGCAATCCTTAAATGTTCTTCATGCTCCTTGTTACTCTTAGAATAAACTAATATATCATTAATAAAGACTATGATAAATTGGTCTAGAAAAGGCTTGAAGACTCTGTTCATTAAATCCATGAAGGCTACAGGAGCATTAGTTAATCCAAAGGGCATAATTAAGAATTTAAAATGTCCATATCGTGTTCTGAAAGTAGTTTTTACCACATCGGACTCTTTTATGCTCAATTGATGATAACCCGATCTCAAATCTATCTTGGAGAAGACATTTTCTCCTTACAGTTGATCAAACAAATCATCTATGCGTGAAAGAGGATATCTATTCTTGATAGTAACATGGATGAGCTTCCTGTAATCCACACGCATCCTCAAGGATCCATCTTTCTTTTAACGAAAAAACTGGAGCTCCCTAAGGTTATGAGCTAAGCCTAATAAAACCCTTCTCCATCAGTTCTTCTAGCTACTCCTTAAGCTCCTTCAATTCTGCTAGAGCCATTCTATAAGCTAGAATAGATATCAGAGTCCTGCCTGGAAGAAGCTCTATGGTGAACTCAATCTCCCTTGGTGGTGGTAGTCCGAGTAATTCCTTTGGAAAAACATCTGGGAATTCCCTGACCACAGTAATATTTTCTAACTTTTCTCCATCTACTTTCGGGTTTAACATATATGCCAAATATGCTTCACATCCTTTCCACATTAGCTTCTCTGCTATTAGAGCTAAAATCAACCTAGAAGGACTTGCTCTTTTGTCTCCCACAAACACTACCTTTTCACCTTTATCTAGCACAAACTCCACTGTCTTGTGTCTATAATTCAGGTTGGCGCTATATTTTTCTAAAGTGTTTGTGCCCAAAATCACATCCAATCCTCTCATCTCCAATGGCATCAAATCCACCAATAATGTCATCTCACCAATATGGATTTCACACCCCCGATAAATATGACTAATAATGACATAATGGCCCCATCAGGGTACTAACCATCAATGGACTATCAAGTAGACTGAAATTTCTATCATGCAAAATCATACTTGCTTAGATAAAGGAATGGGTAGACCCCGGATCAATTAAAACAATAATGTTATCTTGAAATAGTTTAACCGTACCAGTCACAACTTTTAGAGCTATTTCTGCTTGCTCCTTGGTTATAGTGAACACCCTTGTTGGTACTTGTCCCCTCGGTCTTCTTGGAGGATTCACTTTCTTGGCTGTACCAGAATTGTCTACTTCAGTTGCAGGCTCAACTCCCCCAGTCTCAATCCTCCTCGAAGCTTGCATCTGAGTTCCCTCTCTTCTTGTGTACTGTGGACACTCCCTGGCCATATGCCCTTTTTCTCCACACTTGAAACAGGCGCCAGTCAGTTTATAACATTCCCCTCTATAGAATTTACCACAGTGATCACATTTGGGAAAAGATGACCTTCCCCCCTTTCCTCTTCCCCTGCCTCTAACAGTCGAGGTTTGGAGGGAAGGAGTTCTTGAAAATTTAAGCCTGCTTGCACCACTACTCCTAACATCAGACAGTGTAGGGAAGGTTCTGGTGTTGCTTCTTGGCATAAGAGCACTGCTACTACCTCCTCTTCTGAATTGGTCTCTTCCTTTTCTCTTTCTATTTACTTCGCTCTTGATGTTTTCTATATTCTCCACTCTTAATGTAGCTTCTACCAGTTGTTGAAGGTTACAAAAATTTTACGCCACCACTTTCTCTCTGATGGCCAAATGCAATCCTGATTCAAACCTTCGGCACCTTGTCACCTCATTCATCATCAACTCAGCTGCATATCGGGATAATTGTGTAAATCTGCGCTCATATTCACTCACTGTCATCTCTCTCTAAGTGAGACTTAGAAACTCCCTCTGCTTCTGTTGGATATACACTTCAGATAGATACTTCTTTTTGTATGCAGCTTGGAAATTAACCCATGTCAACACTCGGGGTTTTAAATGGCTCCCTGATACACTTTCCCACCAATGTAGGGCATCTCCCTATAGCAAGCTCGCAACATACAAAATTTTCTCTTTATCATTATAATCCATCTGTTCCAATATCCTCTCCGTCTTCCTCAACCAAGTCTCGGCTTCCTCTAGAATGTTAGTACCATAAAAGTCTACTGTGCCATACTTCCTCATCTTGTCAAACTGTCTCCTTTTTTTGGATGGGCCTGAGGTGGAAGTCGATCGAATATGACCCATGGCCTGAACAAAAGCTTGAGCAAAGGCTTGAAACATCCTCGGATCAAATAGGTTAGGTACTTGCCCTTAAGGAAGAGATGACTCGGGCATTTGCAGCTGAAAGTGCTCGCTATCCTACCCTACAGTTGCCTCAGCATTTGCTAGAGCTCTGGACTCATTAATACCCTCCTTTCTTGCTAGAGAATCAAGTACAACAGATCCTTGCAAAACTCCTCGTGTCCTTCTACGAGGTGACATTTTACTCCTTTAAGAAAACATTATCTTTTAGTTTACTTTCCTTATAAAATCTTATTTCCTATATGTATGCATGATATGCATGTCACTTAATGCAATCAATCAATCTAACGAAATAACAATTAATCATATATCATCACAATTTATAACATAACAAATTCTAAGCCTAGGAATCCTTAGAAATCATGGGCTCTGATACCAAAGGTGTTGACCTCGGGTCTCAATTTAGATTTCATGATGACTATGCACCACAATTGGGATTTAATGAAATAATAATTAAATAAATTTGGGAATATTTCAATAAATAAATTATGAAATATAATTAGATTAAAATTTAGATAAAAGAAATTCATTGTGGGACTTTTCTAAAATAACAATTACTAATAAAATGTCATAAAAAATTTTTAGACATGAAAATAAATTAAAGTAGAGGTCGAACAACATAGATATATACTTATAGATTTAACAACTAAAAAAGACAAAAGTGCAAAGCTTATGAGCGTGAGAAAGGAGAGTCACACCTGTGACTGAAAAAGACAAAAAGAAGTTGCTGGGTTATAAAGAAAAGTCATGGGCGTGAGAGAAACTTCTCACACCAGTGAGACTCAAAATGCCTCAGTACTTCGCGATCGTGACTCTGCTACTTTAACCTTGATTGTTGCGATCCTGACTTTTTGTTTTACATGGATTGTCACGATCGTGATCGACTTTCCTGCAACTTCACAGTTGTGCACCTTCACTTCAAACTACCATAACTTTCAAACCACAAATTCAAAAATTACAAACTTAGTGTCATTAAAAAGCTAAAAGAAAGATCTACAGCTTTTATGAAGACAATTTGAACCAAATTTGCCTAGATCAATGCAGTTTAATCAATGAAGCTTCAGATCTCTATTCACTCCCTATTCTCTTATTGCCTCTGTACTGTCCAAACATATATAACACTATTAACTATAACAAAAGACCCGAATCCAACATATTCAATCCATACATATCATACATGCTAACTTCCTTTTTAACACAATTCACACAAAAAAAATCAATAGAACCTTACACAACTAGTCATCTCATTACCAGTCAAAAATAACAATATCACATAACAAAACATTTCTTCATTCATTCATTCATTCCCTCATCAGAACAGAGTCTCATCTCTTAAAAACACAAGAGTTAAACATAACTTCATTTATATAGTGAAAGTTAGCATAAACGCAAAATGCAAAAATACAACATTAATGCTTGCTTTTAGAGTTATCCAAAATATTCGCACTAACTTAGTTACAAAAGATAATTAGAATTCTTGGAGTCTGCCGAAGTTGCCAGGTTTAATGATCTGCTTGTTCTTTACCTGAAGAGTGGAAAATTAATGGGGTCAGCTAGATGGTTCAGTAGGTAATACACTTATAGCAAAGGATAACAAACCACACATAATCAAATATATATATACATAAATGCTGTATACATTCATATATATATATATATATATATATATTAGACTTAGCAGAACACGACATTCACATATATCTGAACATATTATCACACAATTCAGTTTATATGTTCATTCAATCATTACAAAATATCATTCAATTATGCTCCATATCTAACATTTCAAGATGCAATGCATAAATAAAATGGCTCAAGAGAATTCCATAAAATAGAATGGCAAAACCGAAGTTAATACCATGAACAAAATGAGTCCATTTTTTGGAGCTCATATGTCACAAGCGGGTAGTCGGGAAAAGGATTTAGGTCGACGTGCACGTGACTAACAAAATGGTTTCTCTCTTACCTACAAAAACAAGTTTCAGATGCATATCACATTTCATAACATATTTGTATTTTTCATGCTTCTTAAATTTTCTGTGTTGGATCAATACTACAGGGTAGTAACTTCCGTGATAAACATAGTATCATATTCATAGGATATTTTCCCCATATTCATAATGAGTCAAGACAAACATTTATATCATTCATACACACAATTATTATTGCTCATTATCACAAATTATAAACATATTACCCACCTATTTCTCGATAGTTTCTAAGATCAAACTTGTTCTTCTCCTTGCTCTTGATTTTGACTACTTTGATTTCCTAAGAACAAAAACACTTTCACTAATCAACATACACGAGTAAAAATTTCCTTAAGCTTAAATAGTCATGAATAAGCTTAGATTTGATCTATCCTTGGTTTATTTAACTAGAAGAACTAAGATCTAGTTAAGGTTTATAAAAGAAACCTAAGAACATAGTTCTCTTACTCCTCTTCTTTCTCTCTTTATTTTCAGCACAAAAACCTAGTTCCCTACTTTCTTCTTCTATCAAAACAAGAAAATAAAAATGTTACCTAAGCTTAGCCAAACCTTCTTCTTCCACTTCTTATCTCCTTTTTCTTTCTTTCTTTCTTCTCCTCCCTATTGTTCAGTCTCTCTTTATCTTCTTCTAGTTTCTTCCACAGCTCTCCTTTCTTTTTCTTTCTTAACACTCACGACTCCCTCTCTTCTCTTTTTTTTGTCTTATTAGTTTAAGACAACATTTTATCTTTCCAAATTTACCCCTCTTTATTCAATCAAATTCCTAGTATCTCCTTATCTTCATTTTAATTCTATACTTCAATAATAAAATCCATGATGTATCTTATCAAACTCCAAAAATTGCTGATTCATAAATTCTAACTTATTCTCATGCTTGCTAATTTAATAAAAAGAATTCTAAAAGAAATTTGGGGTCTAATAATGGATGAGATAGAAAAGTAGGTGAACAATGAAGGAGAAACCTTACTCACAGAGAAAGCAGAGTATTGGGAAATAACAATGAACAGTACTCACAGGTCGAGCATTTCTTCTTCCTTGCTAGAGCTGAGAGCGATCTCTTCTAGTGGAAAGCTTGTCATCTAGTGGATCGTAGACACCTACATCGTAACAAGAAAAAGAAAAAGAAAAATATTAGGATATTACAGAGAGAAACAAAACCAAACCTGGGCGTAGAGTTTGTTCTGTAATAAGTTGAACAAATCTCTAACTCACCCAGCACCGCTCAATACCTTAGAAGAAGAGAGCAGAACTTGTCGCTAGGGAGAGAAGAAAAGGTCTTTGTGAATGCGCTTTAGGTCGAACTTCGAGAGTTTCGGTATAGTGAGAGTTTCATGGTTCCACAGAATAAATTGGAATCATTCGATGATGGGAATAAATTTAAGCCATTGGATTAGGACACGTAGGCACGACGATGACGATCCCTGTTCACACTTAGTATATAATACTTAATGAGAACTGGCAAATGGACATCTCTTCCAGCGAGACCTTTGCTCGATGCAGCTGACATCATTAATGACATGTTTCCATATGAATGCCTTTGTCAATCTTGTCATGAATATATAGCACGTGATGTCAACAAAAACACAATGTTATACCCTCATGCATCTAACACAATAATTGAGCAGTTAATCAGGTCTGGTTCTGGAAGTGGAACAAATCACTCTATGTATTTTTAATCTAATTGCATATGTCGACAATTAACATAGTGCTCGTTTGATAAATTTTTTAGTTGATTGATATAAATTAGTTGTTTGATTATCTTAAAAAACTAATGAATATATTTAGTGAATGGTTGATTGGTTGGCTTATTTAACCCCAATAAGCTAAATTTAGACAAGCTCTATAAGAGGAGTGTTTGGAATATTCAGCTAAAAATTAATAGGTAAAAAATCAATTATACCCTTTAAGCTTAGCATGAACCGTTGGGAGTCTAAAATAATTTAATGTTGATCATCAAAAGGAACAACTATTAACTGCCCTTCTGAGACTTCTTCCTCTACTACTTCTTATATATTTCTAATTAGTTTATTGGAGTATTTATGGCTTTCTTATACTTGTATGATATGATACTTTCATAATTTTTGAATTATGCTAATTACGCTATAGTGATCTTATGGATAATTTAAACTAAAAATAATATATAACTAAAAATCAACATGTATTCTACAGTAATAAATTTTTTTTACAATGAAGTAAGTTTTTTAGTTACAAAACTTGGGAGTATTGTTATACTAATGAAATAAGTTTTCTGGTTACAAAAAACAAAAATATGCTATGGTGACAAAATTTTTAAAAATGTTCTATATTTTTTATTAGAGTTAAAAACTTAACTTTTGTAAAATTAAATATCTAATTATGACCTTATAATGTTTTTTTAGTCATGCGCTCATAAGTTATTTTGCACTTAAATAACTAATTTTACCAAATATCTTTAATAAACAACTAATATTATTCGCTGATTAAATTAGCTGTTAGCTAACTACTAATAAAATCAGCTAGCAGTTTATTCAATCCGCTGATTACTAAACATGGTTTTAGACTTACTTAAAAATAAGTATATTATTTAATTTTAAAGTAAAATTTGACGAAATTACTTAAAAGTCATTAAATGCAACGAATTATTCTCACGCATACTTCACTAGATTCCCTCCTCGTTGTGAACGGATAACCACGTGAAAGAAAACGAACTTATAGACCGAGATAGTACCACGAGTGGCCATAATTGTAGTACTACGTTGTACCATAGTCCACAGAAAATGAACTTACACCACTGGCCATAATTGTAGTACTACGTTGTACCACAGTCCACAGAAATAATTGATCAAACTGAAATTACTTAAAAAAATCATTAAATGTATGTAGGGAAATCGTACATTACCACGCCATGATTGAACATTGGACCAAAGTCTACAGAAATAATTGATCAACGTGAAATTACTACAATAACTATAGTTTTTTATTTTTCAAAAGATAAGATTATTTAATAAAGCATTAATCAAGCCTATTTTTTAAGTATCTTATATCATGTCACTATATTACAATCATGCTACTATTAGTGTAATGGATTAGTAAGAGAATTATACTAAATTCTTTATAGTGACAACATGCTTAAACTTGTAACTTGCATCATAATTAAGCGAAACTACTCAAATATATATTTAAATATTTGATGAGACATTAGTTTCTTTTACATGTTCAATGACTCTAACGTCTTATGGTATATTACTGTTTTAAACAATGCTAGGGATTATGCGAAGTGCATTAAAGAACTTCTTCATCCAATCAATTATTTCTATTAAATAAAAAAGTATTTTAGCTTCATTAGGAATTAATGCTACATTGGACATTTGTAACTCAAAATAATATTATTATAAATAAAGTATACCTTAATTAGGATTTAATTATGAAGTTAATATCTATTAAACTTTGAACTCAAATATAAACTCATGTATAAAATATTAGATATTCTCGATACTTCATACGTATAAGATATCTCAAATATTAAATACATTTAGTACATTATCCGTGTACTTGAATTAGAATAGGTAAACTACTTCCGTATCTATAGATCTAATTTCCAAAGTTAAGTTGTTATCTTTGCATATCTAATAGGAGTTGTTCTTAAACAAGTATATTTTCAACAATTGAAAATACTAATTATTGTTCTCTCTTTAGGCAACATGTCTTTACATACTCCTATTGAAGAGGACAAGTATACTTCCATTAACCTTCTTGTATCTATGATAAATTCATAATCATCTCCAAATCAAACTTTTTGAATTCATCATGAAAGTGAATCTTTCAATGTCTCGTAGCCTTTCAACTATACATTAAATATAGCAACAAAGGCATTAGTTCTAATTAGATGTATTATCATGAGATTTGAACTTATTCAAATTTTATCTTACTCTTACTACTTATCTTGTGAACTATTCTCCTATAAGTATATATTGAAGCAAACAATTTGCTCAATGGGTTTGTAAGACTATATCCAAACATTTGGATATCTTATAAAATTCTATTATCTAATTTAGTTCGAAAATTATTGGAATACATGTTTCAACTAAGCATCACATCCCAAAATTGTTATTTTAACTCTTTATATGTGGCACCCCGCTCCTATTAGACACATGTCCATATGCCCTTCGGACCCATGAGCACATGTGGACGGAAGCAGTGCACCAACTATCTCACCTTCATTTAACTCATGGCATCATAAATTAAAAACAAAATAATCACAGTGTCTAAAACCCAAATTTCCTCATTTCATTTCATAATCAATATGTACATTGTATCTTTACAACGTCATCCATATATGTACATTATCAAAAACTTATTAGAGTCTACAGCTCTGTCTAGAAAACATACTACATATATGAGGAAATAATAACAAGTTTATTCTAAATCGTTTAGTTCAGCTGACCGATCTTTGAGCCATGTCTTCTATGCAAAAGTTATGCAAAATCTCTTCTAAATGGTTTAGAAGCTAGGTCATCGCTCTCTCGAACCTGAAAATGTCAACGTGCAATTTTGGTGAGTTTTGTAAACTCCGTGAGTTATCTATCATCGATGGCTCACTTTTTGCACATAACACAACAATTCACACAATCACATAATTCACATTTTTTCATTTATCATCAAGTAGCATCGCAAACACCTTTAACATAATTTTCCCATTGCTCATTCAACATAATTCAATAATACATTACAATCATTTAATTTATACATACATCAAGTGTATATGCAATACTTATGTGACTCACATTCGTTATTACTTTGTTATGACCGATTGTCTTTTTCACTGTCCCGTATCTATTGTGGATACCGGGCTTTATCATACTATTCCGTATCCAATGTGAATACCGGGTTCTATCACATAAATTGATCCATAGGCTCCTACCACGGACGTTTGAGCTTTAAGCTCTTTTTCATTAGCGACTCCAGTCACAACTGCTTTTATATTTCATGCATTCATGTTATGGAATGCATCACACATATTCAATTAATCATTGTGATCAATCAGTCACATTCACATTCGTATTCACATTCACATTCATCATCAGATCTTTGGTTTGACATTCAATAATCACGTTGAGAAACACTTGTTCAGTCAAATTCACATACAAGGAGCACTTCCAATATGTCATTTATGCATCAAACACCTCGGACATTCAATCTTCAAAAATCAGTACACACAATCACAACATATAATAATAATACATAATTCAAACAAACGAATAATCAATCATGTGAGACCATCTAGGTTACTCACAGTTTGCTCCAGATAGCTTATTGCCTTGAAATCCTGGTAACTTCTGGTAACTTTGTACAATTACATAGGTACTCATTTATGCACATATATATACATGGTTTATGCACAATGCATATTGAATGACAATCTCAGGTACCTTTCCTTAATTCACATCTCAAAAAGAACTAATAACACCTTTTAATTGTTCTTTAATCCCGAATCCGTTTTACTCACTTTAATCACTTCATCCATCATTAAATAAGTTCATTCAAGATCTCATTTAGGCCTAAATATCTCATATGGGAAGATTATAGTATTAATAGGTTCATAATTCACTCAAAAGACAACTCCTTTCATCTTTAGGTCTGGTCATGATCATGCAGTCCCTGCCATGATCATGACAGAACCACATTTGTCAGGCCATGATCGCGGGCCACGATCATGACAGAACCTTAAAATCTCCAGGATACTCTTTTTTCAAGTCTTTCTCAAGACAACTTTTAGATCAATTTTTCATGGCCATTTTGACGTTGATACTAAGGCTTATAAGCAATAAATTGTTATAAAAAACATTCCTATACATCTTAAGTTTCTAAAAAGCTTAAGTTTATACAATTTGGTTCAGTATTATGAACGTTATACCTAAAATACTATAGGTTGTTCAAAAACAGAGACAACACCCAATACTTAACTTCAAGTAAACTTTCAAGACTCTTTGAGACAGAATTAAAATTAAATCTCTTCACAAGAATTGTACCATATGTCTCTAGTTTACTATAAATTGACAATCATTCCATTTAGATATCTATAACTCAAGATATGGCTAATAACCAATGCATGCTCAGTAGAAACACTATATCTAACATATTCCAGAACTCTTCATCATCCATTTCATCGTAATTAATCTCTTTTGTTTAGTTTATCATTTCTAACTTATATCCACATCATTTCCTCTTCATTCCTACTTAAATTTTAGTTCAATATTATCTATACACAATTCAAACCCATGGTTGATCATATACATAAAAAACAAAACATATCATATACACATTCGTCATAATGATCTTTCTATCTTAAAAATCATCTCAACAACAACAACTTATCAATTATCAACAAATCATCACTGTTCCAACACCATTTTTATGATCATGCTAGCTCTAATCCATCATCTATACAAAAACAAGGCATAAGCTCATTTCTTCATTCATCACATTTTATACACTTTCATACACCATTTAACAACACCAAAGTAAAACATGATTCCATTACCTCTTCATTCACACACATCATTAAGTCATGAATAACATTAGCTCACTAAATTCAAGTTTTTGAAAAAAAAAACTGTAACATCCTGTTTCCCAATAACGGGTTGAATTATAGAAACGGGTGCATGTGAGAAATTAGGAAAATACGTCTCATGCTCATGTAATTGTGAACAGTGGTTTTGCACATGAAAAATGTCTGTACATGCATTCATGACATTTCCCGGTATAATTGTGAATAA
>JANIIA010000191.1:17443257-17461188 GCA_027478495.1 Erythroxylum alaternifolium | reverse complement strand
CCACCCTCGCGGGGCACGAATTCGGGTATCACTGTCGATATCGGGTTCGGGTTCAGCGGGAGTTGGGGTGTTACATTTCAAGTCATAAAGTCTGTATTTTGCATTCATACATTCAATTCATAGCTTACCACCATTAGAAGGGTACCAAAATCACACTTGTATAATTATACTATACACATATGAGTAATGAATGTGCATACAAATAATTTATGTGCATGTAAATTTTCTTTAGAATGCATTATGCTCAATCTTATATTCCAATGTTCAGTCTCACAATTCATATGTGGTAAGTCCTATTTCACTTATTTCTAGGTGTTTGAAAATTTTCATACACATTTATAAAGGTTAGGATAAGATGCGGTAAAAATTGGAAACAAAAACAATGTCACTACTTGTTCCTTAATATTCATATAGAAAACATCAAAACTGGGTTTCTAGGTCTTCTATAAATTTTTTCCTTTGTGTCTCTTGTTTCTATAGCACAAACAATCAGGTCATTTTGACTCCTAAATCATGAGATATAGACGAAATATTAAAAGTTGCTCCAAAACAAAGGTAGCATCAGGTCATCATTTTCGATCTTAATGTCCAAGGTCATAAAACCATAACTAATATTAAGTTTCATATGCAACTTAAGTCACACAATTTAGATGTCTGTAAGCTGAGTTATGACTAAAAAATGTGACTAATTCAAATAAACCCTAGACAGAATTCAACTACACGGTACTCTCTTGTCATATATAACCAAGTTCATGCAAAATAACACCAACAATGATCCCAATAACCATTTCGTATCCAAATGAATCTTTATAACTATTTAAACATACACAAAAAGAGGAATTAAACTAAGTGTAGTCCTAAATCTTAAAATTGGCCAAGTATTTCTTTTAATGACTTTCCTTTCCTTTCTCTTTGGCTTTGCTTGACTCGCCAACTAGAAACACCACAAATATGCATCTCAATCCCACTTCCAACCTTATAATTTTATTTCTTCATAAGCAAAGCAAGGAAGATGAAGATGAGAAGACAAACCATAAACTTTTACCTTGATTTTCACCTAGGATTAACTTGATTCCTTATGCAAAAATGGTGTGATTAAGGTGATGGAATGGAATCGAGATGAGAAGAGAAAATTCTGCCTTACATACATTTCCCTCTCCCCTCTCTTTTATTCCCCTTATAAAATTTCTAGTCTTAGACATATGTTTCAATTCAACCTTCTTATTATCCTAAATATACCTTACATAAGCCCCACTACATCCTACACAAAGAACTTTTGATTTTTGTTTCTAGTTTATACATAAGTGGTAGAGATATGATTTTATTACAAGCTTATAACAAAAGTTCTACTATGCATTGATTGAGATTTTTTATACTTTTCACCCTAAACACTTGAGTGCATTGAGTGAAATATTGATGATGGTATGAAGATATATGGTATTGATTTCAATGTGATTGTTGATGTGATTACTATTAATATTGCTTATAAAGTTAATTTTAGGATAACTTGACTCTAATTGTATATTGATTTAATTCAATAGGATATGATGATGTATAGTATAAATGGGCAAATTGAGGTTGATGATGGATTAATGTTGTAAAATATATAATTTTGATTATGGTTTGGTTGAGGAAAAACAAAAGCTTAAGTGTGGAGATATTTGATATATGCATAATTGATCATAATTTTATCTCATATTTGATGTGTTTTTTCTTGATATTTGATACTTTTAGTGTATATTTGGTACTTAATCCTCTCCAATTTGTTTACAGAGCATAATTTCCTTCTTGGACTAAAAGGAGAATAATTAGGGCAACATCACGATATAAATTGAAGATTTGAAGTGTAGAAAGGATGCACAACCATGCACAAGGCTATGCACTTCCCCGAGCTCATGCATCTTTACAATTATTGTTGTAAAGAGATATTTTGAGAGATGAAAGAGGAGGCAGTTAGTAACAGTCAGGGAGGAGACATTAAAAAGCAATTTCCAGATGTAGATTTCATTTTCAAGGGACGATTTTAGTCTAGAGAAGTGGAAAACACAAAAAAGTCATCTATAGATTTATCGGAATACAAGATCAGACATCTACATTGTGAGAATATTTTATAGAAGAAAATTAGTGAGATTTAGAATTACCTGTTGTTTTCAATTCATTGTTCTTTCTATTTACGTTTGATTTCATTTATGATAATGTGTAACTAAATGTCTAGTTAGTATTTTTGTTAAATGAACCTTATATTAATAATTTGATATAATTTGATTCTTTTGTTAATGTAATTGGGTTAGTTGATTATTACAATCTAATTACTTGATTTATTTATGTTCTAGTAATCTGAATTATTAGTCTATAATCTAATTTCATACATAGCAATCCTAAGTTTGAATAGATCCAAGGTAATTGGAAAGAGTTTATTGCAACCCTAGAGATAAGATGAAATAAATTTTCTAGATTATGGTTAAACCTAATAGAGAGACTCATAAATCGATAACACAATCCTATAAAATTTAACATGACTAATTCAGTTAGAAAATTTAGGATTAGTTGTTAGTAGGCTCAAGGTCAGCTATTAACATACCATAGGAGTCTCCACGGTTTAATACATCATCAAACAATTGTATGATAAAAGATCAATCTGTTAAGGGTTTAGGGGGATTCGAAACCTAGATACTAATTTCTGATATCGATAGTTTTCCAAGTAATCTCCATTTTCTCTGTGTCTATTATTTTTTCCTATTTTATTTTACTTTTTTTAGTTTTATTTTCTTTTTTTAGTTAAAATCTAAAATCAATCCTTAAGTTAGATAATAGGGAAAGGGTAATTACTAGTATCCATCGTCTTTGTGAGATTAACCCATACTTGCCAGTACTAGCTACAACTACACCGTACACTTGAAGTTATTACAATATTGACTGTTAAAATAAGTCAATCAGAGGCATTTCATTTCTATAAGATAACATACCTATCTTTTGGCATTGTAAAAATTTTTACAAAACATATAAGAATCTCTATATAAGAATCTCTAAACAAAGTCACCCAATACAAATCACTATCCAAAACTTTGCGAGTAGTTTGTTTAGGACCAAAGTGACCACCTCATTTATAATTGTGATAAAGACAGAATGATGTTCACCATTTGGCACATAACGTCTAATAACTTTATCAAAGAAAAACTTCCATAATTATTGTTCATCCCAAACATAAAATTTTGCCTTATTCCTTATCTTTTCCATCCTAAACTTGCTAATGTAAGTAGGTAAAGTTCCATTAACTAAATAATTAAAAAGGTTTGCATATTATAGAACGATACCTTTCGTTTGAAATAATTAATCATTAATAAAAGTTTTAGAAATAGGTAAAATATCTTCATCCCTTACTAGCCTACTCAAATGGTCTGCTACAAATTTTTTTCCTACTTTTTAATCCCTTATTGTTAAATCAAACTCCTTGGCCTAAAATAGCTCCCACTGTATAGTTGCTAGCATCACACATGATTTTAAATGGTAAGTCTTAAAGGGTAATGAGAAATGGTCCTTTTTAGTGACTAAGTTAAGTTTACTAAAGTTTATGACCATTCGCCACCCCTTTTATACCCTCATTGGCACCAACTCATCATTCTGATTTGATATCACTGTCAACCCAGTTTTCATTGGCATAATATGAACTGGGCTCACCAACTCACTGTTAATTTATACCCTTGCAGCCAATAATTTGGATGCAATTTTTTGTATGACATTATTGTTTATTACAAAAAAGACATTATTTATCTTTTGTATTAAGTTAATTACATTTGATATTTTAATATTGAAGATAAAATTCCTGGAATAATTACTGTGTAATGAAAATTATGGTCAAATCATAATTGTGATATTCAATTTACATTTACGTATTATTCCTAAATATTCCTAGTTACACTTTCATCAAAATATGATATTGTTGAAATGATAAAACTAGCACACATTATGTTTATGTCTTATGAAGAAAGAAATTGATCTCATAAATTAAAGTATGGAGATACTTAGACTAATGTGTAGGTGATTATTAGAGAATAAGTCACTAAACTGACCTAACTATGAGAATCCCAAATAGAATATTACTTATGTGTCTGTGAATTTTCTCATAATAATGGTTGTATAATTGATCCTTAGACTTGAGGTTACCAAGGTATCTCATATGAGAATTACTTTGTTTTGATGCTACTTATGAATTGTCCTAGGATAATTTAGTTGGTAGTACTTGAATGCAATATGAACTATACGAAGATAGTTGAGTAAGTCAAGAAAGGATTTGTCACTCTAAAGTTATCAGAGAGAATATTCTACTCTTTTTTATTAGTAATGATTTATGAAATTCTTTGACCAGAGTGAATTAACATTTGAAAAGGCGTTTTCAAATTTCAATTATAAATCAATTAATAATTAGCAAGAACGAGCGTGATTGAACTAAAAGAGTAGACATTATATCCGTACTCTGTCCAATTGGAATATTGGATGATGAAAGGATTAAATTATACATCATAACCATGCATGGACAGACTAAGTCAACTCACTTTGACATTCATAATATTTGGGTGGTCAGGACATGTTGCTAGACGTAAATCTTGATCAATGATTATAAATTTTTAATTTGAGTATTAAAGATAAATAAAAAAGATTTTTAATTTATATTATTCTAATTGTGAACTAGAGTTATAATTTATAATCATTGTCAATATATTAGGAACCTAATAGGCAACACATTAAAGAGAAATTTGTGAAAGAAAAATCAATTTAATTAAGTTAGATTTAATTATAAAGTTTGAGAAACTTTAGGGTTCAAATATGAGATATTTGATTTTAATAAAATAAAATATAATTTTTAATTTGATTTTAATTATAATTAAATAATTTAATTTTAATAAAACTAAAAAATCTTAATGATTTTACTATTAATAGGAAGACAAGTTTAGAAGCTAACACTTCTTTTTCTTCCTCTCAAAAGGTTTTGAGAAATTGCTTTATGGATATCATCAGAAGCTAAACATTAATAACTCGTGGTTGACAAATCAAAAAACTTTCAAAGGATTTTCAACATGAATGCAAACAAGGTATGATTTCTAATGATTCATATTGGTGTTTTATTCAAGTTTTATAATTATTGAAATCCGATTGGAATTCCTAAAACTTTTGTTTTCTACTGCGTGATTCGATCACGGTTGGATTCCAACAGTAATATCAAGGCTTCCGTTAATTGTTTAATTTGGATTAGGTGCTTGATTGTTTTTTATTTTGATAAAAATTAAGGTTTCACGCCACTATTTTTGTCTATTCTCTACGACTGTTCCTGTTTTGTTCTGTTTATTTATGGATATTGTTTCGAATAATAAAGCACGAATACTACATATGCTTGTTTTGCATATGGAATTGTTCGCTACCTTCGTCTTGCCGTCACGGGCTATGTTTATGCTTTGAGATTGCATCTGATTCCCACAGATTTGCTTGCTGCTTCTAGACATTTCTTATCCATGTACATCGATTATACACGAATTTTCTGGAAATTATTCCTATGCATTTTTTTGCCTTGCATCTGCTTGATGCATATGCATTTACTGGCTATATGGTTTATACGAAACTATGCTTTATTTTGGATCTGAAAGTTTGTTTTACCCTTGCGAGTTTTCCCTGCATTTTCTGCCTATTTTTCGTTTACTGCTTGTATTAGTTGAATTTAGTTTAATTTTCAAATTAAAACTGTTTATCAAATCAATAATTACAATTAAGCAAAGGTTTTAAATAATTTCTTTCATAATTAGATTATATTTGAAATTATAAATATAGTGAGATTATATTATTTTGATGAGACAAAATTTTTGAAATTTTAAATCCCTTAATTAAATATTAAGTACACGTTAGGAATGTGATATTTTTCCTTTCATTATTTAAGAATAAAACTAGAATTTTGTTTATTTCTTGGCTTGTTGAGTAAACTCAAAGCCACCTTAACTCGAATATGTTTTATCTTAAATTAATGAGTCCTACTTAATTAAATTTGCATGATTTGAATGAGCAAACTCATGATTATATGAATTTATAAACAAGGTTAGGTAAATATATATATGATATATTTTGACAGAGAGTTATCACCTACCGATTCTAGGAATCACATAAGATATGATTGATAAAGTTGTTATCTACTTAATTTAAATTTAGCTGGTTTATTGAGCAAACTCAACATTAATTAATTTTAAATTGGATCTTAGCCTACTAGGAAATTATTTGATGATTTCTCGATTTAATAGTAAGAGTTATTATTTTAAATAACATAGTGGGAATAATAAAATAATTTTAAAGTCCTTATTTTATTTGATTTTGGATATAAACTAATATTAGCTCCCTTTTATGTTTTTCAGTTATCAAATTAGAAGATGAGTACCAATCTAACATTGAAAAGCATCATAAATGCTAAAGAACTTACTAGACCTAACTTTGCAAACTAGTTTAGAAACCTGAGAATAGTTCTTAGGCACGAAAAGAAATTGAATGTTCTTAACATTCCTGCTATAGAAGAGCCTAGCTCAAATGCGACTGACTAGATTTGAGAGAGATATCAATGTTATATTGATGTCGTTTTGCAAGCCACATGTGTGATGTTAGCCAGCATGTCTCTTGAGCTGCAAAGGCAACATGAGAACATAGATGCACTTAATGTGATTTTGCATCTCAAGGAGTTCTTTTGTGCATATAGTAGGGTGGACAGGTATCAATTCTCCAAGACACTATTTCAATGAAAAATGACAAAAGGATCTTCAATCAACCTGCACGTGCTGAAGATGATTAGATATATTGAAAAATTAGATTAGTTAGGTTTTGTCAAGGACCATAAGTTAAGCATTGATTTGGTGTTGTGGTCCTTAAGTTCAAGCTTTTCATAGTTTGTCATTAACTTCCATAAGAACCAGAAGGACATGACATTGCCCTAACTGTTGAATATGCTTAACATTACAGAAGGGTGTCTTAAGAAGATGCCCAATTTTGTACTTGTGAATTCTTCTAAGAGCAAGAAAAAAAGGCTCTAAGACGAATAAAAATAAAAAATAGAAGACTTTTACTAGTGTAGTAAAGCCCAAAGAAGGTGTCAAGAAGAAGAGAAATGATAAGGCTACATGATTTCGTTGTGGAGTCAACGGACACTATAGAAGAGGAACTGCTCATCTCATCTTGCTTCCCTAAAAGATAAGAAGCTTAAGGAAGCTGTCTCTTTAGGTACGTTTATAATTGAGATCAATCTTTCTACTTCTGTTCCACAAACTTGGGTATTAGATACTATATGTAGTTTTCATGTATGTAATAATATGTAGATGTTAACATGGAGTAGATCGTTGAGGAAAGGCCAAGTTGACCTATGAGTTGGCAATATAGCAAGAGTTGCTGCATTAGCTGTAGGAACTTGTAGTTTAGCTTTGCTTTCTGGTCTTGTGCTAGAACTTAATAATTGTTATTATATTTATGTTATTACAAGAAACATCATTTCTATTTCTTATTTGGATTAGAATGGATATGTCTTTATTATTAAAAATAACAAAGATGATGTTTATTATGAATCTGATTACTTATAAATGATTTGTAAGAGTTAGATCATGAAAGGTCAATTCTTAACAAACTAAAATGATAAAGAAGTATGTTTAGATCTTTTCGATTATGAATCATATGAAATTTATGAATCTTGTTTATTGAGAAAGATGAACAAGCTACCCTTTAGTGGAAAGGGACAACTTGTTAGTGAGTTACTAGGATTAATACATTCATATGTATGTGGACTTATGTTCACTAATGCTCAAGGTGGATACTCGTATTTCATTATGTTCACAAATGATCATTATAGTAATGGTTATGTGTACTTAATGAAACAAAAGTTTGAATCTTTTGAAAAGTTCAAGGAATTTAGACTTGAGGTTGAGAAACACTGGTAAAAGTATTAAGACACTTAAATTAGATCGAGGTGGTAAATACTTAGATCATGTGTTTCTTGGTTACTTAAAAGAGAATAAGATTCTCTCACAATGGACTCCTCCTATAACTCCACAACATAATAAAGTTTCTGAGAGGAGAAATCGTGCACTATTAGATATGGTATGTTTCATAATAAGTCATGCATTCCTTCCTATCTCTTTTTGGAGATATACCATTGAAATTGCTATTTACCTTCTTAATAGAGTTTCGTCCAAATCGATTGACAAAACACCATATGAGATATAGACTGGTAGAAGAACAAGATTGTCGCACTTAAAGATTTGGGCGTATGATTGGTGCAATATCTGATAAGTTTCAAGCTAAATTAGATAAATGCAAAGTTGTGGGGTATCTCAAAGAGAGTTATGGATATCAATTTTACCATCTTATTAAACAAAAGGTGTTTGTTTTAAGACATGCTATATTCTTAGAAAGAAAATTTATTCTCAAAGAAAGTAATGGGAGTGAGGTTGAACTTGGTGAAGTTTATGAGGCACAAATATTGATCGCATGTTTCTATATGTTAAGTTTTAATATTTTAAACCTCGATCACACCGCAAGTGCACATGTCGTTCACGTAGTACCTAATGTATCGATCCTACGAGGAGGAGTAACTTAATCCTAAACTTAACTCAATTTCACAATAATTCAAAATAACAAATTACGTAGAAAATTAATAATCAATAATCAATCTTAAGAATTAAATTAGAAATTATAAACAAGATAGAAATGTGCACAACCCAATCAAAAATCAACCTAGGAACTACCAATTGAGAGAAAGGGGGCTTTAATCCAACCTTAATGGAAACATAATTGATTATGAAATTACCGAATTATCGGGTCTAGACGATCCTAGGGTGGATTACTCTCTCTCGAGTTATAATCTTTAACTCTAACTAATAAACCCTAATTAGACTATGAAATTGTAATCTCTCGATTCCTAATTAACCCAAAACCTAAATTAGTTCTAAAATTATCCAATAACCTACCGAAAACCTATGCATGATCTCTCGGTACACAAATTTACCGAATTGATTCAATTCTTAATCTATCAAACTATCTAACTCTCGTTAGCCCAATTTGATGATTTTCACTAGGTTCACCCTCTCAATTTACTACTAGATTATTAAGAACAAAAATTAAATCACAATAACTCAATAAAAACATGAATAACCAACTTCCATTAATAACAAAGACAAAATCCTAAAGGTGAGTATAGACATAACTCAACATTTAATAAATCCTATTCTCAACAATTATCTCAATTCTATACGTCGATAAAATTGAAAATAAATTGGAAAATATAATTGGAAGGGAATGGTGGAAGCAACAACGGCGGGAAACCTCATGTTCCGGGAAGTAAGTCATGTGGCTTCTTCTCTATGTCTTTCTTCCTTCGATCCTTTCTCAATCTATTCTTTATGTTCCTTAAATAACTTGGCAACCTTAGGGTTTATTCGGGGTCAAAACGGTCTAACAAGTTCCTCAAAACTTGACGTTTTCACCTATTTTTGCATCTGCTAGATGCAAGCCACGAGCACAATCGTGGCCTAAATGCCACAATCGTGGCTTAGGGCATGGTGGCTTATATCTCTCTATCACAATTGTGGCCTATTGTGCCATGATCGTAGGTTGTAGTTTTGGCCCAAAAGTCTACGAAACTTCTTCATTCTTCTCCGTTGGCCCTAAAATACTAACAAACACATCAAGGTATCTTAAAAATATAACATTTAAGCTCAAAGACTCATACTAGCCCATAAAAACACTTAAACACATAAACTAACACAATTAAAACCTAAATACACATTAAACACCTAATTTAAATCCTAAAACATGATGCAAATCAGAACTATCAACATCCCCACACTTAAACGTTCACAACACATAATGCAGTAATGAGGCAATGGCTTCAACTTTATGAAATAAATTTAATCTTAATCATAGTCATACAAGTTATATAAAATCATTAACATGCAAATTCTATGTCTAGGGGCTTTGAACTAAATATACAAATTAATATAGATCCAAGTGTTAATTTATTTACCCTTTTCAATTGTACACACACATTAATAATTCTTTGGCCCTTCACACTCTATAACTGTTCCTAAGCATATTTTCATAAAAAGTCAAGCTTATTACAAGTCTGGTAGGTTTTTCTTAAAAACACACACATTATTTATTTATTTAAGCAAGGACTTAGTCTTTTACTCGAAGGCAAACATTGGTGATGAACGTCAATCTGATTACTTAACCAAGTAATTTTTATTAAACAGTTTGATTGAAATGTCATTATAGCTTTTTGACGTGAAGGCACACATTTGTGATGCATATCGTTCTGGTTACTCAGCTATATCATGTTTTCAACTGACTACTAACTATATTCATAACCTGAAGGTCATCGGCAAAATAGCCATTTATTTAACACACTTTTTATTTTATTGCCTACCTTGTTATGTTAGCTATTCGTTTCTATGAAAAATACTAGTAAAGCTACTTAAGTTGAAAAGCCTCAAATTATGAATGAATGTGACAATCTAGAGGGTGCTAAACTTACACTAAATCCTAATTAACCTGTATATTTATCCAAAGACCCCTAATTCACTAATTTTGAGAGCTAATGATTATTTACAACCTAATAGACTATGTTCAAAATTAAATAAATTTCAGTCCATTTAAGTCATTGACACATTCAAACAATTCACAAAATACAACCTAATAACTATCATATGATATGAAAAATCACATAAAAAGCAAAACACATAACTCTTCCCACACTTGAACAATATATTGTCCTCAATATGAGAAGACAACAAACAAGAAGAATAAAATTAAGGCAAGAAGAAATATAAATTTAAGGTAAACAGAAAATAACTAGCAATAAAAATAAAGATTAATTTTAAAAAACAAATAGGTTAGCCAAAATCTTATAGAGATAGAGGTGGTGATGGTGTTGGAGGTGGTAATTAAATGCACAAAGCCTCAGAATATCCGTGGATCTGTCGGATATCTTGGCACTAGTGTCATTGTGTCTGGGCCATCTCCTTCATCACTATGGTGTTCTCTGCAAGTGTCTTATTAGTTTCGAAGATTGCATATAGAACTTTTTTTAACCTTGCTCTTCTTCCTCTTCCTTGGATTCTTCACTGGACTTTGCTGCCTGCTGGGGTGGTGCTGAACTCTAGCTCGCCTAATTGGCCTTAATCTTCACTTGTGTCTTATGGCTGATATCTCTAAATTTCATATTGTGAGACTTAAGGGTTTCAGCCCGACATAAATAGTGATGGTTTAGGAATTCAGGGAGGTGAACAATTAACCCACTCTAGTCCACACCATAATATTCAATAATGGCAATCACTATGTACCCCATTCCTAAATTGTTCCTCCTCTTGTGCGAAGTCGTAACAATAGCATTTAGCATATGTGTGGATGTGCACACTGGAATGCTATGGTCCATACACCATAACATAAATAGTTCTTTTGTGGAACACTTGTTGGTTTTTGATTTGTCAAAAACCAACTGACACGTGAATTTATGCAGCAATAAGTGTTCGTGGGACGTTATTATGTTGTTATTAGCATTCTTAACATAAAATTACTCTATTCCAGTTATTTCACTCCAATATTGAGAAGGAGAAAAATCATCATGCTGATTAATTATGAAGGATTCGGGGAATCCATACATATCACACATGATTTCTACATTCAATTGATAAGCTCTTCCTCTCAACCTAAACCACAATTCCTTGGATTTCCTAGGGTCATAAGTCAGTGAAGTGAAGAATTCCAACATGAGCTCCTGGTAGATAGGAAATTGAAGTCGTATAAATTTAGCCCACTAGATTCTTTTAGCTAACTTTTCTACCTTCTCACATAATTCTAACCTATCGAGTGTTTCAAAATCAAAATATTTGGGAACTACAATTTTTCTAAAATTTAAAGACTGAAAATGAATACCTTCCTCCTCTATGTAGATCAAGAATGGTGAGCCAAAGTCCGCTACTCTGTTTCTTCTACCACGTTCGGCAGCTTGATTTCGTCCTGATTGCTCCCGTTTGGCTGATTGCTTGATGCGCGGCATAATTATTAGGAACTGAGTATAATTTGGAAGAAATTTAGATGTTTGAAATTTTTAGAGAGATGTGAGAGCATTTGTAGGCTTGAAGTGAAAATGAAAGTGAATGAAAAGTGAAGTTAGAAATGAATATAAAGGTGGTTAAAGGTTAAAATGGCAAAATTTTCCTTTTAAAAATGTGTCCTCCCTTTCCTGCTCATTCGTGGCCTGCAGTTTTTTTTTCAGTTCTTATTTTTCTTCTTTTGTTCTTTTCCCAATCTTTTCAATTTCACTTAATTATTTTATGGCCCCTTTCACCTCTCTTTTACTTGCTTGATACGTCATCCATTTTATTCCAACATCCTATTCCTTCTTGATTTTATTCAAAAACAAAAATAATCCTAGTTATGGAATTTCAAACGTTCTAACAAAAATAAATAAGAAATAAATTTTCATTGGCTACCTACCATGCAACGTTTCTTTTAATGACAATAGCTCGACTCTCTTTTAAGCTCACGGTGGTTGGAATGAATGGTGTAATGGTAGCACCGTCATTAATCTCAAAGTTTGCGCTTTAGCTACCATGCTATGGTTTCCACCTTCCTTATAATTCTCTTTTCCTCACCTTCTTCTTCCCTCGTGCTTCTTCCTGAATGCATTCCCAGGATCTTCAATATCTTCCCATTCTCCTCGAGGTTCAGATTCCTTGTTGTTCGTTGGAGGTAAAGGAGATTCGTAGTCTTTCCTTGACACTTGGAAGGTTATTTGCTCTTGTCCTATCCTCAGAGTTAATTCATCCCCATTAATGTCAATGATTTCATGAACAGTGTTCAAAAACGGTCGTCCAAGAACTATTAGGGTTTCCATATCTTCTCCAATGTACAATATGTAGAAGTCTGTAAGAAAGGTAAATTTATCAACTTTTACTTGAACATCCTTTATAATCCCCTTCGGTTTGTGTATTGTTCTATCGATCATCTTTACCAAAAACTTAGTGGGTACTACCTCTCTTAATCCCAGCTTCTGGCTAAGGGTGTAGGGGATCATGTTTATACTCACTCCTAACTGTGAGAATGCCTTATCTATGATGATTCTATTGATACTGTAGGGGATGAAAAAATCCTTTAGGTCCTCTTTCTTCTGTGTGATGATGGGGTCTTCTTCCAATGTTCACTCTTTAACCTACGTCTTGATGGATTCTGTCAACATAAGCTTCAATTGTAGTTAATTTGTTGCTTCCTCGACCTTGTTTTGCTAAATCTCCTTCAAATTCTTCGCTGCCCTCTTTGCAAATAACTCCTGCTGAGTAAAAATAGGACGTGTCAGTATAGGTCAAGCTGCCTTAATTGGCTTGATTTCGGGCTCACTTGGAAGAAATTTTTTAACTCCTTCACCTTCTCCTTTATCTCCTTCCTCTTTCTCCTATTCAAGTTCCACATCCTAGGTCTGACTGATAGCCATGATCCGTTCCTTCGGTTTAGACTTGGTGTTGCTCGGAAGGGTTCCTATGTTTCGAGTAGACATTGTGTATGGATGAGGCATAGTTCTTTGTTATTTGTTTGAATTTACTTTCGATCCTCCTATGCGCATCCGTAGGGATTGTTACCTCCTCCTCGTCCATATTATGCCCCCAAAAAGTTTACTTGCTCCTGATTGTCTTCCTTCATGAGATAGTAGTCCACAGTATAATGGTCTAATTGTCCATAGAGCTCACACTTCAATTGTACGACCTTTACTTGGGCTGAAGATGATACTTTCATACTATTGAGCTGTCGTGTCAGATTGTCAATCGTTTCCTGCATCTTTGTCATTTGATTGACCTCGACGATTCCCTTTTGCTCTCTAAAGGTAACAGGTTGCCTTCCCATCTTGTTTGTCCATAAACAGTTGTTGCTCACAATCCCCTCAATCAGCTCCTCCGCTTCATCAACAGTCTTCAGCATTAAGGATCCTACTGAAGCTACATCGATCGTGCCTCCTATTGGTAGGTTCACTCCATTATAGAAAGTCTGTAATAGGAACACTTTCGATAAGTTATGGTGTAGGCACTTCCCTTGCAAGTCCTTATATCTCTCCCACGCTTCGTAGATTGATTCCCCGTCACCTTATTAGAAATTGGTGTTTTCCTTAATAATCTTCATGGTCTTAGTCAACGGGAAATACTTGTCTAAGAACGCATAAACTAGTTGATCCCATGTCGTAATGTTTGCTGGGCTAAGTGAATGGTACCAAGTCCTCGCTCTGTCTCTAAGGGTAAAAGGAAACAGTCTGATTCGGATCGCATCTTTTAAAATCTGATGATATTGAAACGTATCATAGATCTCGAGGAAATTAACTATGTGCGCATTCAAGTCCTCGTTAACCAATCTATAAAATTGAACATTCTACTGAAGCATATTGAGAAGTGCGAGTTTAATCTCAAACTCCTTGGTTCATTGTGTTGAACCCCAGCCTCATGAAGTCCATCAGGGTCCTTTTTTGTTGTCATTGGTTAGCTCTATGGTTTATGTTTTGTTGAAACTCCTCGGCCATTGTTGATTTCTCGATCTCTTCCTCTTCTTCTCACTGAGCTTTCCTAAAGGTTCATTCTAGTCGATTGATATCTAAATCTAATGTTTCTGCTGCATGACTCGAACTTCTCGTAACTATTGTGTTCATGCAAGAGCATAAATTTGAAATAACACAAAAGAATGAAAACAAAGATTAAAAAATAATCTAATGCCTTAAACCATATAATTAAACTATCACCTCCCTGGCAATGGCGCCAAAAACTCGATTGCAAGTTTCTATATGATAAGTTTTAATATTTTTAACCTTGATAATACTGCAAGTGCATGGATCTTTCGCGTAGTGCCTAAAGTATCGATCACATGAGGAGGAGTAACTTAATCCTAAAATCTAAGGCTTAACTCAATTTTACAATAATTCAAAATAACAAATTAGGCAGAAAATTAATCAATCAATAATCAATCTCAAGAATTAAATTCAGAAATTATAAACAAGATAGCAATTTGCACAACCCAATCAAGAATCAACCTAGGAACTACTAATTGAGAGAAAGGGGGTTTTAATCTAACCTTAATGGAAACCTAATTGATTACAAAATTATAGAATTATCAGGTCTAGACGATCCTAGGGTGGATTACTCTCTCTTGAGTTATAAAACCCTAATTAATAAACCCTAATTAGATTATGGAATTGTAATATATCGATTCCTAGTTGACCTAAAACCTAAATTAGTTCTGAAATTGTCCAATAACCTACCAAAAACCTATGCACAATCTCTCATTACATAAATTTACCAGATTGATTCAATTCTTAATCTATCAAACTACCTAACTCTCGTTAGCCTAATTTAATGATTTTCACTTGGTTCATCCTCTTAGTTTATTACGAAATTATTAAGAAAAAAAATTGAATCACAATAACTTAATAAAAACACGAACAATCAACTTTCATTAATATCAAAGAAAAAATTTCAAAGGTGAGTATAGACATAACTCATCATTCAACAAATCCTATTCTCAAAAATTATCTTAATTTTATACATCAATAAAATTGAAAATAAATTGAAAAATACGATTGGAACAGAATGGTGGAGGTAGCAATGGTGTCGAACCTCCTATTTCAGGAAGTATTTCGCGTGACTTCTTCTCTATGTCTCTCTTCCTTTGATCCTTTCTCAATCTTTCGATAAAGCCCTCTCTAGGGCTCAAAATTTGGCTGATGCAAAAGCTCTCTTCTTCTGTTCTTTATGCTCCTTAAATACCTTGGCAGCCCTAGGGTTTGTCCGGGGTCAAACGGTTAGAAACATTCCTTAAAACTTGACGTTTTCACCTTTTTTGCATCTGTCTAATGCACGCCACGATCGTGGTCAGCATTTAACCTTTCTGTCACGATCGTGGCATGGGGCATGGTGGCTCATATCTCTATGTCACAATTGCGGCTTGTTATGCCATGATTGTAGGTCATGGTTTTGGCCTGAAAGTCTTCGAAACTTCTCCGTTCTTCGTCGTTGACCCTGAAACACTAACAAACACATCAAGGTACCTCAAAAACATAACATTTAAGCTCAAAGACTCATACTAACCCATAAAAACACTTAAAACACATAAAGTAACACAATTAAAACCCAAATACACACTTGTAACACTCAAATTAACATTAAATATGTAATAAATTAAACCCTAAAATATAATGAAAATCAAAACTATCAACATCTTCACTCTTAAATGTTTGCTTGTCCTTAAGCGAACAAAACAACAAACACATAACAAACACACAACACACAATGCAATAATGAGACAATGACTTCAACTTCATGAAATAAATTTAATCTTAAACACAGTCATAAAAGTTATATCTAAACATTAACATAAAAAATCTATGTCTAGGGGCTTTGAACTAAATATACAAATTAATAAAGATCTAAGTGTTAATTTATTTACCCTTTTTAATTGCACACAGACATTAATAATTCTTTGGTCCTTCAAACTTTGTAACTGTTTCTAAGTATATTTTCATAAAAAGTCAAACTTATTACAAGTCCGGTAGGTTTTTAGTAAGAACACACATTTTTTATTTTATTTTATTCTTAAACATAGACTTAGTCTTTTTACAAGGAGGCAAACATTGGTAATGAATGTCGATCCGATTACTCAACTAAGTTATATTTTTATTAAACAGTTTGGTTGAAACGTCATTATAGCTTTTTGACATGAAGGCACACATTTATGATATGTGTTGATCTGGTTACTCAGCTATATCACATTTTCAACTGGCTACTAGCTCTTCCTCGGATTCTTCACTGGACTCTTCTGCTTGCCGAGGTGGCACTGAGCTCGAACTCGCCTGACTTACCCTAATTCTAACATATGTCTTCTAGCTGATATCCCTAGGTTCTATGTTATGGGACTTAAGCATTTTAGGCCGCCATAAGTGATAATGGTTTAGGAATTTAGGTAAGTGGATAGTTAATCTACTGCGGTCCACACCATAATATTCTGCAATGGCAGACACTATATACCCCATTCCTAGATTGTTGCTCCTCTTGCGCGAAGTCGCAACAATGGCATTCAGCACATGTGTGGATGTGCACACTGGAATACTATAGTCCATGTACCACAACATAAAAAGTTCCTTTGTGGAACACTTGTTGGTTTCAGTTTTGTCAAAAACCAGCTGACACAGAAATTTGTGCAGCAACAAATGTTCATGGGACCTTATAATGTTGTTATGAGCATTCTTAACATAAAATTGCTCAATTCAAGTAAGCTTATTCTAGTATTGAGAAGGACGAAAATCTTCATGAAGATCGATGATGGAGGATTCGAGGAATCCACACATCTCACACATGATTTCTACATTTAATTCATAGGCTCGTCCTCCCAACCTAAACCACAATTCTTTGAGATTCCTAGGGTCATACGTCAATGAAGTGAAAATTTCCAATATGAGCTCCTGATAAACAAGAAATTGGAACTGTATAAATTAGGCCCACCGAATTCTCTCAGCTAAATTTTCTACTCACTCATGCAACTCTAGCCTATGGAGTGTGTCAAAATCAAAGTATTTTGGAACTAAAATTTATCTAGTACTAAGGGATCGAAAATGAGTACCTTCCTCCTCTATATAGATCGGGAAGGGCGTACCAAAGTCTACTGCTCGGTTTCTTCTCCCACATCCTGCAACTTGCTGTCAACCATATGGCTCCCATCAGGCTGATTGTTTGATGCGTGACATAATTGGGTAGAATTTGGAAGAAAATTGAAAGGTTAAAATTTTTAGAGAGATGTGAGAGCTTTTGTGAGTTTGAAGTCTAGAGAGATAAAGTGAAAATGAAAGTGAATGTAAAAGTGAAGTTAGAACTGAATATATAGGTGGTTAAA
>JANIIA010000191.1:17430849-17443157 GCA_027478495.1 Erythroxylum alaternifolium | reverse complement strand
GCATGAAAAGTCATGCAATCATTTTTCATTTAATCACAACTATTGTCATTTTATAGCAAATGACTTCAATTATAATCCATGCTTATGCTTTTAGCAGTATAAATTGATCAGAACAATTCAATACCTTTCAGTAATACTCTATGTAACCTATTACATTATGCTATTATGGTATTGACATATATCTTACATGTTGTAATTAAAGTTTATGAGGCATTAGTCAACTCAAAATATCAATATATTTTATCTTCTATAAGGTATTAACATATCTTTAAAACTTTATCACTGAATCCTAAACATGGATTATATCAAAATTACATAATGAACATACAATTTTTGTGTCTGAGTTTGAGAACTCTTCTCAAACTTAACCTATGTTTAAAAATTTTGGTTCACCAACTCTTAGTATCAAGTATACTAACAAAGGTAATTTGTACTCAGAACAAAATATAAATGTAAAAAAACAAGTATTGATTATGTCATGACTACCAAATAAGATCAAAATGTAAATCATTTATTTAGTTTCTCCCAGTTTTTATTTGAAATAATACCCCTTATTACTATTAAAAAAGATGATTCTAATCTATCTAGTAGGCTAGGATCCCATTTAAATTTCATTGATCTTGTGTTACTTAATAAACTAACTAAACTTAAATTAAGTAGATAATATCTTTATCAATCATATAGTATATGATTCCAAGATCCGTTAGGTGCTTTTGTCAAAACATAATATTTCTAACTTTTTCGATGATTAAATTAGATCAGCCCCAATGATTACTAAATAAATTAAATTCTTATTCAAAATAGAAATTTTACTTAATTTCGAAGCAATTTTCAATTATCTTGACTCGTTTAATAAAATAAATTAAAAACACTTTAAATAAATTATGCTCCTTACTTATTATAATTTAGAAAAACTCCTTTTTCAAAAAAATCAACAAGAAATCATAATCCAATTAGAAAATTATTTCCAATCTAATTAAAAATTTTCTTTAATTAGAAAAAAATTTTCTAATATTAAAGGAAGCCACTTTCAAAATTAAATAAAACACCTTTTTAATTTAATTAATAAATTATTTTATAATTTTATTTAAGGATTAATTTCGTTTAGAAAGCTATTTTAAAAAATATTAAAGAAAGCTCTTTTCTTAATTAATAAATGAAAAAACCTCTTCAAATTTAATTAAGAAAAATATTTTTCTAATTAATCAAGAAACTTATTACTCATATGTAAGAAACCATTTCCAAATAAATAAAATAATAATAAATTTAATTAAGAAACACCTTTCTTAATTACTTGATAAAACAATTTTCTTAATTGAAGGGATTTAATTAATTAATTTTAATTAAATTAAAATATAATTTATTTTAGAAATAACTTTTTAATAGGAATCAATTTAATTATTAATCTTAATCACATTAAAAAATATTTGATATGATATTAAAATTATGATCTCATCTTAACTAATATCATCTCATTATATTAATTTATCTAACATAATCTAATTATTAAATATAATCCTTTTAAACATTTGCCTAATGCTAATTATTGTTTTGATAATTAATTTGAATTAATAATTGAAGAATTAAACTAAATTCCCCAAATATTTCTAGTAAACTACTCCTTTTGAAAAGCCTAATTTCAAACAATTAGAAAAACACTTTTTCATATTTATTAGGAATTTAAATTAATTTAATTTCAATAAAATTAATTTGATTTAAGGCTTTTAAACATTTTTTTTAAAATGGAGCATGTACACACGTCAATTGCGTCTGATCAAGTCAGATGCAGTCCACTGTGAAACATGCCTCATGATTTTGTAGGTTAGTGTTTTTGTGTCTTGTATCCCAGCCTCCCTTGTTGGGATTCCCTCTGTAACGGGATTAGATTCTGGTAAGATATTGTATCGGTATCGATCAATATCGGGTATTATTTTAGGTAATTTTTTAAATTTATAAAATAATTCCTAAATTTTATAATAAATTGCTAAATAATCCTTCAGTATTGTATTGTTGTATTGTATTGTATAATTTAAACCAACCTTGTTTCAAAAAATCATAATAATAGAAATTTAAAATAACAACAATTTATTTATTTTTCTTAATATTATTTTCACGTATTCTACATATAAATAATAACCACAATTAATATGAAAAAGATTATTTTATCATCATAGAAATATAAAATTAAGAACAATACAAAGTATTTAAAATATTACAATTTTGTCATATAATAAATAATAATTACATCAAAATATCAAATAAAAAGAATAATTATTATCAATAATAAAATATATTTTCTATTTTAATATTTAATTTTGAATAATAAAAATTTTACATTTTTATCTTAATATTTAATTTTTATTAATGTTAAAATATGGTTATATTTATGTTAACAATTTTAAAAAGAAATACAGAAATTTGAGGCCTTAATTTTCATTTTAACATATTTTTAATTATTCTTTCTAAAAAAATATAACTATTATTTACTATATGAATTTAAATATTAAATTATTAATAATAAAAAGAGATGATGAAGAAGAAGAGAGAGAGTGAGAGTGTGAGAGAAAACTTTGTTTTGCCATTTGCTTCAAAGGTGATTTCGCCCTTGCTAGTAGCAATTAATACTTCTAGCTCTGTCGCCATAACCTCACCAGCTTCAACACGCATAAACCAAAGCCATAACCATCAAACATAAGACACCTAGAAACACATTATTACATAACTTATGAAATCAATTCTCAAAAGCAAAAACTCAAATTAGAAACTAAATGCATAAGCTCTATCACCAAGTTTCCAGAAACTTTAAAGCTAGGACATGTGATAGATTGTATTTTTTAGATTATCTGAGCTGTGGGAGCATGCATTGACCATGTTTTTAACCAACAAAACAAGGCATATTTTATTTTTAGAAACAATAAGGGAGGCATGATTAACTTTTCAGAAAGCACAAAATTGAAACGTAAGATGCATGCAATGGATTTTTCAAATACAAAATAAAGCATGTCGACTTCCAAAAGCTAAAGAAACAAAACAATAAGATGTATATCGTAAGTTTTCTAGAAAAACAAAAAAGGGGGAAGTCATACTTTTTTTCATTAAAAAATAATAGCCCTAATTATTTATGATACTACAATCAATATTGGATAAATCATTCAAATAATTAAGTTTTTAAGCCTTATTCTTTATCGAATCAATAATAATCAAGCAAATTTAATTAAATTATAGAATTAAAGTTGGCTCTGGTACAAATGATGAAAAACTATAGCGGAATCCGATCCTACACTCAGTTGAATAATTATGAAACTTTTTTGTTTGATTTTTTGAAAGCCAATATCACTTAAATCATATAACATGATTGACATATAAACTATAATAAAGCATAAATCGTAATTCGTATCTTATTGTAAAGCTTGATCATTTTCTTACCATTTCTTTTAAATCATTTTTAAACTAACTCGTCTTAACCAATTTAGTTGCACAAATGTCTGACCTTTAACAATATCCACATAACATATTGAGAAAACTCTACACCTATTGTAGAGACGGTTAGTTAAGAAGTGCTAACTCCCTTGGAGCCTTAGCTTATTTAGAATATGTTTTAGACGTTTAGTAATTTAATTGAATTAAATTATAATTTCAATTAAACTTTAATTACAATTATAATTAATTCTAATTAAATATCAATTATATTTCAATAAGATTCAATATCTCATATTGGTCCTTATTTATTAGATATCTCATATTTAATCATAAAGCTTCTCAAACTTTATATTCAAGTCTAACTTGATTCAAACTCATTTTCTCTCTTCAACTTGTTCTTTGTGTATAGCCCATTAGATTCTCAAATATGTTAGTAATGGAGATAAATTATAACCCAAAATCATATTTAGGATTAGATAAATTAAAACCCTTTAATTTATCTTTAATTACTAATTAAATAATTTATATCCATAGATCAAGATTGGCATTTAGTAACACATCATAATCACCCAAATATTTAAAAATGTTAAAGTAGTTTTGACTAACCTTTTTCGTGCATGATTTTCTTGTATAATTCAATCATTTTATCATACTATATTCTAATTAGACAGAATATAAAATTAATGTCTACTATATTTAAATCCAATTATGTTAGTACTCTACTATTAATAATTGATTCAATTAATGTCATTTAAAAATTACTTTCAAGTTCCATTGCATCGTCACCAAGGATTTCTCAAATTTCCATCGTTGCCAAGGATTTCTCAAATTTCCATCTTAGCTAAGGATTTCTCAAATTAATACTAATCAAGAATAACGAAATATTTTTCCTAATTAATTTGGGGTAGTGAATCATATATTAATCACTGAACTACCTTCATATAGTTTATGTTATATCCAATGACTACCGATTAAGCTACCTTTGACTAGAATAGGTCATAAGTAGTATCAAAATATAGCAATTCCTATATGAGATAATTTTTTAGATTTCAAGTTAAAGGATAACTTATACAATCATCATAATGATGATTTCCATAAATATACAAGTAATGTTCTAAATGAAATTCTTATATGGGCCATATATCTAATGGGTAATGATTGAGCTAGCCTTAGCTAAAATAGGTCATAAGTAGTATAAAAGTATAACCATTTTTATATGAGATAATTTTGGAAATTTCAAGTTAAAAAATAACTTATACAATCATCATAAAGAAAATTTCCGTAGACAAACAAGTGATGTTCTCATATGGGTCATATATGTAATGACTACCGATTGAGATACCCTTACTAGAATATGTTATAAGTAGTATAAAAATATAGCAATTCCTGTATAAGATAATTTTGGAGATCTCGAGTCAAATGATAACTTATACAATCATCACAATGAGAATTTCTATAGACATACAAGTAATGTTTCAAATAGAATTTTAATATGGGTTCAATTCAGTGAACTTATTCTCTAACAAGTACCCACACATTTGTTTAAGTATTTATATACTTTAGTCTATGAGATTGACTACTTCCTTTAAAGGAAGAAACATAACATTTGCTAGTCTTTTAACACTTTCTTAATATCTAGTTTCAAGAGAATAATGATTATGAACAATTTAAGGATAATATGTAAATGTAATATTAATCTTATAATTATGATCTCATCGTAATTTTATTTGCAATTTATATTTATCTCATGGGTTTTATCATATATATCTTAATCTGTAGAAGAAAAGGAATGTATATAAATAATTATATTACTAAACTATAACCAACCGATTGATTGTAGGGCATAAACCAATAATGTATTGTTTCTCTCATATTCTTAGGTCTTCTTTCACTACTTTGATTTATGTTTTTATGTTAACTTAATGCCATTATATTGAAATTATACGAAAAGGTTGGTGCTTTAGACACTACGAAAAAAAAGTGCTTTAGGCAATGACATGTTTATAATAGTTTAAAAATGTGTTGATAAAAATTAATATATTGCAACATTATTTAAAGTGATGCCTTTAATAATATTAAAAAGTAACAAAAATAATAATTTGTCGTTACATATAAGAAAAGACAACAAAATTAAAAAATGTTACAATAAAGTCTTATATATGTAGCATTTTGAATTGTTGTTATAGTTTACTAAAGGATATTATATGATATCATGTTAGTGGGAAATTGATTAACATCACATTGCATACATATGTTTTCAAGTGGAATAAAAAAACATAAAATAAATGATAGGTTCAACGCAGCGATGACCCGCGGAGTCGATGAACCCACAACCTACATCAGATCACCACCATCTCCAGTTTCCTCGTGATTTTGAAGCCAGCTTTTCCAGTAGCTGGCCGTCATCCATAGACATTGGTCATGTCTTTGAGCTCCCTGCCAAGGCATCGCAGTGCAAGCCATGAATTCGATTAGGTACTAATAAATTCAATTAGAATAAAGAGGGTTTCATGAAATATATTGGGTAAGTTAAATTAGCCTTTTAACGCGTTATCTAGTGTTTCTTCATTTATCAAAATTGTTTAAAACTAGGAGTGCAACAGAAATATCTTCAATTTTCTCATTCAAATTCACTGGCTGTGATTTGATAGATTACACATCTTTCCTATTCATCTCTCTAACATTTATTGTTTATGTTGAATTCTAGGTACGAATGTTTGTTTCTTTAGTGAACTAATATTCTAGATTCTAAAAGTAAAGCTTGATATTTGGTTTTTGATATTGAAAGAGGAAATATGCTCTCTAATTCTACAATACACTTCTCTATTAAACTATTATGTGGTTTGGTATGTATCCCTAAAATTGTGTATATTGCTCTCATCCTATATCTCTAAGACCAAGTAAGATAGGGGGATGTAATAGGGCCAAATGATTGAATTATCAATATGATAGATACTTGCACTCTATTGTATGATATTCTCCCATTCAATCGATGGTTTATTGAGGAAATGCTTTATCCATGTCATCCTCCATGATTCCTTAGAAAATTCACATTAAAAGAATAGATGTGATGTAATTTCTGCTACTTAGTTATCAGGTTAATGCTCTTTTTGTTGCTTAGTTAAGTTGAATTGTAGGTTATGAACATAAAGTTGTAGCAATGTAAAAGGTTGCTTTTGTATCCTTTCCTTACTATTTCAACTTTATTCCTATCAAATTTTTCTAGTTTGCATAAACACTTAGTTAGCATGTTGTGTACGTTCTCGATATATAAGCAATTTGTTATATCTATTCCTTTTCTCTTCATAGCTAAACCAACCTTCTCCTTTGGTTGATGTAGACAAGATTTTGACCCTCCTTGTTGAAAGTGAGGTTTCTTAAATAAAGCCCTCCTGAGATTGAATTCCAGTTTAGTCTCATAACTTGGGTAGTTGTAATTCATATGGTTGATTAAGCCTTTCGAAATTCACTTTATACTTGTGATAAAGGTAAGTTAATGGAGCTTTTACATTACGGTTAAAGTGTAAGTCTTCTAATTGCTTGCAAAATAAGACTCAACTCTACTAAGTACTACATATACACCATTTTTATTGTTCTTTACAAGTTCTTGCTTAAGCCTGTCAGGCCTTAATTAGTAAAATTTTGAGAAAGTAATTAAAAGGAAACTTGCCATCTTTCATTGGCCTTTTCTATTTTCTAGGTGTCAGAAGATGAACAAACAGGAACTTGTTTCTCTACACAAGTTCACTTCAGTTTAGCATATCAGGAGTGCTATTAACTCAAATATATCAAGCATAGCGATGTTATGCTTATCATCATTAGAATCCTGAGGAATTAGGTTATTCTTTTTCTTTAACTTTGAACTTATAAAACAAAAATAAGAATAAGAAAATACTGCAGTCTTACATGAAGACTCTTATAATCTTTTAAGATGACATCTTTGTTCAAGGTGTGGATTTTGATCGAATATATCTTGGAAAATCATTTCCTTCTACAAACTGAATGGCATGTAAACTATCAAGAGGTATTTCAAAGGTCAAATTTATCTGCCAAGTTTCAACGGATTTCATCCTCCATTTCATGCAGATATGTTTATGAAAAATCTGCTTTTACCATGGTATGTCCACTTTGACCATAAATTTTGTTTTCTCTTTCAAAATTCATCTCTAAGTCTAATGTCTTATATTTCTGTGTTACAACATTAAGTTGTAGGATTTTAATTGTGACTTGCTTGTTTTTATTAAAATATGACATTGTAGTTTCTATATCACTCACTTATTATTGGCCCTGATCTTGTAATGTTTTCCTGATTTCTGTGACTTTTCTAATTATGATACAGATTTTTGTTTATAGCTTTCTTTTATAATTTGGTATTAATCTCCTGGTGATGATCCTTTTGAATAGTCGAACTTTTGCTAGCAAGTTCGATCTTTGCCTTCCCTTCCATCAAAAGTCCATCCTTCCACTCATAAGCTCCTTATTTCCATTCCTATGCTTCTAGCCTTCTTGCGAGATCCCGAATGATTTCATTTCCTTAATTCACTGTTGTTGTACATTATCTTGTTATCTTTTTTGTTGAGATTAATTGCTTATGTTCATGCTTTCTGAATTTGTTCATTAAAAGAATTGAATTATTGTGTTGTTAGTTTTTGAACTATATTATTTGTCTAGATTAAATTAAGGTTACAATAAAATAATAGTATTTCATTTTTTTAGATATATCAACTAATTTGTGAGCATAGTAATTTTACAATTCTAATCTATTTCTTGTTTCTTTCTTTTTTTCTTTTTCTTTTTTTGTAGGATGGTGATGGTTGGGAGTGGACAAGGAAGTATTTCTTGAAAGATTTTTTAGTACCCATGTATATTAGTTTTGTTTAATATTTAGATTAATTCATTTATATTCCATATGGAATGGAGGATGATCTTGTAAATGAAAACTTTAGCTAGTGATTTTTTGCTTTTGTATTTTGAATATGTTAAAAGATTGAATTTTACAAGTCTTTATGGATTATATATCATATATAAATACATTATTTTTCATTTACATTTAATATTACGTAGACAATTAAGACGTATTTCTTTTAATGTATATATGGATGTTACTTATATAATGCCAAGAGTTTGCTTACGTAATATCTATTTAAAATTGTTGCTATAGTTTGAAACTAAAGTGTTCCTTCAGTTAAAAATTAAAACAATATTTTTTATTTTGTTGTTTAATAAAAAAAAAGTGTTATCTTGTAGCTATAACAGCGCCACTTTATTAAACGGTGTGAATTCTATTTCCTTAATAAAAAAACAACGACAATTGTACTTATATTTTTTTCTGTTGCCTAAAGTTCTTTTTACTGTAGCGAGACTTTTTCTTTATTTTGTTTTTGTTTGGCAATATATGGATGCTAGGTTCATCAATATCATTACACCAGGTAACCACTGATTCTGAACTACTTTGACAAGAAACTGCCCCCGTGTGATGTGAGGCTTGGACAAAGAACAACGAGTTCATTGCCTTATTTACATTTGTTTATGGGATGAAATAAATAGGATTGGGTAACTTGAAAGACCTTTCTGCCACTGCAAAACCTAACAAGTCATTCCACTGATCTCCAGAATTACCGTGAATCTTATAGCCTTCTTCTACCAACTCTGATCTCTTTTTAGATTTGAACACTCTTGCTGATTCGCCCTCGTCCGAAATACCCCTGTAGAGTTGGTTTAAAAGCAGAGGTTAAGGGTATGTTAATTTGCACATGTAATGTTAATGACCGTATCATACCTCAGAATTAGTCTTTCCCAATCGCTGTATCCAGCAGAAACAAGATTCTTCACTGTTGCACTTCTTTGATACTCACTCCTCCCAGTTAACAAAAACACTTTGAAACCCATTTGTTTCACCTTCTTGTAAAGCTTCAAACTTGCAGGCAATGCTGGTGCCTGCCCTAATTCCACCCACTTGTTGAAAGAAAACTCGTCGAAATTTTCTGATCTATGTCCAGAAACATAACAATTTTGGTCAGAGTTTATACACATTAGCAACAAAATGTTTCCGCGTGTCATATAAGAAGAATTCCTTTGTCTGAAGGATGGCTTACTACACACAAATTTACAGATGAACAGCACCCACTCGATCGAAAACGTATCACACAATCCAACGGCTAGAGTTGAGTTACTCACCCGTATCCATGGAGTTGATAGTATGGTAAATTGGAGACCAAGGTCTCGTCGATATCGAAGACCCAAGCATCCTTACCATTATCAGCAATCTCGATGCTCTGAGCGAAGGCCAGCGAGTCCGAAGCAGCAATCTCCGAGTCCGAGAGGTACTTATCACCGTTCATGTAGTCCTCCACATAGCTCCAGCACCTCGATGGAACTGACCTCCAGTGACCGGCGTTGTTGGTCTCCACAGATAACCTCCAGCTCCCGCAAAAGAGATCGTCGTCGTTGCGGTAGCTGGGGAATCGGAGGGCGGATTGCGATACGGCCTCGTAAATGAGGCAAAAGAGGAGGAGTGAGAGAAGAAGGGATTGGAAAGCAGCCATTGGAGAGAAGAAGGGGTTTCTTTCTATGGTTTTGGCCTCTCTGTCACCGGTCCATGCGAGAGAGAGGCTTGTAGGGAGATCGCTCGATGATGGCGATCGATGAAGAGACAGACAGGTATAGTTTTGGTTAGAAAGAGGCCTTTTTATTAGATTACGGTATCGTAGAAATAACAATTCGCATCGTTTCTCGGTGTTCAACCAACTCACGTTTTCCTTTTTCAAGCTCAGCCTTTCTAGTAGTGTTAGCTTTTGTTATAACCAAGTCCACGTGTGCTTCTTGTCACGAAACCAGTAGGCCAAAATAGTAAACGGTTTGTTATGATCTTATGCAAGCCATTATGCATTTAAGTATCAAAACATAGTTGTAGTATGTTAAGAGTTTAGTTGCTGTAATCCCTATCCCTTCCTCTCCTTCCTTCCTGTAAATAGAAAATGCATCTTCTTCTTCAGTTTCATAACAACCCCTATTCATTTTCTTTACTGTTCATGCGTCCAGTTCCAGTCTTTCTAGGAACTCCTCTAAGGGGAATCCACTCTCTCTTAGCTATATCATACTAACTAATTTGCTAGCTTCTGTATTAAAACACCAAGTTCTTTGTTTTATATCAAATTATTATGGTTCACCCGTGGGATATGTTTCCTTTTATACATATATATTCACTTTTAATCTCCAGAATAGATTGGACAACATCGAGTCGAGTGCTTTAAACCTATTTTCACTTTTGAATTTTACATGCACGCACCTTTTACTCTTTTTGTCTGGATAAGGGGCAGACTGCTCCAAGCCTGATTCATTTAAGGCCTAACCTTTGTGTTATATAATTATAAGCATGTTTTCAGCAAGTTTGAAGAGGATTCGTGTTTTATTTATGGTAGATCTTAGGCTCTGTTTGATTGGATGTAAAGTTTTTAGTAGAATAGAATGATTTATATTAAAATGGAATGTAAATAGATGAAATATTAGAAAATTGTTATTTGGGAGGAATGAAAAGGTTCATAATATAATATCACTATAACAAACTGGGTTTTTAGCTACAAATTTAAATGTCGCTAAAGAAAGAAAAATCGTCGTAATTATTAATGTGTGACAACTCCATTTCATCGCCATAATCGTTGACGAATCCCGGTAACAAAACAACATCGACGACGTTTCACATAAGTCGTGAAAATATGTTTGAGACAAATAATTCGTCGAGAAAACTTATTACTGACGATAGAGAGGAACGTCGGTAATGGCTTTGCTCGATGTTTTCTTTTGGTAGATCCATGAAACCTTATGTGTCAGTATTTATTTTTAGTGACGATTTGGTTTTAGTAGCAGAAAACTTTTAGCTACCCATTCTTCCTGTAGGGAAATATTTTTAGAGACGTTTTTTTAAACGTAGGTAGAAAGCTTTTGTGACGAACTAGGTTTGGTCGCTAATATGATTTTGTGACGATTTTTGTTTGGTAGCAAAAATGTTTTAGCTATGAAAGGTTGGTTGTAGCGTAGCTAATACTTTTTACTGACGTTGATTATACGTAATGAATTAGTTTTTATGACAAATTTCATTTGATAGCTAATAGTATTTAGGGACAAATTTTAATTTTTAATTTAATAATTTTTATAATTTTATAAACGAATTTATTTTAATTTATTACAATTTTTAAGACTTTTTTTGACGAATTATTTTTGATAGCTTGTATTATTTAGTAACAATTTTTAATTGTGAAATTTATAATTATTTTAATTGTTAAAAAACGAATTTATTTTAATTTATTACAAATTTTAAGACTTTTTAAATATTTTTAAATAATCATAAATTGAAATTAAATAAACATATAAAATGGAATGCATTATATATAAAACAATATTTACATTATTTACAAACTAAGAGTCTGAATCTGAGTCACTAGCACTAACTTATGAAGAATCTAGAATTTGTATAACCAATTTTTTAAGGTTGCTAATTTATTTTAGTCCCCGATTTAACTTGTCTTCTGTACATTGTAATTTGTCTTCTGTACGTTGTAATTTTGTCTTCAGTACCTAGGTTTCCTCTTGAAGCGCTGTCAATAATGTTGATAGTAAGGAAGAGCCTCCAACAGGCTTAGGGTCATACCCAAGGCCTTTGAAATAACTCGATCGTATACCAAGAACATTGTTGCAAATGTCATCGACATTGGGCTAATTTCCTTTAGCCAATGACGTCTGCAACAACTCCTGCATCTTGTTCTACAATGTAAAGTAGAAAATGGAGTTAACTTAGAAATTATTAATTAATATTATATAGAAAAATAAATTGTAATATTAATTTATTTATACTTACATAATTACTTTGTATCTCTTCAGACGTCCATCCT
>JANIIA010000191.1:17391797-17415453 GCA_027478495.1 Erythroxylum alaternifolium | reverse complement strand
TTGCTTATGATACAAACTACACAATAGATTTTTGAAATTTTAGTAAGGGTAACTTTCATATCATTAGGCACATTGAAGATGTATAAGTGCTAAACTGAATTACTTTCACTTATCATTGAAATTGGAGTTAAACATATCATCATTTTATTCTAAAACAACATTTACAGAATATACCTCTTAACATTATTAATCAAGAAATGTCAACATGGTGACTAGTTCTGGATGGCCCTAATTCATTCCGTTAGAAGGAATGTGACAAAATTGTCCTTACTAAAAAAAATAAATAATGAAGCAAAATATCCACTTCATACTATAATCATCGTTTACCTTCTATGGCCGATCTTATGCTTCAAGGTGTGTAGTATCATCCGAACAACGATACTTTCCTTTATATGTACATCTCATTTCCTTTTATGAAGCTATTATATATATTCACATTTGATGGTATACACTACATGTTGTTTTAAGTTTCCTTGAATCTTGAAGATGACATGTATGCTTATAGAGGCGAGAGCGATGTCACAACTGTACATAAAGGATTAGAGAAATCGGTTGTCTTAGAAACTTCGTCAATTCCATAAACTTCTTCTGGTCATTCATGTATACATGTCACTTCAATTTCAGTTCGTTTAACAGTTTACTAATTTGACAATATATAAGTTCTATACTGATTGTGTTTTAGGTAAACCTTTTTGCACTGGCAATTCATCTGGAAAACTTGTCTTCTATACTAAATCTAGCGACTCATTTATTATATCCTCTACAGGTTTAGCTATAACAAAAACGTTGTAGCAAGAGAGTGCGAAAAACCTTACACCTGAGGGAAGAACTATTATGCCTTCGAACGTGCAAGGACCCTTCTCAGGAATCCAGATATCAAGAACTCATTTACCTTTATCGACTCTCATGTCACTTGAAATCCAAAAAAATAATTATATCATTGTCATTTAGCGAGTTAATCAAATGAACTCAGCATTAAAGTTGAATTATTGTTGTATCTGTAAGAATTTGTCAAGCAACCTTTCTACTAGTTAGGAGTCAAGCTACGTACTATTGAAAGTGAACTGTTATTGTTCTTGTTTTATGACTGTATAAATTGTTAAACTTCTAATTCAAAGTTCGTACTACTTCATATATTATATTATTATATTGATATAATTATTTAAAATTTTTATAACTAATTTTTACAATGTTAGTAAATATTAATGATTAATTAATACTACTGTTTAACACTTAAAATTATGTTGTATGTATTTTTTCAACAATATATTGTAAACATTCAAAACAAATCTTCAATAAAACATATCTTAACTATGATAGATTATAAAAATGTTAGTTTAACAATTTTGATAAATGTCAACCCTTTGGTGACGATTTAGGTAAATGGTCACCAAATGTGTTGCAAATTACTGTAGTACCTTTGATGACAATTTTTAGAAATCATCGTCGAATGTGCACCAATTTTATAACGTTGCAGAAAAAAACGTTGCTAAATGTTTGCTTCATTGAATTGGATACTGTTTTGCTTGGTACCAATTTTTGGCTAATAGAACAGGTACGTTCGTACGATATGGTATTCAAATATGTGACTTGAATGGGATCATTTGTAACATTAAGATAGAAAGTGCAAAAACATTATAAAAAAGGGCAAATATTTCAAGTTTTAAAGAACTATTAGCTTTTTTCGTTCAACTGTACACTTTTTCATCGCTATGGATGTCTCTACTATTTATGTCAAGTACAAACCCAGCAAAACAACCAAAGTCAACTACCAAAATCAACCACCTCCAAAAGCCGATTAACCAGGCGTGCTCCCAGAAGGAGGAAAAAAAGCAAAATCATTAAGAAAGCAAAAAAGGCATTGCTCAAACCAACAGTTATTGAGTCCGTCAATGAGCTAGAACTTATTGGTTGTCATGGCAATGGCAGGATGAGAAATGGAAACGGGCAGGTCCTAAGCAAACTTGTCTTCTTCGTCATGGCAAAGTTCTTTTCTGAGTTTGGTGGAGAACAGCTTGCAAGCATCCACGCTAAGATCGATGGCAGCTGAAAGCGCCACAAAAAGGGCTGCATCAGCCATGCAAGTTACATGCTGTATCCCTATTTGCACCACTGGTTTGCTTACTTTGCCTTCACCTTCCACCGTTGAGCACATTACAAAACCCTTTACCGGTGATAACGAACTCAACGCAGAATCCCTCATAATCCTACTATCAATGCAGAACTTTCCACCTTTCCTAACATTCATTGTGCCTTCAGCAATGGGGATTCCGGTGTTGGGTCCATTGTTCATGACGAGCTCGAATTTGTAGCCCAAGCTATCCATTGGGCCTCTCTCTCGCCATGCCTTCAGGCGACCCCATGGTTTCCAGCTGCTGACAGAAAATCCATGAGGCCGGAGGATTAGCCACGAACCGGGGTTGGATCGGGACACGCGATCTGATCCTGGTGAAGGGACAAATGGGGTGACCATGGAAGCAGCTGCAACAGGAGAGCCAGAGAGATCGTATATCATGATCATCCACCCCTTACGTTCCCTTCCTGCTCTTTCTTTATCACCGGAAAATGTTCTCGTCCAACCTCTGTTTTGCTTTCGATTGAAATCCGATGGGAGGGACCTGATTTTCAGTGGAAACTGAAAGTTAAAAAGCAGGTAACATGGAATAGTCAAACAGGAATATTGACAATGAGCTTAAGTACGCTAAGATTCCGAGCAAATATGTGCACATGAGGCTATGCGTAGAACAGAACTCTTTGACCCAACTAGTAACGAAACCACCATGTTTATGATGGTTAAACAAATAATCATTACCGTGTTCAATATGGCAATCTCTCCGAAACATGTGCAACATAACTACTTGACGCCCTAATTAATTCACCCCTAAAGAATAAACTTGCAAAGAATATTGTCATTATGAGATTAGATAAAAGTCGAATTTCCTCTAGTCTCCAGGTAAGGTAGGAAAGAAGCTGTGGATAATTGAGGTCAATGTTAATAAAAATTGAAAATGGCAACGGGTCAGTAGGAAATCAGGAACGTGATAGTTGGTAACAACTCCCACACCTATCAAAGTAATCGACACTCCACATGGCTACAGTTATACTTGTCAAGATAGCACAATTATTGAGTGGGAAAGAAACCACTAATCAGTTGATTTAACCATCTAATCATGATTAACCACATAATGAATAAGAAAACTGAACCAAACCAACCAGGGAATATAATTAAATTTCATAAATTACCCAAGGTTGAAAATGTAAAAAAGGATGAAACTTTTTACCGAGTTCTTAAGCTCCGTTCCGCCGTAAACTTGCAACTGAAAACAGGCTGGCGTATATTCCCTTGAATCTGCAAGACCACTGGGCTACACTCCGGTTCACCACCGAACTGGAAGACAAATCGTGGGTCCTGTTCAGAACGCACCAAAACGTGCAGCCGAGCCGCCGTCTTATCCTGTTGACCCCCAAGCTTCAACCATCCATTTTGAAACACAAGCGACCCCGCCTCGGCATTCTCCAAATTAACGTTGACCCGAACCCGACCAAGCAGCTTACTCCTGCTCGCTCCACAAGTACTTCCCATCGTGCCGGTGTACACAGAAATATGAAGCGTGATGGACTTGCCGGAGAGAAGACGGAGGGTTGTGGCGTCGAGGTGGAAGCCGGCAACGGAAGTTGTAGATTCAGGAGCAGAATCACCACCGTTGGAACACAGAGGCAAAAGGGCAGTTTGAGAGGGAAAGCCTTTGATACGTAATTTGCAGAAACATGGAGTAGCCGAGGGGTGCACGCCGGAGCCGGCGGGTCTGGTGGCCAACGGCAGTTTCAGAGCAAGTGATTCGACGGTTAAGCAAAAGAACGGGCAAGGATCCATATCCCAACTCAGTTTCTCTCCCTCTCTAAATATCTGTAGAAGAAGAGAAGAAAGTTTGGTTTCACTTTTTTATTGATGCTGTATTTGGTTTAGCGAGTAGATTCAAGGATTGGGCTGGAAATGTACGTCGCATAGAGAGACAGAGAGCCTGGGGAACATCTATGCTTGAACTAGTTTGAAACCTATCATGAATCGGCCACTCTCTACATCTGTTATAAGCTGTTTCTGTGTTTTGTTGTGGAAATTAATAAAAATAACTGTGCCAATAACAAGACCAAAAGAGAACGATTACTGCCATGCACGAGTTCTCGTAATTGTTATGTAATCTGAAGTTTTGTTTTGAGCCTTATCTCGGCAAACTGTTGTGGCTAAACGCAGCACTGTAAATAATAAATATTAAAATTGATGTATAAATAATTATTAATATTAAAATAAAAATGCCATGCTTTTAAAATGCGACGATACATTGGCGATAAAACGGAAAGGAGGAATGGGATACGGTACTGGTGGGAATAGGCGGAGGACCCCATACAGCTGTGTTAGTGCCGTCATCACTCACCACCTTCTCATCAGCTGATCCAAGTTTTTTAAAATCTAAATGCATTTTTTTAAAAGAATATTTGAGTGAAGAATCCGAAGATAATAAAAAATATCGACGTGGCAACAGTTTTAGATGGCCGTTTCTGTGACGCCGTCATGCAATCCGTCCTCTTTTTCTCACTCAAAATTAACTCATTTTGGATACTGAAGGAATATTATTAGAATATGCAAATGGCATTCCCATGTTTCGGGTTATAGATCATTATACATTAGGAGTCCGTAGTTGAATCATTGACAGGTTCATAAGCTAGAAATCTATAATGCTTTGGACAAGTCACCAACTTACCAATACCAAAATGCTAAATTTTCCAAACCAACAACGCCACTCCTTGTTGGTTTTAACATAAGATTATTTTGGATAATTTATCATTGAAACCCCCTAAGTACTACGCCTCGATTCTAACCAACAAAAACTGTTGTCGTTGTCTCCAAGTAGGATTTAATACCACAATTTGATTTTTAGTGACTTAATGGGAGGAAATGAAAAAAAAGAATTATTATATATCCGACTTGAAATTATGATAACGACTTACATTAAAGTTCCATTCAACATAAAAAAGTTAAAGTTCAAACATTGGCAGCTTAAATAATTTTTTTTGAAATTGGAATTACCATACATAAACACACTTTAGACTTAATGAATGGCGTTCGATATAAATGGTACAACCAACCACAAAAGCGTCACCTTCGAATGCTTATGTCTCCCTTTTATTTTTGCTCATGTTAAACATTGACTAATAATTTGTTAGAGATGGTCAGAAACGTTCGCTCTTTCCCTTTCTTCTCTTTACATACCTTAATGGTTATGTAAAGAAAAAAAGGACAAGATAAGTCGCTTTTTACTTGTTCTTTAAGTCTTATCCTCTCATTCCAAGTCCAACTTTTACGCTTTGAGAAGCAGGAGAACAAGAAGACTCAACAGGAATTCTCCCATTGACGTAGGCTCCCTTGTACTTGACTTGCGACAAGGAGCGCGGGACTCAATGTTGTTGGCATAACCATCTTCTATTCAAACCATCGTGTTTATTTTGTTCCCACCACACCAAAACCCGTTCATGCAAGTATTGGGATGTCAAGTGTAAGTACGAATCCCACGTTAGAAAAAAATGAAATTATGGAAGGACATATAAGTAGAAAGGACCCATAAACCTAATGCCTTAAGGTTTTGGATTAAAGTGTGGTGTCAAAGCCTATGAATATGTTCCCTTACTAGCCCATGATGTAAATCTCTCGTGAAAGTGGGCTCCTCAGATCCAACAAGTAGTATCAGAGACGATGGTTCAACAAGGGACAAGTATGGAGATGGTAGTCGAATCCCGTGTTTGCTTCACCACGAAGAAAAGCAAGGAGACTCCTGGTGGGCCTAGACCAATAGAGTAAAAAAGCTCTTGGTGATGCTATATACTTGAGCTGCTAAGCAAAAAGACTTTTTGATGTGTCCCATTGGTTGCAAATGCTTGGACATGCAGAACCAGTTACTTGTGTTGTAAGAGGGTTGGTGAAGTGGCAGGGCGCTGCAATTGAGGATGTTACTTGGGAGGATGCACGCTGGTTCTCCAAGTCCTATCCTTTTTTCTCCTTTAAGGACAGGGGACTTTAAGGAAGGAAGAATTGATGTGTCCCATTGGTTGTATGTGCTTGGACATGCAGAACCAATTACTTGCGTTGCAAGAGAGCTGGTGAAGGTGATCAAAACGCAGCTACAGCGGCACTCTTTCTCTTTCATGCGTGAAAAGCAGAGGATTACGTGGTGTTATGGGTTGTTAGATTTCCTTAGGATTTGGTCAAATAAAGAGTTAGTTGTTAACTATAATTGGTTACCTATTTTTTTAGCTTGTTATTTAGTTTCCTATTTGCAAGGCTTAAGGGCCACGATCTGTTAGGATTTGCATTTAATTTTGAGTTGTAATCTACTATAAGTATATATCAAGTTGGATTGAATAAAACTACGCAATTTATCTAAGATCTTGATTCTTTCTGCATACTTTTCTTCCCTATCTGTTCAATTTCTTCTAAATCTATCTTGTCTTAAATTATAATTTAACCAAAAATTATGATACATATCACTTTCACTCAAGGGAGAGCTCAAGCCTAATATGGAAGTTCACACTTGAGAGGAAGATTGTTGGGATGTTGAGTATGAGTAGGAATCTCACATTAGAGAAAGATGGAATTAGTGAAGGATATATAAGTGGAAATGATCCATAAACCTAATGCCTTAAGGTTTTGAGTTAAAGTGTGGTGTCAAAGTCCATAAATACGTTATAGATTGTAAGGGACTTTCATCTAGTTTATATCCTAGATTGTTTTGTGAGACTTTGAATCAAGTCTCTTGAGGAGGGTATGGATAACACACATGTGCACGAACGTGCATCTCCTGGCCTGATCGACATATAAATCTCTCCTCCTATATATACGATGCATGCATCTGCTCTCTTTTCTCTCTACTCCCCGTTGTCTGGATCTTTTCATTCTATCCACACAATGCTCCATAGACAGACCCTTTTACACACATTCTTATTTGTTCTATTTTGCTTTGATTATTTTTAATAATTCTCAAAGACAAATCCTACTTTTTCCTTTGGAGTGTACCAAAGCTGGTGAAAAACGTGTTAACTCTAGGGTCGAATCCCATTGTCTTACTACACCGTAAAGGAGGAATATCTAACTTAAGGCTATGGTTTCATGACGCCTTGAATTCAGGTAAGTTGTTCCAATTTATTTTTATTTGGTACTATTTCATTATTTCACTTACAATCTAAGTCGAAAAGTGTTACATTTTTCTGCTCTGTGATAATTTTGGTATAAGTCAAAATACTGTGTTGCTACATGTTTATTTCGGTATAAGTTGGAATATTGTAATGTTCTTACTACTGTGTTAGTTGGAATACTGTTTGTTCTTGCTACTATTTTCAGATTCATTATGTCATCTGCGAATAAGATGAATGTAGGTTTTGCCCTTACTGTTTCCTACATCGATTCTGCCCCTATCACTATAACCTAGAGAATTATAAATGACCTAATGATATTAAAGCCTCTAAATGAGAGAAATTTTAAACGATGATCTGAGAAAATTCTGTTTTACTTTTAGCAATATGAAATTGATTATGTACTATTTCAAGATATTCCTAGTGATAATACCGATCCTAAGACAACAAAGGATAATCGTATCATTAAGGGAGTGTTGCTCAACCATATGATAAATTTGTTATTTCATATCTATTGCAAGTACAAAACTGCCAAGAAATTTTTGGAAGCCTTAGAAGTTAAATGTGGGACTAATGATGTTGGTACAAAGAAATACGCAATTACTAGGTGGTTAAAGTTTACTGTTGTTGATGATAAGCCCATTATGGATCAATTACATGAGTATGAAAACCTAGTTACTGAAATCCTTGCTAAGGGTATGAATATGTGTAAGTTGTTTCAAGCTAATGCCCTTATTGAGAAACTGCCTACCTCATGGAATAAGTATAAAACGCAATTGAAGCATAAGAAAAAGGATATAAAGCTACAAGAATTGATCGGGCATATAAAGATTGAGGATGCCAACCGTACATAGGATAAGGCCAAATCACTCACCCTTATTCATGTAGTTAAGGTTAATGTGATAAAACACAAAAATGCAAGTAACTTCAATAATAATGGTGGATAAAACAAGTCCTTCAACAACAAGCATGGTCAGTTTAAGTGCAAAAGGATTGATGGTGACTGTTGGTGGTGCCATAAGCTAGGCCATCTTGCTGCTTTTTGCTAAGATAGAATTAAACAAGAGAAGAAGGAACAAAGATAGAAACCATGGCAGTCCGGGAAAGGAAACTGGAAGGCATACCAATAGAGTCACCAGAAGAGCTTTGGTAAGCCTCAAGCTAATATGGTCGAAGCTGGTGATGATGACTAGGAGATCATTACTGTTGTGGTGTCCGAAGTCATCTTTGCTAGAAACTTGGTCGATTGGATAGTTGATACAAGAGCTACATGCCACATCTGCACTAATAAAGACATGTTCAAGGAGTTGAATGATGCTACTGATGGTGAATTCGTGTACATGGGCAACTCCAACAGAGTTCCTATATAAGGAATTAGGAAGGACACTCTCAAACTCACTTCTAGAAAAGTTTTGGCTTTAGAAAATGTTTTATTTATCCCTGATGTTTGTAGAAACTTGATTTTTAAAGCATTACTTAACAAGGCTGGTGTTAAACTTACTTTTAATTCTGATAACCTAGTTCTTTCTAAGAATGGGAAGTTTGTTGGTAAAGGATTTTGTAATGGGTCGTATTTGTACTTAACATTGAAATGAATGCATTTACTTCCTTTACTTATATTGTAGAGTATCTAGAACTATAGCACTCTAGACTTGGGCATGTGAATGTGAGGTCAATTAAAATGATGCAAAACTTAAACTTGTTTCCTAACCAGATTACTAATGAAATGGAAAAATGTCAAATTTATGTTAAGGTTAAACACTCTAAGAAACCTTTTAAGTCTGTAACTGAGAGAGAGTCACAATTGTTGAACTTGGTGCACACATATTTGGGTTATTTTAAGAATGTGAGTAAAGGAGGCATGAGCTATTATATTACTTTTGTGGATGATTGTTCTAGATTTACTAAGGTTTGCGTATTGAAAAATAAAAGTGATGCAAAGGAAATATTTATGAAATTCAAAGTTGAGGTTTAAAAAACTAATTGGAAAGGAAAATTAAAAGATTAAAGTCTAATCAAGGTGGTGAATATAGTACTAATTTTCGTACTGATTATTGTGGAAATGTTGGGATTATTCATGAGTTTTCAACCCCTTATACACCTGAACAAAATGGAATAGTCGAGAGAAAAAGGATATGCTAAATGTAATGTTGATTTCCTCAAGTTTACTAGACTTTAAGTGGGGGGAAGCTATTCTTTCAGCTCGTTATATTCTAAACGAAGTCCCTTATAAGAAAGTATATTGAACCCCTTATGAAATTTGGAAAGGTTATCCACCTAACTTGCATTTTTTGAAAGTGTGGGTGAGTCTTGCTAAGGGTGCTCCACATTTATGGTTAAAAGAGAGAGATCTAACATTTATAGACTAATTATAGAATTAAGAGATGCAGTGTTCTTCGAGGATATATTTCCTATAAAAGTGAGTGTGCACATTCCTATAGAAATTTGAAAGCGAATTTTTTAAACTATAAAATTTCACCTCTTGTGATGTTGATTCTTGCATTTATGTGAAATTTGATGCTAATAGTTATGTGCTCATAACTCTTTATATGGATTACATGCTGAGTTTTGGTATTAGCTTATCTATCATTGATACTACTAAGAGTTTGCTAAAGTTTTCCTTTGATATGAAAGATTTTGGACTTGTGGACTTTATTTTGGGAGTCAAAGTTAATAGGACTGACTCTGGTTTTAGGTTAAATCAAACTCGTTATTTTGAGAAAATTTTGAAGAAGTTTGGTTACTATGACGTTGAACCAGTCAAGACTCTGTATGATGCTAGTGTTGCTTTAAAGAAAAATCTTTGTGATAGTGTAAACCAAACTAAGTATGCTAAAATTTTTAGTAGTGTGATGTTCTTAATGAACTATTGTCATCATGATATTGTATACTATATGAGTAGACTTAGTAGGTATGATATTGCATACTATGTGAGTAGACTTAGTAGGTATACTCATAATTCTAATCAAGAGCATTGGAATGCATTGATTCGTTTGTTGAGATATTTGAGGGGTACTATGCATTATGGATTATCTTTTGGTGGTCATCCTCTTATATTAGAGAGGTATTCTGATGCTGACTGGGTTACGGAGAGTGATGATATATACTTTACTGATGGTTATCTTTTTATCTTGGTAGGAGCTGTTATGTCTTGGAAATCATCCAAGTAAACATGTATTACAAGATCAACAATGGAGGCTGAGCTTATGGCTTTGGAGCTGGAAGGATGAGAAGTTGAGTGGCTAAGGAATCTCTTAACAGATATCCCACTTTACGAAAAACCAATTCTTTCTATGTTCCTTCATTGTGATTCACACGTTGCCATTCATATTGATAAGAATAAGGAATATAATGGCAAAAATAGACATATCAGATTGAGACATAAAATTGTTTGTACTTTAAATGTACATGGTGTAATCTATCTAGACTATGTTAAGTCAGAGAGAAACTTATCTTTAAGATGAAACTAGGTTTAGAGCATGCTAAAGGGATGGGGTTGAGCCCAATTATTTGGTAACCTCATAATGGACACCCGTCTTGGAAAACCAAATTTAATGGGTCAAATGAAGTTATGTGGTGACTACTTACTTATACTTTGTTTATGGAATAAACTGATATACATTCAGTTGTTGAATTGTGTCCTTTAGTGTGTTTGATGAGGTTGGATGGTTTAATCCTTAATGAATTCCATAGCCCAAGTTTGGGTGGTGTGAGAAGTACACACTTGATAGACTCACCTACATGATTATGGGGGGGCTAACCATCCTCCTATGAGAGCTTTTAAGCTATCTCTCTGGAGCGATCATGAGAACAAGACATTTTGAGGCCATTATTTCTTTAGCAGGTTCTGTCTCTTAAATGTCTTAGACACTAGGTTCAAGACTTAGTTCACTAAATTGTTACAGATTGTTTCTTAATTTTTGGACCAAATGGGAGATTATTGGTGTTAATCTAAAACTTAGACTGACTCTATTTCTTTCTTTGGTTTGTGTCCCATATTGAAAACGTAAACTTTTTAGTTCCACTTGGTTAATACATACTTTTTAATGCTTGTCAGTTACCCAATAATGTGCATCACGTTATTACCATCATTATTTCAATAACGTTCATAACATTATTATGCAATGTTCATCACCTTATTACCGTAATTATGGCCAGCGTTCATAATGATATTAATATTCCCTTTTACGTTAATGTGTCTTTATTGCCATTGTCGTATAAATATCTCCTTCTATATATATGACAAAAGAATCTACTATGTTTTCTCTCAACTCCCCGTTGTCTGCATCTTTTCATTCTCTCCATACAACACCCTACAGACAGACCCTTTTATGCACATTCTTATCTGTTCTATTCTGCTTTGATTGTTTTTAATAATTCTCAGAGACAGATCCTACTCTACTCTTTGAAGTGCACACTGAAGATGTTGGAGAAGGTGTTAACCCTAGGGTCAGATCCCGTTGTCCTGCTACACTGTAGAGGGGAATTTCCAACTTAGGGCAGTGGTTTCATGATGTCTTGAATACAGATAAGCTATTCCAATTCATTTTTATTTAGTGCTATTTCATTATTTCACTTACACATATATATAATTTTTACCACATTCAAATAGGATAAATATATATAGTGATTTTGAGCTAAGGACATGAATGGTTAACAGATAAGGGGTATCTTTAAATTACTTAATCAAAGCATTTTAGTTTTAGCATTGACTTAGTGCATTTGAATTAATTTGAGAATATTAATGGTTAAGTAAAGTGTGTTTAAGCATTTTTCAATTAAATTACATAGATCAAATATTATGAGTTATGTCTTCTAGAATTTAAGAGTTTAGTGTGTTTAATTATATGTTAATGTATTAGTATGTATGTATGAGTGTGTGTGTGTGTATAGTTGGGGTGACATTATAAGTATGTATTTTGTTTTGTTAAATCATTTATCTCTTTATAGTCCCTTTTGAGAAAATACTTCTTCTCTTTTCTTCTTCTTTATCTATTAAATTAGTATTAAAATTAAAAATAATAAATAATGGTAATATAATTCCTTTCCAAATCCCAAAGATTACAAGCAATTAAGTTTGATAGTTGGTGCATTCAAATGAAGGCACTACTCGGTACATATAATTCATAAGACATTATAGAAAATGGTTACGAGGTTCCCAAAAATGCAACTATAACAAAAGTCAAAAAAAAGATCTTCTAAAAAGCACCAAGAAGAAGGATCAAAAGGTCGAGCCTTTTATTCACTTAGGATTGGATAAGGCCACCATTGAGAAGGTGTCTAGTGTTACTATAGGGAAGCAATTATGGTACATGCTTCAAGTAGCTTGTAAAAGAAATGGGATGATAAAAAAAATTTTCCTCCAAAATCTACAAAGTGAATTTGAAGTTATTTAAATGGAAGAATCTAAAAATGTGCTTGATTATTTTACAAGAGTCGCGATCATTATGAACCAAATGAGAAGCTTGATAAAGAAGGACTGATTTAAGGTGATTAATAAATCTTTCAATTAGCTAATGAGAAATTTGATGATATGGTGACTGCCCCTAAAGCAAATGAATTAAAAGATATGAAAATTGAAGAACTAAATGAATATTTTGAAACTTATGATGATAAAACTTACTAGAAGGAAGAAAGAGCCTGTGGAGCATGTTTGCAATCAAAGTTCACTTGGAAAGATAAGAAAGAAAAGAAAAATACAAGCTACAAAGGTCAAGGTTGCGGATGTATCGAGGTTATGAAAGAGGAGGAAACGGTTTCCAAAGATAGAAATTATCAATTTATTCTAAAAAAAAGGATGTGGTAAAGGAGGACCAAGGTCATATAAAAAAGATATGAAAAGTCTTAGGTGGAATACTACATTTATAATGAATTTGGTCATTATTCTAGGGAATGCAAAAGTGATATTAATCACTAGCCAAAAGGCTAACCTAAAGAGAAAAATAAAAAATAATAATGAGGTCGAGTCCACTATTTCAAAGATGGAAAAAAAATTTATACAGCTTAATGAGAGAGTTGGTAGTAATATTACTCTAAAAAATTATTCCAAAATTCCTGCAAGGGAGAAAGGTAAAATCTTGATACTATTAAAGACTAAAGAGTGAAAGTCACCAATTTATTTCAAATATCTATTGTGCTCCATATATGAAGCATAATAATTTGAATATGGATTAACTATTAGAGAAATGTAATACTTTTTCCACAAAAGATTGTAGCTTGTTTTGGAAGAATGATGTGTATCATCATATTACTAGAGCACCTATGGTAAAGAATCACTCATTTTTGTTACCTATACAAATATACATTTTTAAATACTTGACATTGTGTTATAAAGAACTTATATAGTCATGACATTTCAAATTTAGGCATATAAATTTCGGGGAACTCAAAATGATGGCAAACAATAATATGGTAAGTAGTTTGCCCCCAATTAATCAACCTAATCATTTATGTGAAGGATGTTTTATTAGGAAGCAAAGTTGAAAAATCTTTCCAAAAGAGTCTTAATCAAGAGCTTTAAGATCACTACAATTAATTCATACTAACTTGTATGTGCCTATTACTCCAGATTCTTTTGGTAAGAACATGTACTTTATTTTATTTAATGATTAGATTATTAAAAAAATATTTGTGTACTTTACAATAATAACAACATTTTAGTAAAAATTTTATTGAGATGCAGAATTTAAGGAGGTCCAAAAGTACATAACCTTGTCCCTAATTTATAGAGAGGCAATTTTCAATAGACTGATAAGAAAAAAAGAAAAAAATCAAGACTAGAATAAAAGATAAAAATAAAAATACAGATTAATAATAGATACATACTAAAATAATAAACGTAAAAATAAAAATAAAAGATAATAGTAATAATTACATTAAATATAAAATAAGATAAAGAATAAAAATAAAAGATAAAATAAGTAATCAAATATACAAATATGAAAGGAGACAAAGAAATAAATAAAATAAAAAACCATTATAACAAAATGTTTAGGCTAGGTAAGAAAATATTTAAGTTAAATAGCTAAAAGAACAATACTACATATTAAATGTTGATGCTAAATACAAGATATAAGATTTGAAGGAAATGGTTTAAGAGACCTATAAGACAGAGAAGGATATCTCTATATGAGATCTTTTATGTATATCTTAGTACGCTAAAATTTTTTGTTAAGGGTCGCGTCCTCGATTAACTCTAACAAAGTCATATCATTCTTGATCACTTCCTTCCTATTCTTCTTAAGCCTCCCTCTTTTCTTTTTACAATCTTTAAGTACAATCTTCTCGCATCTTTTTACTAAAGTGTCAGGATGTCTTCTCATAACATGTCTAAACCATCTAAGCCTTGTCTCTTTTAAATTTTCATCAAAATTAGTCACCTTTAATATATCTCTTACCATTACATTCTTGAATTTATCTCTTCTAGTAAGCTTGCACATCTAATGGAGCATCATCATCTCTGCCACCATTAACTTATGACTATGCACCTTCTTTAAAAGGCCAACACTCTATCCTATAGAGCATGGTCAACCTAATCGCTAAACGATAAAATTGACTTTTGAGCTTGAGTGGTATCTTCTTCTCATATAAAAATCCTAGTGCACTCCTCTATTTAAGTTATATTGATCTGATATGATATACTATGTCTTCATTGATCTCCCCATTGCTTTTGATAATAGATTCTAGATACTTAAAACATTATTTATGTGTTATAAATTCTGAACCAATCTTTACCTCTAAATCGAAAGCCACCTTATGGCCTAGAAGTTATACTTTAAATACTCAAATATTAATTTTGCTCAGTTTAAATCCCTTTGCATATTCTTCCAAAGTTTTAGCTTGACATTGACATCCTCTTTTGTCTCATCCACTAAAACAATTTCGTCTACAAACAACATACACTAAGAGACATTCCCTCAGATATTCTTCATAAACTAATCCATCACTACTAAAAGCAAAAAGGGGTTCAATGAGGAGTCTTGGTGTAATCCAATATTGATAGAAAAATACTTTATATCTGCTCCTATCATCCTTACTCTAATATTTACATCTTCCTATATATCATTAATAATTAGTATATAGGTCATAGGAACTCACTTAACTTCCAAACAACTCCACATGATTTCTCTACGTACTCTGTCATAATTTCTCTCTCTAAGTCAATAAAAATCATGTGCAGGTTACATTGTCTTTTCCTGAAATATTTCATTAATTTTCTAAGGAGATGTATAGCTTATGTCGTAGGCCTTCCTAACATGAAACTAAATTGGTTCTCTAAGATTGGTGCATCTTTTTTCTCACACCTTTCTCAATCACCTTCTCATATAACTAATAATTGGCCGTAGCTTTTTCCACCCCTTCTTTGTTACATTAGGACATACATAAATTCTTTTGAATATTAATTTATCTTCTTCTCTTCTATGTTAAAACTCTATTGTATTCATTTTTTTAGTTTCGAAATACCAAAGAAATGACCAAGTGGAAGTTAATTTATGAATAAGTTAGATCTAAGTAAGATATCCTTTAATATTTCATTATATTTCAACTTTATTGGATTTAATAAACAAATCTAATTTTCTTTAGTCAGTAATAATTGTTAAATTATAATTATTCTCTCTCTCAAATAACATAATCCCTATTTTTAGATTGAATTAATTGAAATATCTTCTTAATCAAGCAACCTAGCAATGTAAAAATATGAAGTAAGCCTTGTCTTATCTTATTAGTGAAAATGGTTATTTGAAATTCAACGGATGCTTATTTATATCTATGAATTGAAATGAAAGGATCGAAAGAGTTTGATAACAAGAAGTTAAAAGGTGTAATTGCATGGATAATATGTATTGGAAGAAGTAAAAGTGACGTTGAAATATACAATAATTGGTGAAACCTCGCTCGAAAATCAGGAGATTGAGGGGGCGTTTGGTTTGAGGGTTTGGGAATAAAGGAATGGAATAATTATTAAAGACAGTGTTTGTTTTAGGGTTTTCAATTCCAGGGGAATGGATTTATTCCATTAAATTTGGGAATCTGCTAAACCCACCAAGGGCGGTGGGTATCGGGTTTTCATTCCAACCTAAGTTTTTATCACGTTTATTTTTTACTCTTTTATCCTCAGCCTTTGCCCTACCATCATCTTTATTTCTTTATCGCCTCTTAATTCTTTACGATCTCCCATCCTGTTTTATCACGTCTCACCAACGAAAGAATTTTTTGTTCTGCGCCTCCAAGTATATTTTCTGAAATCTCTCGTTTTATGATTTAATCAAGAGAATAACCAATCTGCTATATAATTTGATGATGTGAAAGTGCATATGGTTATAGATTGAACGATAATCATAAAACCAATCTGCTCCTTTTTTTCCCTTATAATTATTGTTTTGTGATTTAATTTGATTTTTTTGTATATGCGAATCGTTCTACAGTGTTTGTTTGTTTGTTTTGTAAAGCTCTTTAATGGCTTTCAAGAACAACGAAACATAAGTACTTTTACAGTTTTTAACCTTTGTATACAGTCGCACATCTTTATCCAACGTCTGTTTATGAATCATGCCTTTTAGCCTTAACCTTTGGATAAAGAGAAGAATTACTTAACAATTGTATAAAGACTTTATCCAACGTCTGTTGATTCATTAGCCTTAACCTTTGGATAAAGAGAAGAATTACTTAACAATTGTATAAAGACTTTATCCAACGTCTGTCATGCCTTTTTTGTTTTGATAAAGCCTTAACTTTGGATAAAGAGAAGAACTACTTTTATTTGGTTTTACAATTTAACAATTGTATAAAGACATTCTTGAAAAAGTTGCGTGCTTTGGATTCAGAAGAGTTGCGTTCTTGAAAGCCTTAACAATTGGATACAGACTTTAACATACGTTGCGTCTTGCGTGCTTTTGGATTCAGATTAAAAAAAATCTAGTTTCTAAAATTCTTAGAAGTGGCAGATAAATAGATATTATTCCCCATTCTGAATAATTAAAATCGAATGTATACAATAACGTTATGATTAATTAGGAATATATCCCTATTCATATGCATACAATATTATTGCTCATTCTGTGAGCAGTCGTATTTGTTAACTTAACAGCTACCTTTAATTTCAATGTAGAACATTATGGCACGTACTCCTATCATAAGTAGACGACGCAAATTAATTCAAAAAGCTCGAATTATGGCAACATAACATCTAGTTTTTGTTACTTGGTATCAAATATTGTTGATGCATTTGCACATTACGAGACTCCCTTTGAAAACCAAAGAAGAAATCAAACATGAGAGAATGAAATGGATGTTTAGGCTCACAAAACAATCTGATACTATTTGTATTAGTGAGCTCCGAATGGATAGACGTACATTTGGTATATTGTGTGAGATGGTAAGAGATATTGGAGGGTTAAAGGACATTAAGAACTCTTCATTAAGCAGCTCTGTTGACAAATGATCATATAGCTCATCTAATGCTCGAAAATTGCGATAAAATTCCTTGACAAAACTGATTAATTTTGTTTACTGTAAGTTAAACATACGAAGATAGCCCTAATAAATATATGAAGGGCAAATTATTTTCATTTTTATTGAGGGTAAAAATGGTATTATATTATCTTTCATTCCCATTAATGCAACAAACCAAACAATATTATTGGTATTAATACAGAACTAAGTTACAAACTAAACATCATTTTTTTATTTTTCATACTCATCCTCATCCCCTTCTACTATTATATCCATATCCATAGCCAACCCCGTGCTCAAACCAAACGCCTAGTTAAATTTATAAATTATTATATATTGATAGTTTACTAATTGACATATCATTATAGGATATTTTTAGAGCATATGGATAGATATTGTTCTAATTATGATGTTTTTGGAGACATCTACGCTACCCATCAAATTTTCTGTTCAAGTTATTATGTTCTGACTCTGTTTTATTAGATCTCATCTATATATTTATGTGAGGTCCACGTAAATGTGTAGATGAGATTTAATAGAACATGATAGGAACATCATAACCGGAACAGGAGATCTGATCCCTCTACGCTAGGTTCCACCTTTTGTTGTCAAGGTAGAGAACGTAGGCGTAGTGTTCTGGAAGGTTTTTCACTGGGGAGCTCTTTAAAGTTTTTCTTCCTTTAAACTTTTTGAGTAAGATAATTTACTTTCAAATAATTTTCATGTGTTCTTTTATCTTTGTAGCTTGTAACTATTTTTTTATTCTAGTTAGAGGATTATATTGAACCCTTAATTCTAAATTGATTGTGAGAACGAATAGGTTTTATTAAATTCAATCATGTATGGATATTTAATTATTTCCTGAATTCACTGATGTTACGATAGTTTTGGGTTTTACTGAATAGATGCATATGTTTAACAATCCTGAAATAATCTACTGCTAATTAAAACGACAAATCTGTAATTATTTGTTGGTTTTAATAAGTGGCAATCGACATAATTTTATTTCCTCGTTAAGAAGTTTAATCTATGTCGTGGAATTAATTAATTTGATTGCAATAAACCGTCTATTGAGTTTGTTAGTTAGAATTGAATCTTTTTAAATCTTAAGGCTATCGAAATGCTACATCCTACGAGTTACCTTTGGGGCTGTATTTCGATCAGGGAATTATTATTTGATTAGTTCGTAATTACCATACAAGGTAAGAACAGATTGATTATTATAGATCTATTATTAATAACTAGAACCAATTTATTCATAAATGTCTTGAATTGTTTTTTCAACAATGATCAATTTCATGAATCAAGGTGGAAACAAGTTCCTTTAATTAGAAGTTTGTTTTATTGAATTTCAAATCAATTCTTTTTTGTTATTTTTAATATTGTGTTTTAACATAATTTTTAACCCCTTTTTATTTTTTTATATTTATTTGTTTAAAAAAATAAATCACCATTCTCTGAGGAGACGACCCTACTCTATTGTACCACGAGCTGCCTCTAGGGTTGCCAGGGACTGATGTCAAAGATTTATTTCTTTTAAAATTTTGTTTTTTTGTTTTGGTTGATGCCTTGCTCTTCCTGTACAGGTGAATTGATTTTTGATCTAAAAGTCGAGAAGACATCTAAGGCTACCAAAAAGGCAAAAAAACAAGAAGATCGTTTGCTTGCTTCAACGTCTTATTATGAAGAATTAGATCGTGCATTTGAAGAGCAAGAGATTGAAGAGACGATTGTTGAAGAGTCAATCACTGAAGAAAGGCCAATGGGCGAACGAACACAACAACGAGCATCAAGGGAGTTAGCGATTCCCAATGTTAACCAGCAACTTTGTGCATTGAATTTCCTAATATTAACACATCTTTTAAGCTTAAATATGGTTTCATACACTTATTGTCTACTTTCCATAGACTTGCAGGTGAGGATCCCCATAAGCATTTGAAGGAATTTCATATTGTTTGCTCATCAATGAAGCCACAAGGAGTTATTGAAGAGTAGATCAAGCTTAGAGCTTTCCCATTTTCATTGGCCAACAAGGCCAAAGACTAGCTCTGTTATTTAACATTTGGCTCCATAACCACGTGGAATGAATCGAAGAAGCAATTTCTAGAGAAATTCTTCCTTTCTTCTCATGCTGAAAACATCAGAAAAGATATTTATAGAATTCGACAATTCAATGGAGAGACACTGTATGAGTATTGGGTGAGATTCAAACAATTATGTGCAAGCTGTCCTCAACATCAGATTTTGAACTAGCTGCCTATTCAGTACTTCTATGAAGGTTTGCTACCAATGGATCGGAATATGATTGAAGTTGCAAGTGGAGGAGCATTGGTGAATAAAACCCTAGATGAAGCAAGGAGTTTGATCTCTAGGATGACCGCTAATGCACAACAGTTCAGGACTCGACATGATAGCGACCCAAAAAGGGTTAATGAGGTTAGTGTTTCTTACATTGATCAAAGATTAGATGCTCTAATATCTTTGGTGGAAAATTTGGTTATAGGACAAATTTAATAGGTCATAACATGGGGTATTTGCTCCATAACGGATCATATGACAGACATGTGTCCAACTCTTCAAGAAGCCCCCAATGAGTAAGTAAATATGGTAGGAGGATTTCCAGGACCACCACAAAGGAGATATGATCCATATTCGAATCACTACAATCCAGGCTGGCGAGATCACTCTAATTTCAGTTATGACAATAAGTCAACCATATCCACCTCAAATTAGACCACCAATTCCACCACCTCAAGCATCATCATCTTCTAAGCTAGGTATATCTTTAGAAGATATTGTGAAAAGTTTGGCTAGTAACACCAAAACTTTTCAACATAAAACGTGGGCTAGCATACAAAATTTGGAAAATCAAGTGTCCTAATTGGCCACAGCAATGAGCAAAATGGAAGCTAGAAATTAATCCAAAAGAAAACACCAGTGCTATAACACTTTGAAATGAAAAGTCGTGAAAAGACATATACCTAAAGAGAAAGTAGCTAAAGAGCCTCAAGTTGAAGAGAACAATACCCCTTCAAATGCATCAACAAAGGAGGTAAGTAATGAGTCGGTTAACACTAAACCTAAAATTATGATTCCCCTACCTTTTCTTAGCAGGTTGGCAAAACCAAGGAAAGAAGAGAAGGAAAAGGGAATTTTGAAGACTTTTTGCAAAGTTGACATCAACATCCCTCTATTAGATGCTATTGATCAAATACCAAGGTATGCAAGATTTCTTAAAGACCCGTGTTCTAAAAAGAAAAAGTATGAGATTGAGGGAAAATTATAGTTGGTCAAAACATGTCAGCCTTCAAGCAAAGGAAAATGCCACCAAAGTGTGGAGATCTAGGTATGTTTGCTATATCATGTATTATTGTCACAACTATAATAAAAAATCTAAGCTTGATCTAGGATCTTCAATTAATGTCATGCCATTGTCAGTTTATAGCCTTTTGAATTTACAACTAATAAAGGTAACCAATGTAGTAATTAAACTAAGTGATAGATCCATAAATTTATCCTGAAGGCTTGATTGAAGATTTTTTAGTTAAAGTTAATGAACTTATTTTTCCTGCTGATTTCTATATTGTTGATATGGGTAATGATGTATCTCCTGATGCTGCAATTATTCTACTAGAAAGGTTGTTCAAAAACAACAAAAACTAAGATTGATGTTAATTTGGGTATTTTAACTTTTGAATTTGATGGTAATGTTGTCACTTTTAATATACTGATGCCATCAAATACCCAAATGACCATGATTATGCTTTTCATGTTAACGTGATTGATGTTATTGCGCGAGAGCATTTCGAAAGTGATTTGATGCAGGATAAGTTGGAGGTCATTTTAAGGATCAATCTAACATATCAGAATGTAGAATTGGAGAGTGAGATTGAGCTTAAAGACGCCATTATGATACTTTCATCTATACCAGAAATAAAATACAGGTCGGTGAATAGTTATATTTAGTTACCCACTATTTCTAAAAGAATTCTTCCTTCTGTTGAACAAACTCGTAAGCTTGAGTTGAAATCATGACCTACACATCTCAAGTATGTGTATTTGGGAGAAGGTGAGACCCTACCAGTCATCATTGCCAATGATTTAACCATTGTGAAAGAGGAGAATTTGATACAAGCGCTGAAGGACTATAGAAAAGCCATTGGTTAGACCTTGGTGGACATAAAAAGGATCAACCTTTCAATATGTATGCATCGCATCCTCCTCAAACCTGACTCCAAACCCATGAGAGACCCTCAATGCAAGTTGAATCCAGCAATGAAAGATGTGGTGATGAAGAAAATTATGAAACTATTAGACTTAGGGATTATCTTCCCTATTTCTGATAGTCAATGGGTAAGTACTGTGCATGTGGTTCCAAAGAAGTCTGGTTTTACATTGGTTAAAAATGAAAGTAATGAATTGGCGCCTATGAGATTGCAAATTGGATGGAAGATTTGTGTTGACTTTCGCAAGTTAAATGTTGTCACAAGAAAAGATCATTTTCCACTCCCTTGTATTGATCAAAAACCTGAAAAGTTGGCAGGTAAACTATTTTTTCTATTTTTTGGATGGGTATTCTAGTTATTATCAAATTGTAGTAGCTCCAAAAGATCAAGAAAAAACAACTTTTACTTGTCCATTTGGTACTTTTGCATATCGACATATGCCTTTTGGATTATGCAATGCTTTTGGAACTTTTTAAAGATGCGTGATGAGTCTTTTCTCTGACTTGATTGAAAGTTGTATTGAAATTTTTATGGATGACTTTACGGTTTATGGTGATTCTTTCAATCATTGTCTTGATAACTTGTCTAAGGTTTTGCAACGTTGCATTGACACCAACCTTGTTCTTAATTATGAAAAATGTCATTTTATGGTTAAAGAAGGAATTGTTTTAGGTCATATAGTTTCACCAAGAGGTATTGAGGTAGATAAGGCCAAGGTCGATTTAATTGTAAATTTACCATGTCCTACTAATGTGAGGGAGGTTTGTAGTTTTCTTGGTTATGTATTTTTCAACCAAAGATTCATAAAAGATTTTTCCAAGATCAGTCAACCATTTTTAATATTGCTGCAAAATGATGTGGCTTTTTCATTTGGTGAAGAGTGTCAAAATGCTTTTAAGACATTGAAGGCATTGTTCACATCTACTCTAATCATACAAATTTTGAATTGGGATTTGCTATTTAAACTTATGTGTGATGCGAGTCACTATGCCGTAGGGTTTGTACCTGGGCAAAAAGTTACGAAAATAGCCATATTATCTACTATGCATCAAATACATTGAATCACGTGTAATGTAACTATACCACTACCGAAAAGGAGCTTTTAACTATTGTATTATCTTTTAAGAAATTTAGGTCTTATTTATCAGGATATAAAATTATGGTTTATTTTGATCATGCAGCTCTCAAATACCTCACGGAAAAGAAAGAGTCAAAGCCTAGGCTGATACAATGGATCCTTCTACTATAAGAATTTGACTAGGAGATCAAATATCGTAAGGGAGTTGACAGCTCTGTCGCTGATCATCTAAGCAGACTAGTGTGCAAAGAAGAGCCTCTGCCAATTTCAGAGTCCTTCCTAAATGAGCAATTGTGGTTTGTTCAAGGTAAAGAAGGTAAGGAACAATGGTTTGCCGATACAGTGAATTTCTTAGTCACCGGTATGTTTCCACATAATTTGAATAATTTTCATAAAAATAATATTAAAAGTGACTCTAAGTATTATATATGGGATGAACCATACTTATGGATAATAAGTGCATATCAGATTATTCGTAGGTGTGTGCCTAACGATGAAATTCATTCGATTCTTACTTTTTGTCATGAGTATGCATTTGGTGGACATTTTGGTAAAAAAAAACGGTTAGAAAATTCTAAGATCTAAACAAGTGTATAAACAAAATACATCTTTATGCATAAAAAAAGTTGTAACACCCCATTCCCGCTGGATCCGAACTCGATATCGATGGTGATACCCGAATCCGTACCCTGTGAGGATGGCATGTCACATCACTTAC
>JANIIA010000191.1:17376006-17391697 GCA_027478495.1 Erythroxylum alaternifolium | reverse complement strand
ATTTAATTAATAATAATAATAATAATAATAATAATAATAATAATAATAATAATAAAAACAATACAAAGAGAAGTTATTGGTTCATTACTTATTCTATACCTACAGTTAAAGCAAAACGATGTAAAGAGAGGGTATGAACTCTCTCATTGGTTTTAACGTTTTAAAGCAAAAAGAAGGTAAGAGATGTATGTGTCTCTCTTATATTTCCATATGTGTGAGAAACGAAGAGAAGAAGTGACTCTCTTAATTTTAATGTTTTACTCTTTCACTTTGTACGTTGAAATAACGAAAAAAAGAGAGAGTACTATAGACAGTAAACTTACGAAGAGAAGTGTAGTAGTTTTGCTCTCTCTCATTTTTTGTACATTGAAATCAACAAGATAAAAGATAAGGAAAATTTTTTTCTCTATTTTTGAAGAAAGAGTTATTCAAATTTAACCATAGCCATATCAAGTGTTGAAAATGGGACGTATATCTCGGTGTGGAGTGCATAGAGACTTTGTATTTTCGAAGTTCACTACCGATTAATCCTAAAAAATTCCAGGTATTTGTCTTTGCATGTTGTTATTATTAGTATGAATTTTAAATGCAATAGATGAATACAGGATTGCAATTTTTGTTTTGCTGCGTATGCAATCTTTCAGTAATGATGGATTGTGTTTGATTTTTTTCTAGATTTTTTATCTTTAAACTGGCTCCATTATATACTGGTAAGCCTATAGATACTTATCTTTAAAAAACTACTATGACATATTTTTCAAGCTATTGATTAATGTACGTAATGGCAACATTAACACTTGGACATTAAATTCTTAACAAATTATATCTTATACAAGTACATATCTTATATGTCAACTTCAAAACATGCTCTTTTGATTATTACTTCAAATCCACTAGCAATATGTGTCTGAAGTTCATCATTAATATTTAACTCCTTATTAACTCTTAATTTGCACTTTATTTTTAGACCAATGTCATATGTCCACCTATTGGCTTTGATTATATTCCCAACTAATATCTTCATTACATGTACTCTAATTTCTTTATGCATTGTGATAGTGTTCTTCATTTGAACTTCTATAAAACTTCCACTAAAAGCTTCATAAATATTATTATCTAGATCGCACTTCAATAAAGTATTGAAATATGCTCTTAACCACTTTTTTCCTTAGGATTCTTAGAAAATCCCCTTGAGCATCTTCTAATTCCTCTTTTAACTCCTTCAAATATAAAAATAAATTAGGTTCATCAGATGAGTTATAATATTTTCAATATAGTATTTCTAATTTGAGTCCTTTATTGTTCCTCTTTCTCTAATTAGCAAACATATGCATTACACAAAACTTGATTTGTACCCTTAGAAGTTGCTTACTAAATGCCTCTACAAGACCCCATCCATACATTCCATTGACAAACATTAGTAAATAACTAATATAAGTAAATTTATGTTATAATAGCAAATAAAGTATAGATAAAATATTTTGTTAATTAGAAATGATTGTCCATCCACCTCTATCTTTTAAATCCAAGTATTTTTTAATAACGTTTAAAACTAGCTCAAATGTTCATTATTTCATTATGAACCAAAACATATGTTACATGGAACATCTGCTTATTTTAATATCTTCTTATTGATATCAGTATCTTATATTTATTAATACTTTTAAGATCAATAACCATTTAGTCCTAATAAGCTATTATAACCAGCCAAGAACCCCTTTATACAATAATGGAAACACATGTACATACTATCAAATGATGGCTAAAAATTGTCACAAAGTAATATATTTTCTATAGCCAATTTAGCTCTACTACTAATATTTGACTTCAACAGCTCCTCCTTGTAATCTCATAACTTGTGTTATTCTGCTATTACAACTCTTTACATTTCCTATATTATTAACTTTCTAGCCTTATAAAAGACATATATAGCCTATATAACTCTTAAATCTTTCTTAACTAGCTTCCTCAACTCTGAGCCATGGAATGTTATTGAAGTGATTCTTAACAATTTATTTTGTAACCATACTTTTTAAATAAAAAGTAAGATTGCACATATGCTTATAATAAAAAACTATTACCTATATACAAATATGCGATCAACTTTATGTGAGTAATAAGTTAACAAAAGAACAATAAAAATTGTAAATAATTAATTGAAAACCATTTATATCTCTCGTAAAGCTAGCAAAAATGTACCATTTTTAGTCCCAATTCACACATTTGGCTGAACAATCTTTTTTGTATTTCTCATAAATATAAACTCACTACTTTTATCAATAGTTATCTAACTCAAAATAATCTGCAAGGTTTGCGTCTTCCACATCAACCTCATCATTATCATATTCTTCATCTAATCTAATTTTTTCTTTAGCTTTCCCCTTTTCTACTATCTATTATAGAAATTCTTCCATATTATTTTTCTTTATTTGTTCCATTTTAAAAAAATAACTAAATCCCTAATTATTTCCAACTCTTCATCATCCAAACCTAAATTTAGCTCCTCATTATTCCTTATATTAATAAGTCATTCTATTTTTACTCAGCTAATGACAACCACAACTTCTTTCGTGCAACCTTTTGAATCTTCAATTGTAGACTATATGATAATAGAGTGAGTTACATTCAAAGAGACATCAGCTGTAATACTGGTAATACTTTTAACATCAACATCAACTTCAAACTATTCAATATTAGCTTTAGTATTAGCATTTGGGTATAAATATGAAAGATTATATCCATGACTAATATAAATCCCTATCAATAATATTATAATTTGCATTACACAAGTAACACTCTTTGTCACCTCCATCAAAATATTTTTTAGACTACGACTTAGCACCCTTTATAGGAATCATATTTACTTTGGGTCTTTGAACATCTTTCATAAGCATCCTCTCAAGTTTCTAACAATAAAATCTATCAGTTGCAATATCCCAAATTTCAACATCTCCATCAAAATATTCCACATCTTTCTCATCGAAGAACTTTACACTATAAAACATAGTTTACTTCTCTTCCTAGCCATCCATCTTTGGGTACCACAAAAAAAAAGAAAACCCTACAAATAAATTTGAATGCTACACTAAGCATAAAGATATCTAAGAGAAGAAAAATAAAAGTGTGAATGTTACACTAAGAATAGAAAACATTGCTATATATATGTCCATAACTCAATTACCTAATAACCTATGAGAGTTAAGGCTAAGCTATAATAAAATTCGACCTATATGTCAAAAAAAATCATAAGGTCGTCATTTGAAAAAAAGGGAACTTATTAAACTGTACTATAACTAAAAACTTATCAAACAATTTCCTAGAAGAAAATGCCAGCTTTTCACATAGCAATTCCAAACTCAAAGCTTTTAATATCATATGAATCTTAGAATACCATATTTATTTTCTTCAAATATGAAAACTAACCATCCATCTTTGAGGGATATAGACAAAGAAATGAACACTACATCAAAAGATTGATGAAGAGAATAAAGCGTCAAGATTTTACTTAGGATTGCTACGACATAAATGATCAGTAAAGGGGGCTATAACACTGAGAGAGACTAATGATAGATGCATAACAATAGAGATAACATTGGGGATAAATGAGTTATTAGGGTTGTTAGTAATTGGGTAGAGTAGTGTAATTATTAAACCCTAAATAAGATGCACAAAACCCTTCCAAATGTCATCATTTATGATTTCATTAGTTGCATCAGTAAACTATTAACAGGGATAACATTTTGAATTGAGTGAATCAATTTTTTAAAGATTTATAACTAAATTAAAAACCTTAAAAATGATAGACATTACATTAACAAAATTAAAAAATTGACACTTTTTAATTTATTATCCTTGTTAATTTTCAACATTGGATCAAAGTATATATTTTCTTTATGGTTTACAAATTGGTGAAAATGGTATGGTTTCCATTTGTAAGTCTACCAAGGTTATTATGTCTTTAAAACCAAATATTAGTTTAAAGATTATCAAAACTTTTTTCCTCTAATAATATTCTTTTTAGAATTGTTTATTTTATAGGTATATAACCTGGAGATATGACTAGAATTATAGCTAAATGTATTTATTTTTATATAAAGATTTAGAGTAAATTTATGGGATAAATTTACATAAAACTAGAAAGTGTCCTTATTAATTGTTGAATAATTGCCAGTTCAAAATTCATAGCCATTAAAATAAACAAGTGGTGAAATTGTCATATTTTTGTAATAAAAATCAAATACTAGTCTCCTACTTGTTGGTATAAAAATAGGAAAAAATTAATATTTTAAAACAATTGTTAAAATGTCAATCCACTTCAACCTTAAAAGGTAGTAAGGAAAAAGAAGATCTATCACAAGAATAATGATGATTTTTTTTCAAAATAACCTCAAATGATAAATAATAAGTGGACTTAAAAAAAGAAAGAGGCATATCATTAAACAAATCTTCCAGATATCTTGTAACAGAATCAAGATAATTTACAATTGAAAATTTTATACCTACTAAAATCTACAACAGACAAAACCATACACTTCAATGTAAAGACTCATTTCCATTACAAATGGTTTTGAAAATATATTTAAATTACGAAAACAAAAAATCATTTGCATATATAAAGGCACCTGTTATAAAAAAAGAGGCAAATATTCTTTGCTCTGGATTTTCTCAACTCTCTCTACCCCCTCTCCTTAAAACTCTAAGCTCTCAAGCTCTTTCTCTCTCCATAATACTCTATGATTTACATCATACAGAAAAGAATAATTACATCAAAACATCAAATAATCAAAACATCATAAGCATTACAACAAGAATTCATATCAAGCATTATAAAAAAGTGGAAACAAAACCTGAACAAAAACACTTATAGTTAAAAGTTTTATATTTATATTGTATAAATACAAAATTTAATATATACATCATATACAAGTGAAATTAAAAAAGAGAAAAAATAAAAAATCAGAACTTCATTCAATGGCATATCCACTCAAATCGCACTGACATAAATTTTCATTTAGTATAAAATCCTCATCATTAAAAGGATTCTCATCATCGCCATCATTAAAATTCATTGCACCAAATGAAATTTCTCATCCAAGATTATTTTCCAAGTCACTCTCATTTACAAAACTTGGTTCCTTAAAAATCTGATCCATTAAAAAATAGTTATGGCCAAGGCAAATTAGCCTTATAAAATTAGTTATTATATTAAGAGTCCTAGTAAACAAAAAATTAAATTATTAATAAATTATAAGAAATTAAATAATGATAATAACATATCTTTCTCACAACTTTAAATTATATTGAGCAAAGATTAAAACGTTTAATCTTTTATGTTCCAATCTTTGAATAGTTGAATTCAAATATGCTCCAATTCCTTTCACACCTAGTTGCACTCACTCATTGACTTAGAATTCGAATTGCAAACTATTATAATTCTAGAACACCACTTCTGAATTGGTCTTACCAAGTAAATGTAAGACAAAAAAAGTGACCTTATAAATAAAATAAAGTGATGATTAATTTCAAAAATGTAATAAAGGTGAAGGACGATATATCTGGATTACTTTTGTCTCTTTAACAAATTATACTGAGTATCCCAAAATCACCCCACGCATCCTTGTATGCCTCTATTTATAAGCTAAGGAGAGCTTGTATCATCTAATAAGAAATAACTATTGTGATAGTTAATAACATTCCCTTATTAAATTCATTAATTGACAAGCCTTTATCCTGAAATGATTAGGTGGCCTGCCCAACACCCTATAGTGACCCTCCAGTTGATATCTAATCTAATTGGAAAGTTCTTGTGGAGCTAAGCCTATTGCCCTTTTTACCAAAAATCCTTAACATTAAAAAGATATAAGCAGTGGAGTTTTTTTAATGATTTTTTAAAAATTTTCGATAACATAATGACTGTATTTTTACGTTCCTAAAATTTTCAAAAGCCCTGTAAAAGTGCAAAACACTTCTATAATCATCTCAAAATCCCCACTACAAATTTTAGACTTTAAGTCCATTAACAAACAATCTCGGCAATTACTTCAATAATCTTAAAAATAAACTCAGACATACTACTCATGCATTTAACTTTAAAACATTGATATACATGCGTTCTTTACATAATATATAGCTCAAAACATATTCATAAAGATGCAAATGTTCCCAAAAATATTTACAAGGCAAAAATACCTACACAGCAGCACGTGACGAAGTTGACTAGTGATGAGGTGGAGTCCCTGCTACTGAAGCCCCTGAGCATGCACCTGAGAGGTTCCATTTAAAAACATAAAAAGACACTAAAGGAGCTCAGTTAGTGCTAGAATTTCTATTCAAATTATATTTAGCTATTTAAACCTCTCATCTCAATTTGTATGATTCAAAATTTAATATAAAACATATATGCTCCTTGAAATCAAGTTTCTCAATTCACTTTTCAAATAAATAGTGGCAATAGTAAAAATGTCATGAATTTCTTACACAACATAGCCTATAACTAACTTCTTTTTCATATGGTACCTTTAGACATAAAGTCACAAAGCTAGTTCTGCATCGTTTACCTGCGATTGGTTGGTCACTAGTGATAGAGCTGGTTCTACATCGTTTACCTCCACTAGGATAATCATTATACATCAGTAGTTACGAAGCTGGTTCTGAATTGCTTACCCGTAACTGATCAACCACTAGTTACGGAGCTGGTTCTACATCACTTACTCGCAACTGGTCAACCATTAGTTACAGTGCTAGCTTTTCATTGTTTACCCGTACTAGGTTAACCGTTATACTCCAGTATATTAATATGTATAAAACTTATTCGTATACTATATGTTAAAAACCATTTCCTTTTTATCAACCAATAACATCATCTCAATATAAACTCACATCATATAAGATTTAGCTTTCAAACTTCAATTCATATATTACTAAAAACATAAAATTGTACTAGCAATAGTCACTTATAATGCATCATTCACATAAAACTCATAATCCATATTCACTTCACGATAGAATAGAAATCATTTTCATAAAATTCATTTAAAATGCACTCACCGTTAAGCAACTTTATCACTAAGCACACTTATGCATTCTGCATCTTTCCTTTACCTACACAAGCACATTTCGCTTAGGCATTTATTTCGGAATTCGAAAATAAGACATCAACACTATAAATTTGGTTTAATTGAATTTGAGATTAGTATTTAATTGCGTAACACGTACGCTAATCATATTTCTGTTTACTACCGAAAGCTAACCTATTGCTCTCTATTTCCAATTCTAACTTCAAAAGTCACTTAAGATCATATTTTTACCCATTCTATCTAATCAATTTCTTCAAAATACTATCTCACTCAATTTAGTTCACCATATCAAGATGATGCATGATGATTCACGGTTATGGCCCATGTCCAAAAGCTATAACTCCACTTCTTCCTTACTTTTCACATAGTAAATGTTCAAATTAGGCTATGAAGTCTTCTAGAGATTCGTTCCCCTATGTCTCTAGTTTCCATATCATAAAAAATCAGATCATTTGAATTCTAATTCAAGAAACATGCACTAAACATCACAAGCTGGTCTAACACAAGGGCATCATTAGCTCACCATTTTTAATCTCAAATTCTAATATTATTCACCCAAAACTAGGTCAACGTCTCTTCTAAGGATTTTTAGTACTATATCATAGGTTTTATCTTCAATTGAATCACCCAATTTGGAGGTCTTTAGGCTAAGTTATACTCAAAACAAGATGTCTGGTTTAAGTGATCCAAGAACCAAATACAAACATTCACTAAACATAATTTTTTCTTTTGTCATATTCATCCCTTAAATGCTTCCAAACTTATTATCTACTCTATGGCAAGTCAAAATCATCATTTATCTTACATAAACCTAGCCCACTAAAAAATCCACAAAACTAGATATTTAGGTTAGGAAAACTTACCAATTTATCTTCCAATCTCTTGGTATTTAATGAGTACGTTCACTTGATCAAGATCTCTCCAATTTATGCTCCAAAACTATGAAAAATGGTAGCTTCTCTCTTCTTCTCCCTCCTGGGCCAAATGTCCCTTCTTCTCTCTTCTTTTCTCCCTTTTATTTAGTCTCTTACATTTATGTTCAAATGAAGACAAAAGTCTTGCTTTATTCTTTTTAATACTCATTTAATGGATTCCACACTTTACCTTCATATTGGTTCTCTTCTAATGACACATTCTTCCACTAATACCATGTAAAATGACCAAATTACCCTTAATGACATATAAAATGACCAAATTGCCCTTTATTGAATTTAATTTATCCACTAACTGAATTAAATTCCAAAAATATTCCGGAACCGTCTTACCTTTGAATGAACCATGAAATACTCTAATTAGGGTCAATACTTATTGATTGGATACTTTAAAAATTCTTGAATGAGTTTAAATCATTAATACCCATTACTTTCGAAAAAGGGCATTTTAGTCCTAAACTTTCGAAACTCCCAAAATCATCCTATAGGATTATTTTTGATCCGTTTTAGTATCATTAAATTTTAATACTTATTTCAGATTTTTTCATTATTTCGAGGTTAGGTCCCCAAAAATTCACTATTCATCAAAACATACTATTCACTGAACTTAAAAATTTATATTCAATAAAAGGAAAGTTTCGGAGTTATATAATCACTCCTCATTATGTAAATTTCATCCTCAAAATTTAACTAAGCATATATGTTTAAAACAAGTGTGGATGCAATGCACGCATCTGCTACTTAGGCTCCCATGTAGCTTCCTCTACAGCGTGATTCCTCCACAATACCATGACCAAAGGAATGACCTTATAACACAAAATTTGTTCTCTGTGATCAAGGATCTATACAAGTTCCTCCTTGAAAGTCAAATCTTCCTTTAGGTTCAACGGTTGTTCAATGATTACATGTGAAGGATCCGCTAGGTACTTGTGAAGCATAGATACATGGAAGACATGTGAATCCTCACAAGCTCATCTAGTAGCTTCAATCAATACGCCACTGACCCAATTCTTTATGTGATCTCTTATGGTCCCATTTAACATGGACTTAGCTTACCACATTTGCCAAATCTAAACATGCCTTTCGAAGGAGAAATCTTGAGAAATACTCTATCTCTAATTTCAAATTTAAGATCCCTACGGCGATTATCAGCATAGCTTTTTTGCCTATCCTGGGTTATCTTTAATCTGTCTTGAATAACATGAATTTTATCTGTTGACACCTACACAAGCTCAAGACCTACTAGTTTCCTTTGACCAACTTCATCCTAACATACTGGAGTTCTGTATTTTCTTCCATAAAGAGCCTCATAAGGGGTTATGCCAATACTGGCCTAATAACTGTTATTATACGAGAACTCTATTAGTGGTAAGTCTGTGTCCCAACTCCCCCTAAACTCCATAACACAGGACCTAAGCATATCTTAAAATGTCTGGATAGTCCTCTTTGACTGTCCATCCATCTGGGGGTGAAAGATAGAGCTAAACTTGAAGCATATACCTAAGGCTTTCTATAAGCTAGCCAAAATTTTGATGTAAACCTAGGGTCATGGTATGAGACAATAGAAATAAGCGTACCATGAAGTCTCACTATCTCATTCATATACAGCTGGGCTAACTTGTTTAAGGGATAATCATTCTTGATTGGAAGGAAATGTGTGGACTTTGTTAACCTGTCCACTATCACCCATATAGTATCGTGCCCCTTCTGACTCCATCGAAGTCATACTACAAAGTCTATAGTAATCTTCTCTCACTTCCATTCTGGGATAGGGAGGGGTTGCATTAATCCCGCAGGCTTCTGATGTTCTGCTTTAACTTGCTGACAAGTTATACACTTAGAAACGAACTTTGTTATTTCCTTCTTCATCCTTCTCCACCAATATTGTTTTTTGAGAGTGTGGTACATTTTCGTGCTACCCAGATGCGTAGCATAAGCTGAGGAGTAAGCTTCCTCTAAGATCTCTTTCTTTAATTCTTCTACATCTGATACACATAATCGTTGCCCCCTTATCATTGTATCATCTTCCTTGAGATCCATACTTTGCCTAGTCTCAACTTCTGTCTTCAATTTCATCAACTGTGGATCTTGTTTCTATCCCTCTCTAATATGATCCACCAAGATGGGACAAACATGAAAGGTAGCAATTAATGCCATTGAGTCTTTCACATCCAATCTTACTCCTAAAGACCTTATTTCCACTAGAAGTGGAAGACATATCATCTTCAGTTGTGCTATCAAACAGGTAAGTCTCTTACTTAAGGCATCGATCACTACATTGACTTTTTCGGGGTGATACTCTATCGTACAATCATAATCTTTTATTAACTCTAACCACTGCCTCTGGCTCATGTTCAGTTCCTTATGAGTAAACAAATATTGCAGACTCTTGTGATTGTGAAAATCCTACAGGGAACACTATACGAGTAATGCCTCTATATTCTTAATGCAAAAACTACTGCTGCCAATTCTAGATCATGGATGGGGTATTTCTGTTTATGCTTTTTCAATTACCTAGAAGCATAGGTCACAACCTTATCATTCTACATGAGTACACACCCTAACCGCTATCTCGAGGCATCACTATATACTACAAATCCATCAATCCCCGTTGGTAATATGAGTATAGGAGTTGTCCTCTGCCTTTCTTTCAATTCATCAAAACTTTGTTGACAAGCATTTGACCATTTAAAATTCTCCTCTTTTCGCATTAACTTGGTTAATGGGCTTGCTATTCTGGAAAATCCTTCAATGAATTTCCTATAATAGCCTAAAAATCTAAGAAAGCTCCTGACTTCCATCACAGTAGTGGGAGGTCTCTAATTAGTAACAACTTTTATCTTTTGGGGATCCATGCTAAGTCCCTAAGCTGAGATGACATGACCCAAGAAAGTAACTTGGTCAAGTCAAAACTGGCATTTACTGAACTTAGCGTATAACTGGTGCTCTCGTAAGGTTTGTAGTACAATCTGAAGGTATTCTACATGGTCCTCCTGACTTCTTAAGTATACCAATATGTTATCAATAAACACGATCCCAAACTTATCTAGGTATTCTCAAAACATCCTATTCATCAAATCTATAAAACAGCTAGTGCATTCGTTAATCTAAAGCGCATAACTAAGAATTCATAATGCTCATACCTCGTCCTAAAGGTAGTTTTTGGAACGTCCTTGCTGTGGACTTTCAACTGATGATAACCTGATATTAGATCAATCTTTGAATACCCTTTGGATCTCTGTAGTTAATCAAATAAATCATTAATCCTTGGGAGTGGATATTAGTTGCGAACTATCACTCTATTTAGTTGTCTGTAGTTGATACACAACCTTAAACTCCCATCCTTCTTTTTCACGAATAGGACTGGAGCCCCCAATGGAGAAGTGTTGGGTCTCACAAAACCCTTATCTAGCAACTCCTCCATTTGCACTTTCAATTCCTTTAACTCTGTTGGAGCCATTCTATACTGAGTAATTGAAATTGGTTGGGTTTCTAGTTGTATATTTATCTCAAACTTTATTACCCTATTTGGAGGTAATCCTGGAAGATTCTTTGAAAACACGTCGGGGAACTCTCTGACCACCGGAATATCTCCTAGTTGAACCTTATTATTATTTTGTTTAATCATATAAGTTAGATATCCCTGGCATCCTTTATGGAGCATTCTATTCGCCAACATGATAGTCATGATACTAATAGAAAGGAATTTCTTTATCCTACAAAATATCACCTCTGGTTTCCCTAATTGGCTCAACCTAACCTCCTTTTTAAAACAATCCACCACCACTCGATGTGTGGATAAACAATCCATTATGAGAATAACATCAAAATGCTAAATATCCAATACGATAAGGTTTGCTGGGAATTCCTTACCCTCAATCAATATTTTATTATCTACGAACACTGTTTTAGCGAAGAGTAATTTTCCAGCTGGAATGGAAGTTATTACCCCAATGTCTAATAACTAAGCCCCAACACTCAAATTTGTAGAAAAATCTACAGGGATAAAAGAATGTGTAGCACCAGGATCTACTAAAGCATATCCATCAAAATCAAAAATAGTAATCATAACGGTGACTACCTTTGGTGTGACGTCGGCCTTCTGTTGAGTGACTGCAAAAACTCAAGCTTATGTATGGGGTCTACCTATCTGTCCTATAAGAGCTGGTCCCTTACCCTTAGAACCTCTGCTAGATCCATTAAAACTCGACCCTCTGGTTTGAGAACCCCAACCGCCCTATCTATAACCCCCTCTAACTTGTGGAGGTGTTGAAGGTCTAGCTACTAACCTCTTTGCAGTGACTAACTATAGAAAATCTTTGATGAAGTGACCAACTTGACCATAATGGAAGCAACCTATCATATTCATCCGACACTCACCCAAATGTCTTTTTCCAGAGGTAGCACATTTTAGCACTAGGGTCCTAGGGTCCTAGTGTCATGGGAGTCTCTGGGCCTAGTGGGTGACCCAAAGGATCCCTGGCTGGACGTTCCACCTCTATTAAACCTCCTGCCACCACTCCATCTTAACTTATTTTCTTAGCCGAACCATGGGATGAATTAGTTGGTGTGATGTGCTTCTATTCTGATCTTGAACTCTAAGTGATTATTATTGTATTTCTCTCCACTTTTATTGCAACTTCATCTAATTCCCCGTAGTGTGTTTGTGAAGCCAACGCTAGGTGAATCCGCAATCTAAGACTTAAGCTTATAGTAAACCTCTTGCACTTCTACTCTTCACTATCAGCAATAAACGGAACACTTTAGACAAGTTCTGAAAATCTTTTCTCATAATTCGTCACTGATGTCGAACCTTGCTCTAGATGGAAGAACTCCTTTACCCTTACATCCTTAAACGGGTAGAATCTGTCTGTGAACTCTCTCTAAAATTCTATCCAAGATACCCCATCCAGATGTCATCTCTCAATGGCTTCCCACCAATCTTTGGCCTTGTCCTTGAGGAGGAAGGTGGAGAACACAACTCTCTACTCATCTATGCAACCTACCACTCTGTATATCTTTATGACCTGATCTAACCATGTGAGTGCACTCTCAGGATCTCCACTCCCGTAAAAAGTCTTGGCTCCCAATTAGACGCACTCAATTGAGCATCCAGAAGCTTCCACACTTTCATATGTCTGCCGCATCACTACGGTAAGAATCTGAGACATTTGTTCCATATTAAAACTGACCCCAGCGAGTTCCGCTGGCCTTGACGATTGGGAATATGGTTAGTTCATGGAGACACTTACTGACTCTAGAATCTGGTCATCTTCCCGTGCCGAAGGTGACTCAAGTGTAGGAGTCGTTGGAATGGCTCCACTGGGACTTCCACGGCCTTATCTATGCATCATACTGTATATTTGACAAAAATGAAAACTTGTAAAACCTTCGGTTGATGAAACCATATGCATGTAAATTACAACATTATATTGGTCACCTCAATCTTAAAACATCTTAAAAAAACTTAAACCAAAATAGAGGTAACTCATTGTTTAAAAAAAAAAAGGGCTCTGATACCAATAATGATAGGCCATTATTATGAAATGACTAGGTGGCCTGCTCAGCACCCCACGGTGGCCCTACAGTTGATATCTGATCCAGCTGGAAAGCTCTCATGGAGCTAAACCTATTGCCCTTTTTCCCGAAAAGACTTAACATTGAAAAGATATAAGCAGTAAAAAATTTTTAATCATTTTTATTAAAAATTTCGATAGCACAACGATTGTATTTTTACCTTCCCAAAATTTTCAAAAGCTCTGTAAAAGTGCAAGACACTTTTATAATCATCTCAAAATTCCCACTACAAATTTTGGACTTTAAGGTCATTCATAACCAGTCTCAACAATCACTTCAGTAATCTTTAAAATATACTTAGACATATTCATGCATTTAACTTTAAAATATTCATATACATGTGTTCTTTACACAAAATATACTCCAAAACATATTCATAAAGATGCAAATATTCCTAAAAATATTTACAAGGCAAAAATGTCTACACAGCAACACGTGACGAAGTTGATTAGTCGTGAGGTGAAGTCTCTGCTAATGAAGCCCCTGAGTGTGCACCTAGGAGGCTTCATGTAAAAACAGAAAAGAGAGTGTGAGCTAAACAAGCTCAGTGAGTGTTAAAATTTCTATTGAAATCATATTTAACTATTTAAACCTCCCTAAAACAAATTCATCTCAATTTGCATAAATCAATATTTAATATAAAACATATATGCTTCCCAAAATCAAGTATCTCAAATCGCTTTTCAAATGAATAGTGGCGGCATTAAAAATGTCATGAATTTCTTACACGACATAGCCTATAACTAACTTCTTTGCCATATGGTACCTTCAGACATAAAGTCACAAAGTTGGTTTTGCACCACTTACCCACGACTCGTTAATCACTAGTGATAGAACTGGTTCTACATCGCTTACCTACACTAGCCATTATACATTAGTAGTTACAGTTTTGGTTCTGTATTGCTTAACCATAGTCGGTCAACCACTAATTACAAAGCTAGTTTTACATTGCTTACCCGTACTAGGTTAACCGCTATATACCAATAGTTACAGAGCTAGTTCTACATCACCCACAACTAGTCAACTACTAGTTACGGAGCTGGTTCTACACCACTTACCTGTACTAGGTTAATCGTTATACACCGATATATTAATATGTATAAAACCTATCAGTATACCATAGGCTAAAAACCATTTCCTTTTTATCAACTAATAACATCATCTAAATATAAACTCAAATCATATAAGATTTAACTTTTAAACTTCAATTCATATATTACCAAAAACATATAATTGTTTTATTAATATTCACTTATACTGCTTCATTCACATAAAACTCATAATCCATATTCACTTCGCGATAGAATAGAAATCATTTTCATAAAATACATTTAAAATGCACTCACTGTTAAGCAACTTTATCACTAAACACACTCACACATTCTGTGCCTTTCCTTTACCTACACAAGCACATTTTGCGTAGGTATTTATTTTTTAATTCGAAAATAAGACATTAACACTATAAATTCGGTTTAACTGAATTCGAGATTAGTATTTAATTGCGTAACATGTATGCTAATCGTATTTTTGTTTACTACCGAAAGCCAACCTATTGTTCTCTATTTCCAATTCTAACTTCAAAAGTAACTTAAAATCATATTTTTACCCATTCTAACTTATAAATTTCTTCAAAACACTATCTCACTTAATTTAGTTCACCAAATCATGATGATGCATGATGAGTCACAGTTATGGCCTATGTCCAAAATCTATACCTCCACTTGTTTCTTATTTTTCATATAGCAAACGTTCAAATTAGGCTATGAAGTCTCCTAGACATTCGTTCCCCTATGTCTCTAGTTTCTATATCATAAAAATTAGTACATTTGAAGTTCTAATTCAAGAAACATGCAAACATCACAAGCTGCTCCAACACAAGGGCATCATCAGCTCACCATTTTTAATCTCAAATTCCAATATGATTCACCCAGAACAAGGTTAGGGCCTCTTCTAGGGATTTTTAGTACTATATCTTAGGTTTCATCTTCAATTGAAATCACCCAATTTTAAGGTATTTAGGCCAAGTTATAGTCAAAACAAGATGTCTGGTTCAAGTGATCCGAGAACCAAATACAAACATTCACTAAACATAATTCTTTCTCTTGT
>JANIIA010000191.1:17358755-17375906 GCA_027478495.1 Erythroxylum alaternifolium | reverse complement strand
GTTCCGTTCCGTCTCCACATTTTCGTCTCGTTCCGTCCCAGCACCATGGGGACAGTAACCAATCAGACTGATAGGGAACATCTTTCTGATCGCTGACGAGGAGTTGCAAACAGTGACGACGGATTGACTTTAAATAAAAATTTTAAATCATTTTTAAATAAAAACTTATAAATTTAAAAATAAAGATAATTTCATAGGTACTCATAACAAAGATACTTTCATAAGTAAGATATAATATAAGCATTTTTAATGCTAAAAATTTAACTTAATATATAAGCATTTTTAATGCTAAAAATTTAAATTTAAGTTAAACCTATAATTTATATTTTTAAAATTTTTATTAATTATATAAAATATAAATAATTTATTTGATCACTTATTAAAATAAAATAAAAATAATAAAGTTTTTAGATAAATATATAATATTAAATTATTAAATTATATTTTATAATAAAATTAAAATAGATAAATAATTATAAAATCCATAATTTTGATAAGATACTACATTATATAAATATTAATTTATCTTAAATAAATATTGGACAATAATTATAAATTACTTATAAATATTTGATATTTTTTTTGTATAACCCAAACTTGACTCTTAAATTTTTTTGTTCTAACTTTCAAACACAAATACGGTATATAAATTTCAAACCCTTAAATTTTTAGATTTAATCCATTTAAATAAACAAGTTAGACCAATTTATAAACATCTAATTAAAATCAAAATAATAAAAGTTTAGGGAAACTTTCCATATTATTCTCAACTTAAAATCTTGAACCTAATTACTATAAGAAATAATTTGCTTTTTACATTTTTATAGTTTGCATATCCATGTATTTTTTTTGTACTTTTCACACTAATTATAAGTTATTCTTCATTGAAATTTGTTTGAATACAAGTCAATAGCTAATATTCTTACAATGTTAACTAAAAATTTTGATAGAAATTTATCTTATCAACATTGAGATTTTTAATATTTTTATTTTTCAAAATAATATTGAGATTTTATAACATTTAAAAAAAAGTCTTTAGTGAGAGAAGCTCCTATTTCTCTCTACACTTGTATGGCTTTTCTACTACCCCTAACTAATCTTGAAAGTTTAGCTCAGGTTGATTGGGCCTTAGGCTAGGCTTGGGTTCGGTCTACCAGCCCTGGTCTAGCCTGAAGCCTAAAAATTGTAGGTCTAGCTGGGCTGAGTTAGGTTTCAGGTTGTTAGGGCCCGATCAAGCCTAGGACTTGGAGACCTAACCTGGCCTCGCCCATTCCCATTTCCATTCTTCCTCTTAACTCCATCTATCCCTCATCGAACTGTTCTCTCTTTTTAGCTCCTCTCCCCTTGGCTTCTTCACTCTTTCCTTTAGCTTTCCCATTTAAGCTTGCTCCTATACCTTATTTATGCTATTCTACTTTACTTTCCATTTTTTGAGAAATGTCAATTTCACAGAAAACTTTCCCACTTCTATCCCTTGTCTCTCCCGCTAACCCAACTTTATCCCTTCCAAAAACTACTTCACATCAAGCACTAATTAAGCCCTTTGCTCCTTTAGAAGGCCTTCTTGAGTAGATTTATCCCAATCCCTTTTCTTCAAAACGTAGCTGGCTATAAGTAGTGGGAGATACCTGTCCTAACACTAAGCTTTAATTTTGTTTGCCTGACAAGCTATAGGGGCACCAAATTGTCTCACCCCCTCTTGAAATCCTAAAAGAAAGGGCTACAAGATCAGATTATACTCTTATTGGATTCTTTATAGACATGAGACCATGTTATGAAATCTTGGTCATTTATAAAATGGAAGCTCTTTGGTCTCTCTAAAATCATGGTTAAAAAGGAGAACATCTTATTTTTTAAGTTTGTTAGTTCCTCTCTTGCTATAGCGGTGATGGAATCTAGATCATGAACACAACAAACCACTTGTGCTATAAAACTGGTGCTTAGGTGTGAGTTTGGAGGACATCAAGTTCAACTGCATTCTTATTTGCATGTGTATATACAAGGTCCCTCTAGAGTATTGGAAAATGAAAGGCTTAAGCTACATTGCTAGCTATGTTGGTAAGTTGTTATGCCTTGATGAGGCCATAAATGGTGTTAAACGCAGCAACTTTGCTAGAATTTGTGTTTTAGTGGAAGCTTTAAGGGATTTTCCAAAGGAAATTCCTATATTGAGATTGATTGACAATTATAAGTTAGTTAAGGATTTGGTTAAAGTCTTGTATGTAAGGAAACCTACCTCACAAGCTTCAAAGAAGGTTTAGAAGCCTATATATATAAACTTTGAATCAAGTGACTTCTATGAACTTATGAGACAAATTGACTTTGGTTCATATCAAAGGAAATCTTAATGCCCTTCCACTCTTCCTTCTACTATCACTGATATTGTCACTGCATCATATCACCACTATAAGGAGATAGGTAACTCATCAAACCCTTTGAACAAAACTAATGTAATGAAAGAACTTAGCTTCATTACTAATTAAGAGAAGAAAAATCCTATGAAGGAGCTCCAAAAAAGATTAATTCTAAGATGAAAAACTTGGAGCTTTATATGGCTAATGACTCATAAAATTTTGATAACCCACTATCTCTAAGTCAATATGAATTCAAAACTATTAGAAGAACCATATCAAATAGGAAGAAGAAGGAGACATGACTATTATAGTTTGGAATGTTAAGGGGATTAACTCCCCTTATAAGTAGCTTACACTTAGGAATTTTATTTTGGACAATAAGTTGTACATTATTAGCATTTTGAAAACTAGGGTGAAGACAGATAACTATAAGAATCTCTTCAGAAATTGGTGGAGAATGATTACCAATCACTCATGTTATTATAATGGTAGAATCATAGTGTTATATGGTGCTAGGAAGACTGAGATCCTTAAGACCTCGATTATGGATTAGATGATCTATTTGATAGTTAAGCTGAAGCAAGAGCACTTAACTAAGCACATCTCTTTCATCATGCATATAACCTATATTTTCAAAGTTCTATTCTTTAAACTAAACCGAGGAAATTATCTTTAAGAATTAAAGCACTATGGATATAACTTGATGATTTCAAAACAATGTTTCACCTAACAAAATTTAAGCAAAATAATTTTATTAGAAATTAAAGCAATGATTTGAGGAACTATGCTTATGAATTTGGGTTAGAGACTTACTATTGAGTGGCAATTTCTACACTTAGGGTAATAAATGGAGGGAAACTAGTTTTTACAGAAAAAACTAAATAGGGGTCTAGCCAACATAGAGTGGTTTTAAGCTTTACTACATAGCAAAACCAACTTCTTTAATCCATTATTCTCTAACCATTCTCTTTTCTTAACTCATCTTTCAAGTTCAAATTTCATACCAAAATTTCCTTTTAGATTTAACAATTACCTGGCTGATATGAAGGGTTTTAATGAAGTTATTTTAAGAAGCTTAAATTCCATTATCTAGAGCTTTAAATAGTTCATTTGTGTTAGGAAGCTCTGCATTATAAAAGAAGAAGATAGGAATACTCATCATCTTCTAAAACTGCCAGGGAGGAGCACAATAAGTCTTAAGTTGAAGTTTACTCTAATCCTAGTTGTTTATAACTTTATGATAAGGAGAAGAAAGCTTTTCACGACTTCCTTTAAGCTCTTAAAATTGATCATTCCCTTATGAAATAAGGGTTAAGCATCTTTTGGCTAAAGGAGGAGGATAAAAAACTCTTCTTTTTTTTTTTTTACATATCTGTCATCTCAAGGAAGACCTCTAATAGAAAAGATTCACTATTGCAAGATTCAATTTTATTATTTACTTAGGATGAACTCTTAAAGGAAGTAGGTGAGTTATTTTGAAAGTCCTTAGAAGATCCAACTTCCACTAACTCATCTATCCCTCCTATTAAATATATAATCCAATATCACCTTTTGCCTCAAGAAATACATCTTCTCTTAAAAACTTTTATAGTTGCAGATATATAAAGAATTTTGCAGTCCCTCAAACTATATAAAACTCTTGGTCTTGATGGATTAAATGCCAACTTTTATCATAAAACATGGTCACATATAAAGAGATTAATCACTGGTGTTGTTTTTGAATTCATTAGGGAAAGAAAATTGCTAAAGGAGTTGAATGGAACTTTTATCTACCTTATTCCTAAGGGAAAAGGGCAACATATTATGAGGGATTTTTAACCTATAGTATGTTGCAACACTATATACATCCAAACTTTTGGCTGATAGACTAAATTTGATCCTAAATTCTCACATTAATCCCTCTTAAAGAGCATATATTGTTGATAGACATATTGGATAAAATATCACTCTATCTCAAGAGTTACTCAAACGCTATAATAGGAAGAGAAGTAGTAGGAATTATGCCCTCAAGTTTGATTTCTTTTAACTTTATAAATTAGAGCTTCATTCTAAACACACTCAAAGTGTACAATTTCCCTTAAGTATTTATTAAGTTGACTGAACAATGCCTAAATATAGTATCTTAAAATATATTAAGGAATGGTGAGCCTTTTAGGCTTATTAAGGGTGCCAGGGTACTCAAGTAGGGGGATCTTCTATCCTTTACCTTTTCGCTTTAAGAATGGAGGTGTTAACTAAGCTTCTTAAAAGAGTGGTGGAGAGGGATAGGCACTTCAAGTTTCATTCCAAATGTAGCAAGTTGAAGATCATAAGACTCATATTTTTAGATAATTTATTCTTGTTTTCTAATGTTGATGTAAGTTCCTTCTCTACTTTCACAATTTCCTTAAACCTTTTTAGTAAGATATCATGTTTATCTATAAATAAGGAGAAAAGTAGATTATACATTTCCTTAAGTGCACAATGTCAAATAGCTTAATACTTCTCTCTAATAGGCATCCAACATTTGAGACTCCTTCTGACATACTTAGGCATTCCAATTTATTCTAATGAACCCTAACTCTTTGACTTCAAGCCATTAATTGAGAAAATCCAAAATAAAATCACCATTTGGAGTCTCAAAAGTCTATCTTTCATTGGGAGAGCTTAGTTAAATAATTATGTACAGAACTCATTATATGTGTATTAGGCTTCACATATTGTTCGCCCCTCCAACATTGTTAAGTCTATAGATAGAAGATTCCTTTGATCAAATAATCATGCAAAAAAAACCGTGGAAAATATTAAATGACTAGAGCTATCTATTTGAAAGACTAAAGTATCTAGGATTCCTACCATTAAAAGTCACAAATAAAGTATTATTAGAAAAACAATATAGAAGTCTTTCAAAGACAAGAAGGCTCTTTGGGTCAGGTGGGTCTATGCCCATTATAACAAGGACAACATCTTCTAGTAACTCCCTCTAGCTCACAATACCTCCTAGAAAATGAAACTCTTAATCAAAAACAGGGAAACATTCAGAATGGAATTTTATTGCACGATAGGAAATGGCTATTGCTCCTCCTTTTGGATTGAAATATGTTCCTTATATGGCCATTTATATAGAGTGGTTGAGCTAGCTCCACTAAAACCACACTTCCATACTAATGCAATAGTTAATAAGGACCTTTCTAATTAAGATTTCATTTTAAATCTACTACCAGGATCTAATCTAGCTATATTTTTGTACAACTTCAATTTGGATCCTAGAAAAGAGGATACTATCTATTAGAAATGCATTATTTTAGGTGAGTTCTCAAATGTATCTTATAGAATTTGCTTTAGGACCTCATCCCCTAGAGCTATATAACATGAACTAGTTTGCATTAAGCATGGACTCCCATGTGCTTCCCTCACGCTCTAGCTAGTAGTTAGAGGTAGATTGATTACCTAAGCTAGATTAGCTAAATTATTAACTATTTCTAATTGTTGCACACTTTGTAAGCAAGAAAAAGGTCTTTAAAACATTTAATTTTCAATTTTACTTATGATAGACACGCTTGGAAAGATATCTTACACCTGCGCAACATGGAAAATTCTTATAAGGACTGGTCAGAGATTATAAAATAGGATAGTCAGGTAAAGTACATAATTGAGGGGACAAATGGATATATGGAATTATTCTAAGCTATCTAGTTTCTAGTACATAGGACGAGGACAACAAAAAGATCTTTCCATGTTCGTCTATACAAAAAGAGATCTTTCAGAAGGGGCTTATTAAGAACATCAAGACTTCTCTACTTCTATTCAAGGATAAACACATATGTACCTCTTTCACAAGTGTTGATTGAAACCTCCTCTAAAGTCATCTTTCTGTATTAATTTCACTTTGATTTCTAATATGTAACATCCTGGTGTAATAAGCAAAGCCATTTATTGGTTTTCAAGTTTTGAACAACATGTACCTTTGTATATTGATGCCCTTTGAGGCTTTAATACATTTACATTTCTAAAAAAAGAACAGATTTTATACTGTAATGTTATGCTAACTAGGTAAATGTTTCAACTTGATTTCATAGGCAAAGGCATTTATGATAAAGTTAATAGTTACATATAATTATCAAACAGTTAACATATTTTTATTGAGCTAAATAAATTATTTAATAGTTGAAACAAAATGAGTAAATTTAGATTGTGATCTTGCTCTAGTCTATACCATATACAGATCAACATTTTGTTTCAAAATGTCTTGATAATACATCTATCTAAGTAGAAAGTAACATCTTTAAGATAATAGTAGAATGTACCTTACATTAAAAAGGTATATTTTCTATCCAAATGTTTTCATGTTTGAAAAAATGTTTCATAATAGTTGGATCATGACATTTAGATTCATTTTAATTTCTCAACCTTTTCTATTCATACTAAAAACATATGTTTTCTTTTGACAAACCAAATAATTTTAAACTTATGATTTTAGGCTATTAGAATCACCTTTGATGAAAAGGATGGTATTTATATGTGATTAAAATTACATTAACCAATTTCAAATTCTGCAAAAGAAATATCTATATAAGTACATATGTAAAACACTTGTAATTAGAAGCTCAAAAAGTAGGAGTATGGTAGTAACTAGCATTATTGTATTTACTATGTAGGTTAGTAATTGCATATTGATGTTATTATATGTACTATATAGGTTTCGTTTAACTTATGGAGCCCAAAAATTGATGAGCAATATGCTACATGAATTTTAGGCAAGCTTAAGTAAACACCAAATTTAATAAGCTAAGATGACTTTGAGCTTGATTTGGCCCATCTAATTAAAGATTCATTATCCTAGAGACAAATTTAGGTACCAATTTGATAAGTCATTCAACGAAATAATGGGCTCGAATTTCTTATCTATATTTAGGTTTAGTATTGGGCTAGGCTAGGCCCCAAAGTCTAATAGGGTTAGAGGCTCATAGCCTGAGCCCTTGCTCTAACCCGATCTCGATTAGGTTTGACAACCTAAGCTTAATTAATCTCTTTTTTCTTAATTTAAAATTTGAAAATGATATCGTCTTTCTTAAAATGATGCCATTTTACTTGACATATTCATACATTAAGCTAGGCTAGGCTTGGGCTAAAACCCCATATGAACTTGAGCTCAGTCTAAAGCCTGATAATTTTTAAAAAGCACAAACTTGACCCAAAGCTTGTTCACTTGAATATAGTCTATTAACTTTGGGTTAGGTAGAGCCAAGTCGAGCTGGGCGGGCAAAATTTTTCTTCTCTTTTGACCACATTTCACAACATCTCATAATATGTATATTGATACATGTTAGCCTAATAAATTGGTTTTACGAAGCCCATGACTTAAATGAGTAACAATGATACTATTTGGTGGATTTTGGAAGACTTATGTCTTGTTATACCTCAGCATTCTCTATATTAGAGTCATAACTTACACATTTTAAAGAACCACCAAGTATTCTGCATTGATTATACCCTATATTTTATTAGGGGATAATGTCATGCCATATATGTTCTACCATTTATTTTCACACTTTTTATCTTAAATATTATAAAGAGAGGTTTTCACTAGTAAAAGTAAATATTCTTCACGATATCTTCTTTATATTTTAATTTTCAGTATATTTTAGTTATATTTTGTTTCATTACAATAAAATCCTCACTTTCATTCTTATTTATATATAAAAAATCAAAGTTAGGTACTCTCTCTTAGTTATATAAATTTTGAAAAGTAAGGTACTATTTTTTGGTGTGGGAAATAATACACCAAATTTTGGCACTGTTGTTGGGGAAGTTTTTTACTATTTTGTGTATTTAAGTTTGTACATTTTTAGTTTATTTATTTTTCATATATTATTTGATTACCTAATCGTGCATGCTTATTACTAAATTTACTAATCATATTGATTTGCAATTAATCTGGAGATAGGGAGAACTTTGTGTAAGTTAAGGAAGGAGGTTAAATATAGATCACAAAAGGCCACTTCAACTGATTATTTGACAGAGATTCAAAATCTTAAAGAGCCATAGTTAAATATAGGACTTTAAAGGAGCATATTGCCCCTAATTTGAATCAATAACCTCTTTATACCACTTTCTTTACCTTAGAGACCGATGTCATTTTAAATTAAAATCTAGAATGATACATCTCTTACCATCTTTTTCATAGTATTACAAGTAAAGATTTGTTAAGCACTTGATGGAGTTCTACATGATGTGTGCCAAGGATTTTAAAACGAAACCAAACCAAACCGAATGGTTCAACAGGAAAAGTATGAACTGACTAGTTTTTCAGTTTGGTTCATACTTATAAACATTATAATTGAAAACTGACTAGTTTATTACTTTGGATCATAACTAAGAAAAAATTATAACCTTATCTTCTTCCCCTTTTTCTTCAATTTTGATTTTTAGAGTTTATATCTGAACAAACTTCATCCTTCCACTAACTTATAGTTCTGTTCAATCTTAGAAATGTTTCTATCTCCATCAAACTCATCGTCTTCAATAACTGTTTAGATTTGTACCTCTATTTAACCTATTTAATAATAAATAGAGAACACACAAGGATTAGTCGATAATGGGTATTTTTGTTTTTAATTTGGAAACTTCATCAATATAAGGTTTATTTCTAGAACTTCTTTCTTATCCTTTTCATCTTTCTTCTTTCAGTCTTTATTCCATTATGTTACTAGGTTGTGAATTATGATTTGTGAATCTGTTTCAAGACACTTTACATGGATGTGAATTTATGATCGAAGCTTTTATGTGTAAAAACAATGGCTATGCTAGAGATTAACTAAGGACATGTTTGATTATCTTCTTGAATCCTTCAATTTCTGTCCTTATTCTTCCCAAAGATTTGCTCTGATGTTAGCTTTTACAACCTTTAGTTAACGCGTATAGAAATTTTAGCTTATGCAAAACTTAGAAGACCCACCTAGCTATCATAATCATTAGTAAAGTGCAACCTAATGAAACACCTTACTTCTTTAAACTGAAAAAAATCAACTTCATCTCTCCCTTTTTTCTTTCTCTTTTTTTTTTCCTAAAAAGAAGCCATGGCTATGATAGAGAAGCAGACTGTGATCTTGATGGTTGGAAATTTAGATACCCATATCTTTGTTTAAAAAGTTAAAGCAGGAAAAGTTTTAAGTCCTTTAGTAATTTTGGTTCCCTATTAAGCAACTCGTAAGAGTTCATAGCCTGATAAGTATTATGTTATGTATCAACGCATTGGTAAGAGCTTTTTCATAATTCATAAGTGATTAAGACTACCTAGTACCCACTGGGCTACACTATAGGTATATCAAGGATGTAATTATTGAAATATAAAGTTTATGATAGCTTATTGGAAAACTTAGAAGACCTACCCAATAAGCAGATCTCTAGTTACCTAACCCAAAAGTGGACGAAGACCTACCTAACTTTTACCCAACATATGATTAATGAACTATTAATTTATTAATTGTTCTCATAAGATTTTTATTAAGTTGGACAACCTATTCCTTAAGATTCAGTTATTGAATTATTATTGCGACTTATGAGTTGTGACTATTAATTAACATGGATATGTCAGCTTATTCCTTATTCTTATTCTTATCTTATATCTCATTACAATAATTTGATAATTGCAAAAGTATAACTTTATAAGCATAAACATATAAGCTGTAAAGTGTAATATTTCTTTGTATTTAGTGGTTATACAAGTTATCATTCTTCTAGAAGTTTTTAATTATTATTTTAATTCCTTAAAATAGCTTTGTCAATTGTGTTAATTGATGAAAATAATGCATATATTTTTTTCAAACTCTTTAAAATAAGATATATAATAATTAAATTTTTTTTAACAATAGTGAGACACGAATTGCTTCACAAATATAATTTTTTATTATTTTAAATTTTATGTTAGATTTATATTAGTTCGAATTATTAGATTTGATTTATTATTTGTTCATTATACAATAATAGTCATTGGCATATTCTTTTTATTTTAATAAAATATTTTATTTTTGCTTATTCTTATAATATTTACTTCTTGTTTATTATATACTAATTTTATATCAGTTTAATACCAATTGGAGCTTTAAATCTTAAATTTTTCTTTGACCAGTTTGGTATCCAAATTGGGTTTTAAAACATTGGTATGTACAAGTATGTATTCCATGAGGTGATGAGGAACAAATCATAATTCAAGCTATTCCATTTTTATTGAAAGATCCAGTGAAGGATTGAATTTGTTACTTACCTTCTGGAAGCATTACTATATGGAACAAAATGATGAGGTTATTCTTAAAGAGTTTCTTTCTATTTTGAAGAGTAGCTACCACTCAAAAGGAAATTTCTAAAACCCCAAACCTTTCCTTTCGCTGACTAAACATTTTTATTTTTGGTGAATAGTAATTTTAGAAGAATAGTAAATTTTTGTGGGACCCAACCTTGAAATAATGAAAAATATCTGGAATAAGTATTAAAGTTTAGTGATACTGAAAGCAATTGAAATTAAGTCCGATAGGATGGATTTTGAGAGTTTCGAAAGTTTAGGACTAAAATGCTCTTTTTGGAAAGTACTGGGTATTAATGATTTAAACCCACCCGAAAATTTTTAAAGCATCTAATCAATAACTATTGACCCTAATTAGAGTATTTCACAGTCAATTTGATGATAAGATGGTTGTGAAATATTTTTGGGATTTAATTCAGTTAGTTAGCGAATTAAATGCATTAAAAGGCGTAAGAAATATAAGAAAAATATTATCGAGTTACAAACTTAGAGACAATGAGAAAGGAAATGTTTATTATTCAGAAGTATATGATAATATTTTTTTTGTGGAGAAACCCAACTAAAGGTTTCGTTTGTTAGTAATCTAAGTAGATGTGAATATTGATAATGTTAAATGGAAGCCCTCTTCTTCCTCTCTCCTTAGATGTCCTTCAACCTTGCGTCTCTTCTTTTCACCTTTGTTTTTGCTCTCTCATGTTTTCCTCTCAAACACTCTCACGGTTATTGATCAAGTGAAGACAAAAGTCTTGCTTTATTCTTTTTAATGCTCATTTAATGGATTCCACATATCACCTTCTGATTGGGTCTCTTCTAATGACCCATTCTTCCACTAACACCATGTAAAAAGACCAAATTGCCCTTTAATGTATACAAAAAGATCAAATTGCCCTCTAACGCATTTAATTCACCAATTAACTAAATTAAATCTCAAAAATATTCCACAACTGTCTTATCATCAAATTGACCATAAAATAATCAAATTATGGTCAATATTTATCGATTGGATGCTTTAAAATTTTTTGAATGGGCTTAAAATCATTAATATCTATTACTTTCCCAAAAGGGCATTTTAGTCCTAAAATTTTGAAACTCCCAAATTTCATCTTATCAGACTTAGTTTTGATCCATTTCAATATCATTAAACTCTAATATTTGTTCTAGATATTTTTCATTATTTCGAGGATAAGTCTCACAAAAATTTACCATTCATTAGAAAACACCATTCCTTGAAAATAAAAATTTTTATTCAGTGAAAGGAAAGGTTCAAGGTTTTAAAATCACCACTCCTTACAAAAATTTCATCCTCAAAATTTAGCTAAGCATACATGTTCAAAATAAGTGGGGATACACTACATACATCTGCTGCTTAGGCTCCCATGTAGCTTTCTCTACTGTGTGATTCCTTCATAGTACCTTAACCAAAGGATTGATCTTATTATGTAGAACTTGTTCTCAGCAGTCGAGGATCTATACTGGTTCCTCATCGAAAGTCAAATATTCCTTTAGGTTCACTGATTGTTCAGTGATTACATGTGAAGGGTCTGCTAGGTACTTGTAAAGCATAGATACATGGAAGACATTTTGAATCCTCAAGAGCTCATTTGGTAGCTTTAATCGATATGCCACTAACCTAATTCTTTCTGTGATCTCATATGGTCCTATATAACATGGACTTAGTTTACCATGTTTCCCAAATCTAAACACACCTTTCCAAAGGGAAATCTTGAAAAATACTCTTATCTCTAATTTCAATTTCAAGATCCCTGCAACGATTATCCGCATAACTTTTCTGTCTATCCTAAGCTATCTTTAATTTTTCTTAAATAACTTGAATTTTATCAGTTGTCACCTACACAAACTTAGGACCTATCAGTTTCCTTTTACCTACCTCCTTCGAACATACTGGTATTCTGCATTTTCTTCCATAAAGTGCCTCAAAAGAGGCCATACTGAGACTAGCTTGATAACTATTGTTGTACGTGAACTTTATTAGTGGTAGGTGCATGTCCCAACTCCCCCTAAACTCCATAACACAAGACATAAGCATATCCTCAAGTGTTTGGATAGTCCTCTCTGACTGTCCATCTGTCTGGGGGTTGAAAGGCAATGCTAAACTTTAAATGTGTACCTAAGGTTTTCTGTAAGCTAGGCCAAAATCTTGATGTGAACCTAGGGTCACAGTATAAGATAATAGAGATTGACGTACCATGGAGTCTCACTATCTCATCCACATATAGCTGGGCTAACTTGTTTAAAGGATAGCCATTCTTGATTAGAAGGAAATGTGTGGACTTTGTTAACCTATCCACTATCACCTATATAACATCGTGCCCCTTCTGACTCTATGGAAGTCCTACTACGAAGTCCATAATAATCTTCTCCCACTTCCATTCTGGGATAGGGAGGGCCTGCATTAATCCTGCAAGCTTTTGATGTTCTATTTTTACCTACTAATAGGTTAGACATTTAGAAACAAACTCTACTATTTCTTTCTTCATCACTCTCCACCAATAGTGTTCTTTGAGAGTGTGGTACATTTTTGTTCTATCCAGATGTATAGTGTAAGCTAAGGAGTGAGCTTTCTTTAAGATCTCTTTCTTTAATTCTTCTAAATCTAGTACATATAATTGTTGTCCCCTTATCACTGTATCATCTTCCTTGATGGTAAGATCCATTCTTTTCCCAATCTTCACTTCTGTCTTCAATTTCATCAACTGTAGATCTTGTTTTTGTTCCTCTCTAATCTGATCCACCAAGATGGGAAAAACATGAAAGGTAGCAATTAATTCTGTTGAGTCTGTCATATCCAATCTCACTCCTAGAGACCTCATTTCCACTAGATGTGGAAGATATATCAGCTGTAGTTGTGTTATCAAACTGGTAGGTCTCTTACTTAAGGCATCAGCCATTACATTGGCTTTTCTGGGGTGGTCCTTTATCGTACAATCATAATCTTTTATTAACTCAAACCACCACCTCTGCCTAATGTTCAGTTCCTTTTGAGTAAAAAAATATTATAGACTCTTGTGATCTGTGAAAATCCTATAGGGAACATTATACAAGTAATGACTCCATATTCTCAATGCAAAAACTACTACTGTCAATTCTAGATCATAGGTGGGGTAGTTCTGTTCATGCTTTTTCAATTGCCTATAAGCATAAGATACAACCTTATCATTATGCATGAGCACACACCTTAACCTCTGTCTCGAGGCATTACTATACATTACAAATCCACCAATCTCTGTCGGTAATGTAAGTATAGGAGCCATCATCAATCTTTCTTTCAATTCATCAAAACTTCAATGATAGGCATTTGACCACTCAAATTTCTTCTCTTTTCTCATTAACTTGGTCAGTAGGGTTGCTATCTTGGAAAATCCTTCAACAAATTTCCTATAATAGCTTGCCAATCTAAGAAAACTCATGACTTCTGTCATAGTGGTGGGAGGTTTCCAATTGGTAACAATAGGGATCCACACTAAGTTCCTCGGCTGAGATGACATGACCCAAGAAAGCAATCTTGTCTAGCCAAAACTGGCACTTACTGAACTTAGTATATAGCTGGTGCTCTTATAGGGTTTGCAATACTATCCAAATGTGTTCTACATGCTCCTCATTACTCCCTAAGTGTAGCAATATGTCATCAATAAAATCAATTAGAAACTTATCTAGGTACTCTTGAAACACCCTATTCATCAAATCCATATAAGTAGCTGGTGCATTAGTTAATCTAAAGGACATAACTAAGAATTCATAATGCCTGTACCTCATCTTAAAGGTAGTTTTTGAAGTGTCCTCACTGCGGACTTTCAACCGATGATAACCTAATCTTAGATCAATCTTTGAATACACCTTGGATCTCTATAGTTGGTCGAATAAATCATCAATCCTCAAAAGCAGATATTGGTTACGAACTGTCACTCTATTCGGTTTTCTATAGTCGATACACAACTTTAAACTGCCATCCTTCTTTTTCACAAATAGGAATGGAGCCCCTATAGAGAAGTGTTGGATCTCATGAAACCCTTATCTAACAACTCCTCCATTTGCACTTTCAATTCCTTTAACTCCATTGGAGCCATTTTGTATGAAGTAAATGAAATCGGTTAGGTTTCTGGCGGTATATCTATCTCAAACTTTATTACCCTATTTGGGGGTAATCCTGAAAGATCCTCTAGAAACTCATCAGGGAACTCTCTAACCACGAAAATATCTCCTAGTTGAACCTCATCATTATTCTGTTTAATTATGTAAGCTAAATATCCCTGGCATCCTTTATAGAGCATTCTACTGGCTACCATGACGATCACAGTACTAGTGGGAAGAACTTTTCGTATCCCACCAAATATCACCTCTGGTTTCCCTAATCAACTCAACCTAACCTTCTTTTTATAACAATCCACTACCGCTTGATGTGTGGATAGGTAATCCATTTAAAGAATAACATCAAAATCTTATATATCTAATATGATAAGGTTTGTTGGGAATCCCTTACCCTCAATCATTAGTTTACTAACTACCAACACTTTTTCAACGAAGAGTAAGTTTCCAATTGGAATAGAAACTACTACCCTAGTGTTTAATAACTGAGGCTCAACTCTTAATTTTGTAGAAAAATTCATAGACATAAAAGAATGTGTAGCACTAGGATCTACTAAAGCATATGCATTATGATAAAAAATAGTAACCATACCAGTGACTACATCTGGTGTGGCATCGGCCTCTAACTGAGTGACTACAAAAATGCGAGCCTATGTATAGGATCTACCTACCTGTCTCGTAAAGGCTACTCCCTTACCCCCTGAATCTCTGCTAGATCCAATAAAACTCAACCTTTTAGTCAGAGAACCTCGATCGACTTATCTGTAACCCCCTATAACTTATAGAGTTGCTGAAGATCCAGCTGCCCACCTCTCTGTTGTGATCAACTATGGACAATCTTTGATGAAATGGCCCTCCTGACCATAATGGAAACAACCCGTCATATTCATCTGGCACTCCCCCAAATGTCTTTTTTCACAAATAGCACACTTTGGCACTAGGGTCCTAGCGCCATGGGAGACTTTGGGCCTAGCGCATGACCCAAAGGATTCCTATCCGAACGATCCACCTCTACTAAACCTCCTACCATCGCTCTCTGATTTATTTTTCTTGGATGAACCTTGGGATGAACTAGCTGGTGCGCTACGCTTCTGTTCTAATCTTGAACTCTGAGTGATTTCTGTTGCATTTCTCTCCACTTTTATCGCAACTTCAACTAATTCCCCCTAGTGTGTCTGTTTAGCCAACGACATATGGATCTACAATTTAGGACTCATCAATCCACTAACTTCTTGCAAAAATACCAAATCTAAACTATAACCTAACAAATCACATTTTTCAACAAGATTAGTAAGCTCACCAACCCATTTTCTTCTTCTTCTTCACTTGAATGACTATGGAACTTTATTGGGTGCTTGATTGGAGGTAGAAAAGTATGAAAATTGGTTTGGATCATAACATATTAAAAGAGGAAGAAGAGGGCCTCCATTGTTGATGATTTTTTATGGAATTTTGGAGAAACCTTGATCAAACCTAAATTTTCATCATCACCCAAAAGATTAGAGAAAGAAAGAGGTAAGTTTTACTAACCTAAATTTTGTATCTTTATGGATTATATTTGAGTAAGAAAGATGTGTTTAATATCAGTGGTTTCTTAGTGTTACTTTGGTGTTTCTTTATATAGAATGGATTGAATATGACAAGAGAGGAATGTGTAGTAGAATTCTGTCTTAGGTTAATTTGAACCAGTCCCATTGTTTTGGCCATAAATCAGACAGACCTCTAATTTAATTTATTCTAATTGGAGATGAACCCTAAGACATAGTACTAAAAATATATGGGATAAACCTAAACCTAATTATGGCTAAATCATATTGTAATTTGAGATTGAAAATGGTGATATGATGTTGCCCCTATATTGGAACAAATTGTGATGTTTGGGGCATGTTTGTTGATTTAAAACTTCAAATGGTGTGATTTTTGATGATATGGAAACTATAGGCTTAGGAAAAAAAAGTTTAAAAGACTTAAAAACCTAGTTTGAACGTTTGCTATGTGAAAAATAAGGACAAATTAGAGATACTGATTCTAAACATAGGTCATAATCGTGACTCATCATGCATGATCATGATATGGTGAATTAAATTGAGTGAGATAGTGTTTTGAAGAAATTGATATGTTGGAATAGGTAAAATACATTTTTTAAGTGACTTTTATAGTTAGAATTAGAAATAGAGGACAATAGGTTAGCTTACAATAGTAAATGGAAATATGATTAGTGTATGTGTTATGCGATTAAATACTAATCACGAATTTAGTTAAACCAAATTTATAATGTTAATGTCTTATTTCCAAATTTAGAAATAAATGCCTAAGCGAAATGTGCTTATGTAGGTAAAGGAAAGACATAGAACGCATGAGTGTGCTTGGGGATAAAGTTGCTTAATGGTGAGTGCATTTTAAATGTATTTC
>JANIIA010000191.1:17256048-17304051 GCA_027478495.1 Erythroxylum alaternifolium | reverse complement strand
AGAATGTGAATCACCACTGGAGCCTGGAGTGGATGATAAAGAATGGCTACTTCAAGCTTTAGAATTATCATTTATGTTGCTTGAATAATTAAGCCCCTCACTTAACGAATAATTTGGGTTGTTATATATCTAACTATGAGATAAATGCATAACCTGGGCTTTGCGTTAAAATAAACTCAAAAATTCCAAACATCTAAAGTTATATTAACATCCTAATGCACAATAAGATCTAGGTGAGCCTATTAGCAGGAACCAAAAACAAATAGTCAAAGTATCTAAATAGTTTTTTTTTTCAACATATCCCGTGTACAAGGTTCCCTCCTTTGCGAAAGTTGGAGGAGGGTTATCAATATATATGGCCTTCTTTTTGTAATTTTTACAAAGAAGTTATTTCTGTAATTCGAAAATTTTAACTCAAGGCTTTTAAATTGATGATTTTGATGATAACAATCAATAATATTTAGTTAAGATTTCAAAATTCAAATTTATTGGATTATTTTTCTAAAAGATAATGATATTGAAGATGATATCTATTCAAATAAAAGAAAAAAATGTTTTCCTATTTTACATGAATAAGTCTAACAAATTCACTTTGATAGTAAGAAGCAGTTCCATAATATCTGAAACGGGTAAGCTCTTATCGTTTTTGTATGGACAAAAGACCCTGTAATTCAACCAATTTGATAGTCGGCTTTGAATATATAGTAAAAGGATTATTCAAACAACCAAACACTTGAAGATTTTGTGAAAGAAAGTGAGAAAGACGTAACATAATCAAAATCAATTCAGTCAATCAGTCAATGATAAATTTGAAGAAAGGGCTAGTTGAAGGGAATCTTTATTAAAGGAAGGACTAGTGCATTCAATTATATAACAAACATTAGAAGTACATCAATAGCAACAATACTCATTCTCAAAAAGTTGTACCTTATTACTTTTGAGCTTTAAAAAGTGAAAATACGATATCGAGAGAGAGGTCGATATTTATTGAAGCTCATATTGAGCAAACCCTACTTTCACTAGTTTAGAGCTTATAGATGCTTGATAAATACTACTAGTGTGGAAGTTAAAGAATCTTGAAAAATATGTACTTGTGAGCTTGGAAAGTCTCGTCAAATTACTACTTGGAGATTTATTAGTGAAACACTTAAGTTGGATACTTAGGGACTAGACTTAGGCTTCGTTATAAACTGAATTAGTATAAATTGGTTGTCGTTCTTTCTCTTTCCTTAACTTTTAAATTTTTACATTTTAGTCACTGTTGTTTTCAATTTCCATGAGGCTCCTTTCGCTTTAAAGTTTGACAGGCTCCTTTCGTTTTAAAGTTTGACAGGCTCCTTTAGTTTTAAAATTTGACAGGCTCCTTTTGTTTTTAAATTTTAATAGGCCCTTATTGTTTATACGAGTTAATAGTAACTAGCAAAAAATATTCAAGTAATACACAATTAACCCGCTCCCCCTAGTATGTGTTTGTTTATCATTTGGTATTAGAACATTGATTTCACATTTATTGTGTTTTACAGCTCATGATAGATCATAACAAACAACTTGATAAGTCTTGAAGAACAATCTATTAAAAAGCCTTTTTATTTTAATGGAAATAACTATTCATATTGGAAGAAAATGATGACAATTTATCTCCAATCTATGGACATTGAAGTTTGGCAAGCTATCAAAATGGGAGATACAGTTCCTGCTACTGATGACATAGAACTATGGACTGATGTTGATAGAAGAAATGCATAGCTGGATGCTAAAGTAAGACATCATCTGATTTGTGCACTCTCTCCAAAAGAATATGAAAAGATATCCTATTATTCTATAGTAAAGGAAATGTGGGACAAGCTTCAAGTTACTTTCGAAGGAACAAATGAGGTAAAGAAACATAAGATAAGTCTTTTAGTACATCAATATGAAACTATTAGCATGAAACAGAGAGAAACCATAGGGGAATTCTTTCGACGATTCAACAACATCATCACAACGTTGAAGAACTTAAAAAAGATATATCCCGATGATGAGCTTGTGATAAAGATCCTAAGGTCACTGCGAAAAGAATGGAGACCCAAAGTGACAGCTTTAGAGACTGCAAAGGATCTAGACACTATTTCACTTAATTGACTAAGAGAAATTTGATGATCCATGAGACAGAGCTTCGACAAGAGGAAGAATCCTCTTACAAAAGAGAAATGACTCTGAAAGTTACTGTCGATACAACTCCATCAAATAGTGATGAAAGTGACACTGAATTGCAGATAGATGGAGATGATGGTTTCAATTTTATGGTCAAAAAACATACACATTTTTATAAAAAGAAGTTGATAAAGAAAAGATAAGGAAATAAGAAAACTATAAACTATAGGTTCCTGTCAAAAGGCAATAGCAGCAATAGCAATACATAGAATAATCAAATTATATGTTATCACTATAAGAAGCCCGGACACACCAAACCAGAATGTCCCCTTCTTCTTCAAAAGGACAAAAATGAAAATATAAGACCCAAAAAGCAAACTATGACTGCAACTTGGTCTGATAAAGACTTCAAAAACTTTGATGAAGTGATTAAAGAAGTAAGCAATGTTTGCCTTACGGCTAACTCAGGAGAAGATAAGGTCTACAGTTCTGACTCTAATATTGAATTTGATGATCTAAGAGATGCATATCATGAACTGTATGCTCAATATAAGAGGTTAACTATGCAGTATTTTAAAGAGGTTGAAAAAACTAAAAATGATGATGCATCTTTGAGGAATAAAATTAAATCATTAGAATCAATGAATAAGAACTTGTTGCTAAAAATATGTCTCTTGCTAAGATTGAAAATGATTATAAGCAAAAGATTTGTGAAAAATATTTTTTAGAAGAAAAAGTGACTCAATTAGAAAATGCATTACTTAAGAATAATTCTGAAAAAGTAAAACAATTAAAAGAAAAGGTTACTAAACTAGAACTTGAAAAAGAAAAATTTGCTGAAAAGATCATATCTTTAGAAAATGATTTAACAATTTTTGTTTATGGAAAGAATAATATCGATGCATTGCTTGGTAATGGTAAAGGTTTTTCTGATAAGGCAGGAATAGTATATAATGACAATAACAATATCAAGCTGTACAAGAACTTCTTTGTTAAAAATAGCAATAGCTATAATTAAAACAACAGGAACCTGTTGCATGGTAAAAATGATAGTAACCTTCATTTATCTATTTTCCATTATGGCAAACGTGGACATATTAGTCATTAGTGTAACATTCGTATAATGAAAAAATTATTTGAAATATACGTTTGCAGACTGAAAGGTCAGACTACTAACACGAAAGGATCCCAAAAAAATATGGGAACCTAAATTGAGATAATATATTTTGTAGATATTCTTCAAGACACATGACAGGTTAAACATCACATTTTAGCTATATTGAAAGCAAAGATGAAGGTGATGTTGTCTTTGCTGACAAAAACAAGGTAAAGGTCATAGGAATTAATAAAATTGGTGCCTCTGGCTTTATTTCTACAAATAATGTCCTCTATGTTGATTGTTTGAAACATAACTTACTGCGTGTAAGTTAATTATGTGATAAAGGATATAAAATCACATTCTATGCATCTTATTGAGAGATAATTGATAATAATAACGATAAAATTGTGTTTTTTGGTCCTAGAAATCAAAATATATATTGTGCTTAATTGGAATACATGTCTTCTCAAAAAATTAAGTGTTTTGTGTCTCTAGAAAATGACTCATTAATCTAGCATAGAAGATTTGAACATGCTAGCATGAGCATTTTATCAAAATTGTCCAAACTTAAACTTCGAAAATAATCAAGTTTGTAAAGCAAGCTTAAAAGGAAAACAAATTAGAAGCAGCTTTCCACCCAAGAATGTTGTATCTACTAACCAGCGACTTTAGCTTATACATATGGATTTGTTTGGTCCTACTAGAACTCAAAGTTTTGGTGGAAAACGCTATGATTTTGTTATAATAGATGTTATTCTATATTTACATGGGTTTATTTTCTAGCAAATAAGGATGATGCTTTTTAAGTTGTTGAGAAGTTTTGCAGAAAAATTCAGATTCAAAAAGGGTACCGCTTTACTTCAATTCAAAGTAATCATGGAGGAAAATTTGATAACAAAAAATTTGAAGATTTCTGTGATGATAATGACATAACTCATAATTTCTCATGTCAAAGGACTCCTCAGTAGAATGGAGTTGTTGAAAGAAATAACAACACCCTTGCTAATACGGTCAGGACTATGCTGCGTGAAAGCGATATACCTCATAGATATTGGGCAGAATTTTTTTTAGAAATTAAAAATAAATTAATGAATAAAGTAGAGTAGAGTATAGAACTACTGGAGGAAGAGCTCTCCAGTAGTTAAGAAGCACGATAGAGATCGTACATAAAAGTAAGTGATAATATGACCCCGTTTAAATATATTGACTAAGTGTCACACAAAAACGACATACGCTATTGACTCATTCCAAATTAGTAATCAAATCCACCCCCATCCTCTTAACTTCCTGAAATGTTCCAAATTAGGGTTAGTGCTTCTATCAATCCGCGATACAAATCGTGACCATCTGATAAGGATCTTCATTGTCATCATGTCGAAACTTCATCCAAAGATGATTATATTACCTATCTTCCCTTATACCTACAATGAAGGTGGAGATCTTGAACTGTGGGTAAGCTACCGGCTCTCTTTACTACTTGCAATATCTGACTTCCTCAGTTAAGATCTGACTTTCAATACGTGTCTAGTAGTTTTGCTCCATTTCCCAAAAGTATATTGTGCTCTCTCTTTCTACATGATAGTTTGTAGCACTAAATTAGCTAAATGTTCCTTGTTCCAAAACTTTCACTGATTTCTTTCTTTCCATATCTCTTGGGTAGATATGGCAAGAGATAAAACCTTCCTCTTCCAGAGTGGAGAAAAAGCTTGCGCTTGTACTAGAATCTTAGTAACCTCAATGAGCGAATTTGATGTCCCATGCCAAGAAAGGCAATTTCTGATCCTATTCTAGATGAAACTGGAAAAGGGGCATAGGAAGAATAGGTGGTCCCTAGTTTCAATACCTCTTTTACACAGACAGTAATTTTGGTCCAAATTCTGGATAAATTGGAGTTTGTCCATTGTTGTTACCCCGTTCCTTACCACTAGCCATAGTACGAAAGCAGAACTCAGCCTAAGAATATTACATCATATAACTTTGGCCCAAGGATCATCTTGATTAGAGTGATAGAGCCATTTCTTGTAGATTTTGCAAGAAAATGTTTCAATAGAAGATTCTTTCCAAAGAAAATAGTCCTATAAGTTAGGATCATAAGGGTATAGAGGTCTCAGATGACTGATTGAATAAAAAATTTGTATCAATTCTTTATGATTTATAAGACTAGTTACCTTAGCTTTGTGGTCACAGTCTGAAAAAGAAGAAACAACATTGAGGTTAAAGGAAAGGGGACCATAGCCCGTCCAATTATCGTGCCATAGGAAAGTAGTTTCGCCTTTTCCAATTTTACAGAAGACGTCATTTGCTACTTCTTCCCTTTTTCTTAAGATCTGATAAAGGAACCAAGAATGAGATGGCCTTATAGGAAGGGAACAACATATGTTCCCTTTCAAAAAGTAGCTATGGAGCCATTTAATCCATAATGAATGTTTATCCTGGATCATTCTCCAAATCCTTTTGATCAGAAAGATATTGTTTGCAACTCTTACAAAGATGATCCTTAGCCTACCCTTCACCTTTGGTTTACACAGATAAGCCCATTTAACGTTTGAAACCCTAGAACCTCCATTTACTTTCCCCTATAAAAATTTTGTCATCATATTCTTCATAGTTTTAACTAGCTTTTTTGACTAGGAAAAGTGAGTACTCCAATAAAGATGAAGAGAACATAGAATATATTTAATAAGTTGAACCCTACCACCATAAGACAAAAATCTGCTTGTCCATTTGCCCAATCGCCTTTGAATTTTTTCAATAAAGGGATGAAAATCACTGAAGGATAGTCTTTTGGTGGAAATAGGAAGACCTAAGTACTGTAGAGGAAGATTTTTCCTATCCATACTTGTCAGAGAGGAAATAGTGCCCTGGAGAGAGTCTGCCAAAGTAGAGAGAACAAAATGACTTTCGTGGAAATTTACTTTAAAACCTGACATCCTGAAGATTTCTTTGAGAGTGTCCATTAGTAGTTTCACCAAATTTGGATGAGCTTTGGAGAGGAGAATAAGGTCATCTGCAAAACACAGATGAGTAAGTGATAGTTTCCTGCACTTAGAGTGAAACTTGAATTTAGGATTGTGAGAGAACTTGGCCTTGATTATTAGCGAGAGCACTTCCACACTTAGGATAAATAAGTATGGGGACAAGGGATCCCCTTATCTGATTCCTTTCTTTCCTTTGAAAATTTGTAAGGTGAGCCATTAATAAGCACACTGTAGGTTGTAGTTGTAACACAAGCCTTAATCTAATTAATAAAAGGATATGGAGAATTGAACTCCTTAAGAACTCTGAATAGGAAGGGCCAACTGATGCAATCAAAAGCTTTGTTGAAATCTATTTTGACAACACAGTTAGGAAATGAGTTCCTTCTGGTGTATCCTTTAAGAAGTTCCTATGCAATAAGAATGTTGTCCCCAATATCTCTATTTTTCATAAAAACATTCTGATTCTTGCTGATAATGAGGTTGAGTACTCCCTTCAATCGGTTAGTAAAGATCTTAGCAATGATTTTGTAGAGAAACTTGGTGCATGCAATTGGTCTGAAATCGCCAAAAGTAGAGGGGCTAGGAGTTTTAGGGATTAACAAAAAATTCATGAATAGCCTTTCTAACCATGGGTCTTATAAAAGACCATGTCCTTGGAAGAAAAATTCATTGAGCCCATCTGGTCTAGGAGTTTTCATCCTATTCATAGCAAATACCGTGGCATTGATCTCATCATTTGTGATGTCTTCCATTAACTTCCTAGAAGCTTCAGGTGTGACTTTGTTAATGATAAAATTCTTAATGGGGTCCAGAAAAGAATCAGAATCCATATCTAAACCCAAAAGACCTCTATAGAATTTAACAGCTTCCTCCATGATGCTTGAATGATCATTAAGGTTTCTTCCCTCTATACTGATTATCGAGCATATTTTATTGACATTCCTTCTATCAGATAAGGAATTGAAAAGGAATTTAGAAGCTCTATCCCCTTCCCTGATCTAGTTAATCTGAGCCTTTTGATGGATGAGCGAAAGGTGATCTTGGACTATTTTTAAATAGAGGTCAAGTTCCACCTTCTCCTTTGAAAGAAGGTCCAAATCATTAGGAATATGAAAGAGTAAACTTTGAGTAGTAGCTAGTCTTTCCTTAACAATATCAATAGCAGCTTGAGTACTAGGGGAATGTGAAACTTTTGGTATCTTCAACTATACTTTAATTGCTTTAAGTTTTTTTGTAGCATATGAATTGCCTGAAACTCGAGACCTTAACTGATAATCCCCTCCTGATTACATCATCAAATCCATCCACTTTAACAAGATAGTTATTAAATCTAAAGGGATGTGGCATAGAGGACTTCCGGAAGAGTCCCTTAACTAGAATGGGAGAGTGATCAGAGAATAGATGATCCATGAATAGAGCCTTACTATTAGTAGATTGGAGTAGCCATTCTCTATTAAGAAGAGCCCTATTTAATTTTTTCGAATCTGCCAAGAATCCCTTTGTTTATTAGACCAAGTGAAGAAATGACCTTCCATTTTGAGACCAGTTACCCCCATCTGTTTGACACAATGTTTAAGATCTTCATTGTATCTCCTTAGGCTACAATTCCCTTTTGCTTCAATTTTGAAAATAGCGGTAATAAAATCACCTACAATCATCCAGGGGCCAGGTATGGTGCTTTGAATGCCTTTTAAAGAGGTCTAAAGAGAGCTTCTTTAAAATGCAATATTGTAACCATAAACAAAGGAAGAGTAGATAAAAGTGGATTTTAAGATGTATCAGCTGATCATTAGAAAGAACCTCCTCCACTTTGACAAAATAAGTATTAAACCCAAGAATTATTCTGCCATAGTGATGATATTGATGGTTGGATAAAAAGGACCAACAAGAGCCAAAAATCTTTACCTTATTCATATTCTTATACCTAATTTTAGTTTTAAGCATAACTACAATAATAGGCTTAATTTTCCCGACAAAATCCCTCAAAGCATTAAGCTTTTTTGGGCAGTTTATACCTCGAATATTCCATATTAGGACTGACATAATGATATATTTTTACCTTTGGCCCCTCTCCTCCTTCCACTCCTCTGACTTCTTAAACTAGTCACCGTTTGTAAATTTTTAATCTCATTTCCTTCCGTCACCTTTCCATTGGAGGAATTGGTGTAAGAAGTAGCATCCTCATCAAGTAAAGAATCTGATTTACCCCTAGAGTGGTTAACATTAGCTAGAATTGCCTCATTCTACAGCTCACTCACCTTATAACCCGCCTGTATCTGTTCTGACACATTTGCTTCCTCCCGAACCTTAGATTATGCAGCCACCGTATGATCATATTTTGTTCCCCTTATATTGGGTGGAGGTGATATGATTTTTTCTCCCACCCTTTGTATCGTTTCATCTAGTTCTAACTAAGGTACATTTAGGCAAGTAGGACCACCTTCAAAACCTATTAGTTCCACATAATTGCCTTTAGAGAAAACCTTTCCAATTGGTTTCCATACCTTGCCTTGCATAATAACTGAACCCAGCCACATAATGGGAATGCAATCCGATAGCTCCTTGGATCCATCCATACTAAGACAAATCCGCACGTAGCTAACCCTCTTCCTTGTGGCAGTAGTTTCATCTATATATAGAGGTCTACCAATGAAACTAGCCAAGGAACCAAGACCTTGGGTAGTCCAATACTCTAATGGGATACTATGTAAGTTAATCCATAATGGAAAGTTATGCACCTTGATGTTTTAAAGCTTTATACCTGGCTGCCAGTTTTGTAGGAATAGGGGTAGCTGAGTTACATGCCTTGAACCTTCTTTTACTATCCTGTTTGCGTTATCTTGGGAGGTAAATTTGAATAATAACAAATTGTCTTCAGTAAGAAGAATATCGGTGAGTCCCCTATTCTTTCAATGACTAGCTTCCCACTTTTGAATGATAGGAAAAGTAGGACGTCTTTCCATGAAGAAACCAACCAGAGAGGATTCCCATATTCTAGCACCAATCCGCAGAATCTCAATGTTAGGATGCATAATTGCCTTGCCATTAATAACTTTGGGCGGGTTATATTGAAGGGTAATATCAAATAGCTCACCTAAAACTTTTTTCCAACTTTTGTTCCATGGGGTATTGGAAGGGTTAGGTCCAGAAGGGGGTTGTTTAGGCTCTAGTGTAGTATTTGGGGAAGAAAGTGGAGGGGTCTGATATGTTTGGGGAGGTTTGCATATTCAGTTGAATCTGCTGGGGTTGAATTTGGATTTAGGGGGAGGGTTGTGTTTCGACATGGATGGTAGGGGAAGAGGGCTTAGGTGAGGGTAATGGGGGAAATTCATCGGTGGAATCAATCAACATTAGGTTTTGATAACAGGAAAAGGAAAGAACAACTTTTCAAAAAAGGAAAAAAGAGGTATGCAGGAGGAATTTGGGTAAGAATTTGACTGAAGAGAAGGCGAATTATCAAAGAGCCCTTATGATGGAATTACAAGAAGCTAGGAAGCAGAGCTTCAATGTAGAGAGAAGGAACAACATCTCTCTCTAGTTGCTCTGGTCAATTAATCTGACATGGAATTAGTAGTCATGGTTAATGCATACATAATAAATTTACGGTTAATTATATTGATCCTTTTAAAATTTATTTTTTATTTTAATTCTTATAAAAATGTTATTATTTATTTTCAATATGATATTATTTAATTACTATTAACTTTCATATATTTAAAATTTTTAATATTATATTGATTTGAAAAAAGATAATAGATTAACAATGTATGACAGAAGAGTTAGTGTCTCATAAGAGTTATGCAATAAGTCACTCAGGAGTCAGGACTCTAAAATTAACTTTGACATGTATAAGGTTTGGTTCTCATCTAACACACTGACATTAACAAAAGAAATAGGTTAACAAACAAAATTAAAAATATAATGGTAGGTTGAAAAGCAAAGAAAGTTTTTGAAATATTTTTTAACAACAAAAATCCTACATTATATTTAAATTACGAAAATTCTCAAAGATGTTTGCATGAAAATTGACCTAAGAGGTTCGTCCTTTTTTTTTCCTTGAGCAACTCCAATACAAACAGAAAAATGCAGCTTGTTGTGTGGAATGTTGTTTGTAAACCAAAATCTAGAGGTGGTTTACAACTTCAGAGCTAAACACCATAAACAAAGTTTTCCCAGTAAAGTTGGCTGAAAGATCTTGAATAGGAAAAGCCTTTAGAGAAATGTGTTGATAGAAAAATATGTTTGGAAAGGCAACCTTTTGAATTGTACCCCGTTCAAAAAGGGCATATGTAGTGTGAAACCAAATGATAGCAATCCAACACACTCTATCTACAGGGTAGATCCCATTGCATAAGGCTTTTCGCTTTGCGAGTGTTAAGAAAGGGTCATTAATTGTACACAACCTTCCCTTTTTATTTAAAAGAGGTTGTTTCTGTAACTTGAACTTGCGACCTTCTGGTTACAAAGAAATAAACTTACTAATTACTATAAATAATAAAAGAAAACATTTGATGAGTTTAAAGGTATAACCTTTTATTAATTAAATTACAGATAATAACATTAACTATAAATAATAGATAATGATCAACTAAAATATATGATGATAATTTTCTCAAACAAACAAATATACAAAAAGATAATTTGTGCCAAAAAGAAAAGAATTGATGCATATGAGATAGTTGACCATGTGTGTATGTGTGTGTGTATAGTGTTAGATATTTTTCTACTTGTTCATTGATCCAAATATGTTTTAATTCCTTGAATTTAATTTGAATTCTGATAATTATAATTTTTGTCCATCGATTTGAAAAATAAGAGTTTTCTAAAAAGAATGGAAAAATACGAGGTTACATTGACATGAAATGGATATATTCATATATCCCTAACAACTATTTACGAGATGATAAAATATGACAAAATCTTTACAAAAAAGAAAAATTACGTTCATGCAGGAATAGATGTATAGGTTCACATAAGAATCCATATAAAGTACTAAAAGAAGTTTTTTAATGTTCAAGCAATCTTTAACAATATTATTGTAACCATTACCGACGTATAAGGCTGGTTAATCTCTTGGTCTTCTGTTGGCACTTATGGATTCAGGGGTAAGGGACACCTTTTAAGGCTCAAATCGCAACAAGAAATTTTATTCAGACAATAGTAGATCAAGGTACGCAATGAGCAAAAGTTGTGATAAAATATTATTATGTTATGAGAGAAAGGAACAGTGTCTAGTTAGACACTAAAGTGGAAGTGTGTTGAATCAAGAACTGAAAATAAGCATCTTTATTATGGACACTTTATTCTATCTCTACTTATGAAAGGTTAAGCTGACAAAATTGACATTCTGGTGCAAAGAGCTTTGTTTAGAGAAATAGAAATAACATTTTTCATATGTGCAAAATTTGAGAATAGCACAAAAATATTCTACTATACCAGGTATTCAAGAATCAATACATGAAATTTTAATGAATTTGAAAGAAATTGTATTGAGAAGTAATTTTTATGGAATTCTTGTGTCAAAGGTCCTAGATATGTAACTTCTCAAGATATCATCTTACTACTTGTGGAAAATTTTGATAATACACAACATATAACTAGCCTAACGGAACTACTAAATTTAACTATTTAATTACAAATTGAAAGGAATCACGACTATCATATAAAACCACCATATCACTTTCAAAATGGAGGCTACCCTGTAGATGTTGTATTTGATAGTTGTGCATTAGTCTATATTTTTCTAAGTATTTGGCATGTGTTTCTTTCATAATAGTTGATTATTGTTGTATTTTAGGATTCATTTTGTTTGTTTTCATTTAGTTTGATCTTCATTGTTGTTCTTTTATGTTTGGTGTTAATTTAGGGTAAGAATTGATTATTTTTATATAGGAATGAAGATTGAGCAACTTGGAGATTGAGCTAGAAGAGAGATCTCGGATAATTCAATTGATCATCCATAGGATAGCTTAATAACTAGTTAAATTGGTGGAGTGATTGAGTATGTTGAGAGATTACTTAACTTACTTCATTTAATTTGATTAGGGACAATTAATTACACCTTAAGAGAGGGTAGTTAATACAATTGAACATCTTAGGTGAGGCACAATTCGATTAATAAAATAGGAGGGATACAAGATAGGGAGAAAGTGATCTCTAGTCATTAGATTCTTGAATTTCAATTTTCTGCATTTTGGTTTTGTCTATTGTTCATTGTTAGTCTTTCAATTTTAATTTAATTTTTCAGATTATTTCCATTAAACAGTTTCATTTTTTAAACAAAGTTTGATTTGAATTAAGTAGTGTCTGGGCATCAATCCATGTAGGATCGATATCCACTTTCTAACTATAAGTCACGACCCGTATACTTACAATTTTTGAGCGTAAAATGAGTAGATTATTTGGAAAAATTCACTTAACAGTATTCATGCTTGTTCAAAATGCGAATCTTAGTATTCATTCTTATGGAAATGAGAATAAAAAGAAAGAAAGACTTTGTCTTGAAATATAGACAAATAGAAGTTTAACTCCTAAAGAAGCACCTTATGAAGCCTCTTGAAATTGAATTTATTAATTTATTCCTTTTCTGCATGTAGAAGAAGGAGATTTACATTTAGAAAAAAAATTTACAAAAAGGTTACTTTCTCCTTTACTGTTCATGGTAGATTGGAAAACCTAAGAAAAAATGAAAAAAAAATAATATTGAAATAAAATTTTATTGACCAACTAGAATTGACTTCTAAGATCTAAAATTGCCTAAAAAGGTCTAATATACATACATTGTTAGACCTTTTGAACACCAGTCAATAGGACCTTATGAAAATTAAGCATTTTGCATATATGATTGAAAACTTATATTAGGCATTCTAGAAATAGAAAAGCATTTTGCAATTGATTTACCAAAGAATTTATTCTAAATCCATTGAATTTATATTGAATTTCTTTTTTTTTCTAAAGAAGATGAAAATCAAAATTTAATTTTTTCCACAACATTTTTCATAAAATAAATCAATAATGTAATTAAATAGATGTTATTTAGGGATAATCCACTTTGAAGAGACTAATCCCTAAACACATTGTCATAAATATTTTTTACAATTAAATCAATTTGAAAAAGACCTAAAGTTAAGGATTTGTCAATTGGTAATGTTGCTTCAATACCTAACCAAAGGGCTATTATAGTACAAATCAAAAAGACAATTTTGTAACTAGATTTTGAAATAGATTTTGGAATTTATTATCATTTTCTAAAAAGGGTATTGTTAATAACCCTGTAGGTATTAAAACCGTTAAAAGGACCCAATAACTTTTTAGGTACTGTACGAAGTATTTGAAATACAGGAAAGAAATATCATTAAGGGCCTATTTGGTTGGATGTTAATTAATAGAATGGAATGGAACAGAACGGTTTATAATGGAATGAAATATAATATAGTAAAAAGTTGTTTGGAAGGGATATAAGGGTTCATAATATAATGTAGTGAAATGTTGTTTGGAAGATGGATGGAATGGAATGTAATATATAATAAATAACTATTATACCCCTGGTATTAAGATGGTTGCTGCAAGAGGTTTAACGCTATGATTTTAAAACAGAAATCATGTCCAATTAAAAAGTCACGGTTGTAACTTGTTTAAATAAAAAATGTGACAAATAATTTTTTATATATTTTCTATTTTAAAATAATAAAAATTTAATACACGACACGAGAAGAAGAAGAAGTGATAGAGCACGGAGAACGGAAAGAGAAATCTGGAAATGATAAGCTTGTGAACCATAATAGATATCTGTGAGGTTAGAAAAAATAATTAGTATTAAGAAAAATTATTGAGGGTATATTAGGTAGTATGTATTTATTAGTTTACGTTCTATCCTAAACCTCCCAAATCGTAGGTTTCTTATTTTCACTGTTTAGGATGAAATGGAATGTAACATGAAACTCTCTACTTCCATCCCATCTCATTCCATTCTATTTCATTATGAAATCCTCAACCAAACGGTGAAAGTGTGTTACGTTTCATCCCGTTTCATTACCAACCTCTTAACCAAACAAGGCCTAAGGTAATATTTATAAAGGAGTTACAAATGGATCTACAGGTTCGCCAATTAGTGATGGTTCTAGAATCACTAATCCTACATTACATAGTTCTTATAATTACTACTAGAAAAATATATAAAAGATCACTGGGCCATCCAGGTTCTTTATAATAATTATGACCCATCCTTTTGGCTAATTTAACTCTTAATACATGATCATTCAAGTTAGGTTTTTGTTATTGGGATAGGTGAATTCTTTATAGATTCATCATACGAAGGAACTGGACATGATAATTTATATGTTATTATCATGTATACGTATATATGTATATGAATGATTTTATGTAATAAAAAATGGACAAAAATATGACATTTTCTCAAAAAATATTGAGAATTTTTCCATACAAAGTACTTACTTATTACTAATATAGTTATGCCTCTATCATTCTTCAGATCTCTTGATTCACCTTGATAGTATCATAAATATGGTTGATGTAGAGGAAATGGCTATATTATTAGGCATTACATAAATTAAGTAAATGAAAGAGATAAAATGAATTATAAGGAACTTAAATAGTTAAAAAAATATGAATTATATCACACCACCTATTCTACTAGATTTTATACTGGATTTAAGGAATCTCTTCATATAAGATATAATTAGATTTGATTTTAGAAAAGATGCTCTTTAAGTAAAGAAACTTATCCTTTGTATGGGGTTTACGTAGTGGTTAGAACAAAGACATTTTTCTTAATTGTAAGTTGTGAATTAAAATGTGACAGATATATATCTTCACGAACAAATCAATAGTCCAAGTTACACACTCCTAAAATCCATTTTATCCTGAGAGAGTTCACTTCAACTACTCATGTCAAATGAATAATATAATTTTTTTGAGCTGAAGAGAAATATCCAAATACATGTCTTATTTTTTAATAATCCATATTTGTAGCAATGAAATACTATTCTTTCTCCCCCAAGTAGTCACTGATTTATTCCAAATATCTAGGATCCATATTCTCTATTAACTATAAAGGCCCAAAAATACCTTGTTTACGTATCATTGAAAAGTGCATTAACATAAATATAGCGATAAGAAAAGATAATACAAAAGTGTGTAAACTATAAAAATGAGTCAAAGTGGATTGTCCTACTCTAGCATCTCCATTCAATAACTCTACTAAAGGTGATCCTATTACAGGAATAGCTTGTGACACGCCTGTTATAATTTTTATCACCTAATAATCAATTTCATCCCAAACTAAAGAATAACCACTTACATCAAACTAATTCAGTTCATGTTATCTTTTTAAACCACTAGTGAGATACACATTAAATACATGCAAAATCATTATTAGAACCATTTTATTTGCCGAGTATCAATGAACTACTCAAATTAACCAACCAAAATTAGCTCAGCCACTTAGTAATGGTCTAATGATAGTAATAAGTCATAGTGAATCTCGTAGCTACCTGTACTAAAAAAACAACAATAATAACTTAGTAAAAATCCAGCTAAACGTGGGGTCTGAGGAGGTCTAGTGTACACAGCCCTACCTCTAACTAGTACTGAAAAGCAAGTAAGCATAATTCCACCTAAACAGAAAAATATGTTCACATAAGGAGGAACATATATAATAGTGATATCATCTATAATCACCTAGATCTCAAGATGCTCTTCGAACCTATCTGAGACCTTTTTGAGATTGGTAAACCAAAAGGACTTCTCATTTGAGAATCGTATATGATATTTTCATCTCATACAACTTAAATAGAAAAACCCAAATGTTAGTTAAAACAGACGTATATGTAATATAAACTTCTTAATACTATGATTCAACAATCTTTTCTAAAGATACAAAAAAAGAAAAATGTGAAAACTCCTTCTTGTGGTTATAATGCTAAAATATCAAGTTAGCTCGTTCATCTTTTGATGTTCATCTTTGAAAGACTCTTTGAATCTTTTATTTACAAAATTAACTTTTCCTTGATTTGGTATTCTTTTTTTATATGGAATATAATGGAATAAATTCATTCTTTTCTTTATCTTTATTATTGATTGATAGGATTTTTCTTGTCAAGATCCTATAAATCTACCGAAACCTCTGATTCATGATAGAAAGAAGATGATTCTGAAACCACTGATTCATACTAGAAAGAGGATGATTCAATAAAACCTTTAAGCTGAGTCTAATGATTTCCTGAGTAAGAATCATTGTATCATCGCTTATTCATTGAATAAATATAATAACTAAAAAGTCAAAGAAAGGTTTGTCTTTGGATCAAAATAAGAATGTACAAAAAGTTTGATAAAAGAAAAATCTTTCTTCGTTCTTACGCTTTGAAATTTTTTGGAGTTCAGTTATGAGATCTAAATATTAAATATGAATCATATTTCTAATACTCCATAATCCATGTCATATATTTTGTGCTCTGGATATTAGAATAGCTTCTGATAAGGTAAAAAAAAAAAGACATCTCATTTGCTATACTATCAATAAGATCCATTATAACAAGTTGCACACTAATATTCTATAAATCCAGAAAATTCCACGATTGAACTACCAAAGTAGAATGAAAATGAGACAAAATAATTGGAGGCCCAAACAACTTCACTTTGCATTGAAAAGCTAGGAATGATCGGTTTTTATAAATTTAATTCATTGAAATTCCATCGAATAAAATTGAAAAATTCTCAATTTCTGAAATAATAGTTAGGAATATTACAAATAAAGCCATTACAACCCCCATCAAAGGGATAGTTCCTCATCTAGGAGTTACTTTGCCAAATTCCAAATTCTAGGGTTTCAACAAATCCCCCAAAATTGTTCGTCTTGGACCAGATCTATAACTCCCTTTAATACTTTGTGTAACCATAAATTTTATTTTGTACTTTTAAAGATCTATAGACTTTGCATACCATTTGGTTATAAATAAAAGATGTTATCATAGATCCATTATGGTCTTGAAATTATAAAATAATGGAAATAGCAACCTTAGTCTCCATCTCTATATCTAGTTTAGTTGTAAGTTTTATAGGGCCATTACAACCCCCCATCAAAGGGGTAGTTCCCCATCTAGAAGCTACTATACTATATTCCAAATTCAATGGTTTCAACAAATCCCCCAAAATTGTTTGTCTTGGACCAGATCTATAACTCCCTTAAGTACTTTGTGTAGTCATAAATCCTATTTTGTAATTTTTATGATCTATTGACTTTGCATACCATTTGGCTGTAAATAAAAGATCTTATCATAAATCCATTGTGGTTTTGAGATTATATAATAATAGAAATAATGGTAATAGTAACCTTAGTCTATATCTCTATATTTAGTTTACTTGTAAGTTTTACTGGGTATGCAATTTATACTGCTTTTGGGTAACCTTCTCAATAACTAAGAGATCCATTCGAGGAACACAGGGAACCTCTACCGGCATGGTACAATAAAGACACCATCTCCCATTTGTATACCCAACACCTGAGCAATCAAAATTTAAACTAGGATTTGTTATCTATATTTGACCTTAATCATTAGTGATCAAAGCCTAAAATCGAAGATTTCTTATTTGAAGCAATGTAAATTACAAAAAATATGATAGATCCTTCGAAGAGTTCAATTTACTTTCTTATAGAACTAGCTTAACCATTTTCTATAGCGAATAGGGTATGAGCCAAGGACTAACCTAGTAAGTAAAAAGAACCAAGGAATAAGAAAGTTGTTTCCAGTGTCAAAGGATAAGAAGTAGAAGTTTTGTGGTACTTCTAACAAAAAGCTCACTATCAAGATCATGACCAAACCAAAAGGACGACATCCACCTTTGATCTGTACCATACATTCCTACTTAAAAAAGATTATAATCATTAAAGAAGAAGGTCAGTTGATGAATTAAGGTCCACTTGGCAAGTTCGGTGACAAGGATGTCTGACTTCTCTTAAATGCATGAGAAGTCTTTGATCCAATTTAAGTCTAAAACCTAATTCGGAACCCCTTACTTGCCTTGAAAAGACCTTCACCTTTCGGTTTACTATATAAGCTTTCTATCTGATGACGAGATCTCTACCCAAACACCATAGACAAGTGGCTAGATTTGCTATAGGGGGACTAGCCCTAAACTTAGCATGGGATAATGAAGTCACTCCTTCACTCTGATATACCAGATTGCCGCATGCTGCCCTCAACCATAGTTATCCATCTTTAAATCGATCCATCCAGTGGAGCGACTTCAATCACTCGCCTGTCGTCCCTAAATTCATGTTATGAAGCGCAGGAGTAACCAATAAATAATGCGAAGCATGTCTTTCAACTAGTGAGATATTTCATATAAGAAAAATTTTACTCTGGCGTAACCTATTTATTCTGCTTCACCAAACCTTCTATCAACTATATAGACTCTCTTCTTTCATTATTAGGTTTTGACATGGTTTTATAAGCTGGTGGGATGCATAAGCACTTGTAACTGCTGATGATATTACTTACTATCGACGAATTCCATATATCACATTATAAATATGACATGCATGCATTTATAAAAGGATTACCATATAGTTTCTAAAACACTCTACTTACAGGCCAAAAAATAGAGCGAGTTACAAGACTCTTACCTTAGTCAGTTAGGTTTCACCCAAATGATACAATGGCACAAACGAAATAGAGAAAGGGGTCTTTTAATTAAGCAAGTACTGATAGGCAAGTAGTCTTTCACCACTTTTTGAAATAGTGAGATAAGTTGAAGAAGATTAAGAATGAGTGCACAGCTCAAGTTGATTCATTCGTAGGAAAATTTCAAAGCAATTGTTTAGTCGACTTAGGACAGGCTTACTTGAGAGGACCAAATGACGCAAGGCTTAGATTAACAGATGTTGCGCAGAATCTTCTTAGAGATAGGTAGATTTTTCATTTACCAATGAATTTCATTTGCCCCAATTTAACCAATAAAGGGATTTTTGGCTAGAAAAAAAGATTATATGACATGGACACCTAGCCTAACATGATTAGTTAGTTGGCCCACCTAATAGATGATGAGACTCTTAGTCGATTTGATTAAATTTTGAAAACCCTTTCCCACTATTAATAAAAGTAGAGTTTTTAATATTCTTGCCTCCCTTATTTTGGCTCGCGCTCGAATTAGAACCTTTATGCACGATTAGGATTTTGACTCAATCTAATAGCCTACCCATCGAGTGCTAATAAAGTTTTTGCATGGGCTCATCATCTGATGCAGAACTAATTTCATGTCCACCATCCATCAACAATCACATTCCACATCCCACTTCCAACTTTTTAATTCCTTAGGGTAGCCTCATGTAGAAAATAAAAGAATTCTAGCTTCAGTGGTAGGTGAGTGAGGTTAGGAAGGAGTTTGACTGTTAGGATAATATTAGATCCTATTTGAAGTACTCCACCACGGATAAGAGTCTTTGTGGTAAAAGAGAGAGGAATTCCTATACATAGGGGGACATTTTAGATAGAGCTCCATTTAGAAAGGGCTTTCCCTAAATGGCCAGAATGAAGTTTAAAAAAACAAAAAAATTCCTTTCTAATTGACGGGGCTCTATATCTAGGTCTTATTCCATCTCCAACTTGAGTGTCCTCTTTAATTACTTTGGGGCCAAAAACTCATACAGACTAAGGTTGAAGTATTATCCATATTGTAGATGGAGCTTCAATGCTGCTAGGTTTAGAGGGAATTTATGATCGTTATATTCATGCATAAGTTTCATACTAAGGTTAGCACGGTTAATAATATCAACCCAGGTATTAATTACACAACCTTGAATATCGACTATAGATTGGTTAAAATTGAAACCATTTAAGTTGAAAGCCATAGTGCTAATGCCTAAAGCAGTGAACAAAATATCTAATACAGGCCAAGCAACTAGTAAAAAATGTAAAGAACGAGTTGTTAAAATTAGCATATTGGAATATCAATAAACCAAAATGACCATGAGTGGCTATGATATTATAAATTTTTCTTCTTGACCGAATATATAACCTTCATTAGCATATTCATTTTATGTGGTTTCCTTTATTTAACTAAAGGTTCCGAAGGAACTATGCAAAGCATTAAATAGTGAGCCATTGAATACATTAGCTACGCTTAATATATGAAATGGGTGTATAAGGATGTTGTGCTTAACCTGGACTACAATCATAAAGTTGAAAGTACCAGAGATTCCTAAAGACATTCCGTTAGAAAAGCGTCCTTAACTAATCAAGTAAACCAAAAAAATAGTAATAGCAGCTACAAAAGGAGCTAAATATGTAACACAGAAACTCAGTTCCCACTCACAACCCATTTAAGAAGCTATACCAAGTAAGAAGTGCAAAATAATTAGCTCATAAGGATCGCCATTATATAACCATTCATTAACAGGTGCAACTTCCCAATCAGATAAAAGTGCAAACCTATTGTTGTAGAAGTAGGAATGATGCCATTAGAAAAAGGATTGTTTCTGTAAAGTTAAAGTAAAGATCCATAAACAAGTTCACGAATATCATTAATATCTAATGGAGGTGCAGCAATGAAAACTATAATAAATAAAAGTTACGGTCAGTAAAGGAGGATCATCAAAACACTAGACCATCTTATATTAACACAATTTTCAATACTAGTTATCGAATTATAGAAGCAACCTTATAGGCTTTCACTTTCAAGTCTCTCTAAAATTGCACTCATGGTAAAATCTTGATTTATTTAATCATTAGGGACTCCTAAGTACACAAATTCTCTATAAATAGAAATAAAGATTTAAAGACTTGTTATTCAACAATATAACATGACTTTTATGCCCATGTCAACCAATAGCTAAAGGTATATCTTTATGATCTTATTTATTTAGATTCATCATAACTTTTTGAATAAAAAATAAAGTTGAAATGAGTTAAAAAGTACTTAAATTACAAAAAGAGTTATGCATATTTTTACTTTAAAAAAATATAAAGGCTAAAATAAAAATTTATCAATCAAGTATAATATGTGAATTGTTAACATTTTTAATTACTTAAAACGTAGATTATTTTGATATTTCTTTACTAGACCATTTAACCAAAACAACCACATCATACTTAAACTTCTTTATATTTTTCTATACCCTAAAAAACAAATAAGCATCTTTTTTCCACATAAAAAGGGAATAAATCACCTATTCCCAATACTTTATTCCTATCATGTTCAATGAGTATCCATCCATTCAATAAATGAGACCTACATAAAATAAATGGATGAATATTTATGGAACAGATAATAGAAACAAGTGATCTGAGTTCCATAAAAAGTGCATGTAACTTATAAAACATAGCGTGTGAATTAATTGGCGGTTAGAAAGTACTTCCCAAAGTGCATATTGCACTTAAAGGAGTGAACTAATTGGTGGTTAGAAATCTTTTTGTTACTTTTAACTAGGGATGACAATTTTTGACCCATGGGCTTAAATTCATTGTTTTCAGTGGGTCGACTCATAGGCCAGGCCTAAGCTTATACAAACTCGAGATCCAATTATTCTAAGTAAAATAACCTCATCTTACTTAGAAGAGTTAGGCCTCGGGTAAGCTTAAATCTGAACAACCTAGATCCTGATATAATTTAAAAAATAAATTATTATATATTTGGCGGGAGCTAGCCCATTGCCATCTCTATTCTTAACTTTTGGTAGCTAATGCTATTATCTAATTAAATTTATTAATATCAATAAATCTAATATTATTAAATTATTAAATAATTTATTTAAATATGTAATTTAACAATTTATTCAAAGCACACTAAAAAAATTATGCTACTATTTTAGTACCATTAATTTTCAATTTTTAACTCATTTAAATTATCCCAATAATTTAAATTTCGCGTCTATTTAAAATCCTAAATTAACATGCAATAAAATTTTGGAGTAGTGTAGTCTGGACTGTTAAGGGAACTGCAAGAAAAAGGCTTCCACGCTACCGTCCAACGTATCCCTCAATCGTTCTTTTTCCGCTCCAGGAAGTCTTCAAAGACGTTCACCTGTTCTCATCTCTTCGACGTCGTCGTTTGGAAACTCAAGCAATGCCGAATCTATCACAAAATCCGTAGCGAGGGAAAGAGAGCGAAGGAGCGCAATCGGAGAATGGGAAACAAGATCGCGAGGACGACGCAGGTATCTGCGTCGGAGTACTATCTCCACGACCTGCCGTCCTCTTACAATTTGGTTCTTAAGGAGGTGCTCGGGCGCGGGCGCTTCTTTAAGTCCATCCTCTGCAAGCACGACGAGGGTTTGGTACTCGTCAAGGTCTATTTCAAGCGCGGCGACCCCATAGACCTCAGAGAGTACGAGCGCCGACTCGAACACATCAAGGAGACCTTCCGCGCCCTTGATCACCCCCACGTTTGGCCTTTCCAGGTTCAGTTTCACTGCTTGTTTGTTTCTTTTTGAGAATTTTGTATTTCTCTGTTTGGTTGCCTAGAAAGGTCTCAAAGTTTTAGGGTTTTAAAGATTTATGTTAAATTGTAATGTAATCGTGTTATTGAAACATTACGTGCGGTTCTCTTAGAAAGCGCGGGAAAGATGGGAGCGCAATTTCTAGTATTTTTACTTTGTTTTTTTGTTGTAGTCTTTGTTAAACTTTGAATTTAATTATTTAATAGATTAGGAAGTTCATCCCTCTGTTGTTTGCTACAGAAAAGATATATGGAAATAAGTGGGATATATAGATGGAATGGTAGAAGTGTGTATGGGGATCCACAAAATTTTGGCGGCTAACTTCCTCACATGATAGACTTCTCTTGCAGTTTTGGCAGGAAACTGATAAAGCAGCGTATCTTCTGAGGCAATATTTCTTCAATAATCTACATGATAGATTGAGCACTCGACCCTTCCTGAGTCTTGTGGAAAAGAAATGGTTGGCTTTTCAGGTCTATGTATATGTTCCTCTTTTCAACAATTTTTTGACACACTTTTGTAGTATTTCACTCTTGACATATGCTACTTCTGGTGGTCCGCAGTTACTTCTTGCTGTTAAACAGTGCCATGAGAAGGGTATTTGTCATGGTGAGTGAAATCAGTTCTGACGAATTTCTATTTTGTGACATATCATTTTAATTACTTGTTTTACTGCATTAGGCGATATTAAGTGTGAGAATGTACTTGTAACTTCCTGGAATTGGCTTTATCTTGCCGACTTTGCATCGTTCAAACCAACTTATATTCCATATGATGACCCATCGGATTTCTCATTCTTCTTTGACACGGGAGGACGAAGGCTATGTTACCTTGCACCTGAGGTATTTTCTTGTCCTTTTATTTCATGTCAAGTGTTAAATTTGTTTTGATTACGGTTCAATGTTAATATTGGAAAACTTCAATGACCTTGCTTTAGAAGTTAGGATTCATGTTCAACCTTTCGAGCTAGGGTCGATCTTGGGTGGTAATGAGAACAAAGCCTCCAACTTTCAGAAATAGACACCTTTTGTTGATAGCATTTGCAGAAGTGATATTGACTAGAACTTCAAGAATCAATAGTGCATAATTGAAGTTGTCTTTTACAATCCAAGTTGTTCTTATTAGCTGTAGCTAGTCTTCTAATTTCTTTTTTCTATCGATGTCTTTGTTCCCATTTATATAAGTTACTTGTCCTCAAAATTTCAGAGATTCTATGAGCACGGAGGTGAGATGCAGGTTGCTCTTGATGCACTATTAAAGCCATCCATGGATATATTTGCTGTGGGGTGAGCATTCTGGCTTTTCAATTTAGTCTTTGATGGTAAAAGACAGGGTACTGTCCTTGGATGGCTTTAATAAATTTAGATTTTGTTGCGGACCTATTTAGGTGTGTAATTGCTGAGCTTTTTCTTGAGGGCCAGCAACTGTTTGAACTCTCTCAGCTTCTTGCTTATCGTAGAGGACAATATGATCCTAGCCAACATCTTGAAAAGGTTAAGTATCTGTTACTGTTGGTCTCAATCCAGTTTAATCTATATGAGATATTTATTTGAAGACTGATATGCACTGAATATGTAGATCCCAGATTCTGGAATCCGAAAGATGATACTTCATATGATTCAGTTGGAGCCAGAGGCACGACTTTCTGCAGAAGGCTATCTACAAAACTACGTAGATGTTGTTTTTCCTAGCTATTTCTCTCCATTTCTGCATAACTTTTACTGTTGCTGGAATCCTATTCAGTCTGATATGAGGGTAAAAACGATTAGTACCCTGCTTATATTTTTGGTGGTCTTTGCTACTCACTACCATGCTGATATCATGTCTCTTGTGCAGGTTGTAATGTGCCAGAGTGTTTTCCATGAGATACTTAAGCAAATGACGAGCAGTAGGACAAGTGAGGAAACACGGAATGGAGTGGGCATGTCTGCCAATAACCTGATTGTCAAGCCATCTAATGAGATGATTGAGGGACAAAACTTGGACATAGTCAGGGACTCAAAATACAGAGACAAAATAAATAAGGGTATAGTTCATGGTCAATGCAAACTTCTTGGTGATATCAATACCTTGCTTGGGGATGTAAAACAAAGCGATGGTTCTTCTACTTTGAAGTCAATGCCTGACAATGCACCCAATTCTTCCTTATCACAGGACCCTATGAATTGTACACAGCAATCTCCTGGTGAACTTCTTCAAGCTATTTCCAATGCATTTAGAAGAAATGATCATCCCTTTTTGAAAAAGATCACCATGGATGACCTGAAGTCATTGATGTCTGAGTATGACAGTCAGTCAGATACTTTTGGTATGCCATTTTTACCATTACCTGAAGATAGTATGAAATGTGAAGGTATGGTTCTGATTGCGTCTCTGCTTTGCTCTTGTATACGTAATGTCAAGTTACCTCATTTGAGGAGAGGGGCCATACTCTTACTCAAATCTTCCTCGTTATATATTGATGATGAAGATAGGCTACAACGTGTGTTACCATATGTGGTTGCAATGCTATTAGATCAAGCAGCAATAGTGCGTGCTGCTGCATTGGAAACTTTGTGTGACATTCTGCCTCTAGTCCGAGAATTTCCTCCTAGTGATGCAAAGATATTCCCTGAGTATATTCTTCCAATGCTTTCCATGCTTCCTGATGACCCAGAAGAAAGTGTGAGAATTTGTTATGCTAGCAATATTGCAAAGTTGGCACTTACCGCATATGGGTTCTTGATTCATTCAATAAGCTTGACTCAGGCAGGTGTTCTTGATGAGGTGAGTTCAAAACAGAAGTCAAAGGCATCATTAATTGAAACATCCGGACAGCTTCAAAGGATAAATAATGATGCGCAGCTTGTGCAGCTTAGGAGATCCATTGCTGACGTTGTTCAAGAACTTGTTATGGGCCCAAAACAAACTCCAAATATCAGAAGAGCATTGCTTCAGGACATTGGCAAACTCTGCTGCTTTTTTGGTCAGAGGCAGAGTAATGATTTTCTACTACCCATCCTACCTGCATTTCTAAATGATCGAGATGAGCAGCTTAGGGCATTATTCTATGGCAAGATTGTTTATGTCTGCTTCTTTGTGGGCCAAAGAAGTGTAGAAGAGTATCTTTTTCCCTACATTGAACAAGCTTTAAGTGACCAGACTGAGGCTGTGATTGTCAATGCATTGGATTGTTTGACAATTCTGTGTAGAGTTAGCTTCTTACGAAAGCGTATACTTCTTGAAATGATAGGACGCGCATTTCCATTATTGTGTTATCCTAGTCAGTGGGTTAGAAGGTCAGCTGTTGGTTTCATTGCTGCCAGCAGTGAGACCTTAGGTGCAGTGGATTCTTATGTTTTCCTTGCTCCAGTTATACGGCCTTTCCTCCGTAGACAACCACCTTCCCTAGCTTCCGAGAATTCTCTGCTTTCATGTTTGAAGAATCCTGTCTCAAGACAGTCATTTTACCAAGTCTTAGAGAATGCGAGGAGTTCAGACATGCTGGAAAGGCAGAGAAAAATCTGGTACAATTCATCAGCAAAATCAAAACAAGGGGCCTCTGTGGATTTATTTAAGAAAGAGGATGTGGAACTAAGTTCAGAGAAGAATTGGCCTGACACGAAACCTTTTCCCGAGATTCAAAAACATGTCGATGTAGTGGAACAACCAGAGGTTGGTGATACCAAATTGAATTCTATGGGTTTTATAAGCAATTCTTCCAGCACGGTTGATATTCGTGATCCTCTATGCTCTCAAAAGCTGCAATTCTCAGGTTATATGTCTACACACGGTAGTATGAACAGTTTTATGCATGATAATTCCTCTGAAGGAATACCTTTGTACTCTTTTAGCATGGACCGGCGAGCAGTCAAAACACCTCCGGCAGCTTCAGATTCTTCATTGCGCATGAACTCTCTTGGAACTGGTTCGTCATACATGCCCTGGATGGATCCAATAAACAAATCATTTAGCTTGGCCAGTTCTGTTCCTGCACCTAAGCTGGTTTCAGGTTCATTTAGCATCAGTGGGGGTTCTAGACAGTTCTATAGAGTTGTCCACGAGCCAGAGAGTAGGGAAACAGATCAAACAACTTATGTCACTAGTAAATTTCAAGAACTGGGATTATCTGGCACGACAAAAGGAAGTTCTTTCTCTCTAGAAGATGCTTCTGCTCTGTCAGATGTGACTGGATTGCCATCGTTTTCGCGAACAACAGGGGTTCCAGATTCAGGTTGGAGACCTCGGGGTGTCTTGGTTGCACATCTGCAGGAGCATCGTTCTGCAGTCAATGACATTGCAATTTCACATAATCATAGCCTTTTTGTGAGTGCTTCTGATGATTCAACTCTCAAAGTCTGGGATTCAAGAAAGCTGGAAAAAGATATTTCATTTAGATCAAGATTAACTTATCACCTGGAGGGAAGCCGAGCACTCTGCACCGTTATGCTCCGCAACTCTGCTCAAGTCGTCGTTGGAGCATGTGATGGCATGATGCATTTATTTTCTGTCGACCATATATCAAGAGGGCTTGGCAATGTTGTTGAAAAGTACTCTGGTATTGCCGATATAAAAAAGAAGGATATCAAAGAAGGTGCCATACTCAGCCTCTTGAATTTCAATGGTGAGAGCACTGACAATCAGATTGTTATGTACAGCACTCAAAATGGTGGCATGCATCTTTGGGATATCAGAGCAAATTCAGAGGCCTGGACACTGAAGGCAGTTTCTGATGAGGGCTATGTGTCTTCCCTTGAGACAGGTCCTTGTGGGAATTGGTTTATCTCGGGGTCTTCTAGGGGTGTGCTTACCTTATGGGACTTGAGGTTTCTGATACCTGTAAACTCATGGCAATACTCTGTTACATGCCCTGTTGAAAAGATGTGCCTTTTTGTTCCCCCTCCTAATGCTGCTGTGTCTAATTCTGTAAGACCCCTTGTATATGTTGCTGCTGGTTGTAATGAAGTTTCTCTTTGGAATGCTGAGACTGGGAGCTGCCACCAGGTAGATTGCTATTCTTTTTATTTATCATTGTTGAAAAACTTGGAAAGGTAAGAGTTAAAACGTGATGATGTAAGGTCGAGTAGTTGTTGATAAATACTTCAAGTTTGCAGAGCATGAATTTAGAAAAGGTGAGTAAAATTGCCAGTTGTATTAAGAAAGTAGTACTGAATGGAGTTGAAAGTTGGTATGAAAAACTGTCATTGCAAAATATAGTGATTGCAGAAAAATCATTTCTAATGCAATTCTCATTGGAAGATAGATTCCCTTTGCATAATCTGTTACTTATTGTCCTTTGCTATGGATCAAAGTTTACTTTATCACTCACCCGTGGTTAACTGTTGATGATGAACAGTGAGGTTTTACTTGAAATTCATTGAAGAGCAACAGTAGAAAGTCAGACCGTGCATTGACAGACAATGCATCCTACTAAAAACAATGAAGATGAATTTTTAGGGTCTTTTGGAATTGTTGAATATCCAATGTACATCTAATGAGATATTCTGGACTGTGTTTTGATGTATTTAATGGTTATCCATTTCATATAGTTGAAACTAATTTACTCTGGACTTGCTTATTATTTGGGATTTATCACAGGTGTTGTTGCTACAGTTTTCTTTCGGTCTTTCTTTTGTCAGGTATTGAAGGTTGCACATTACGATAATGATGCTGAAATGTCCAATATGCCATGGGCCTTGACCAGGCCATCAAGTAAGGCGAACTTCAAGCCAGATACGAGGCGGAATGTCAATTCAAAGTATAGAGTTGACGAGTTGAATGAACCTCCTTCTCAACTTCCTGGCATTCGTTCAATGCTCCCCTTACCTGGGGGTGATCTATTGACAGGGGGTACTGACTTGAAGATACGTCGATGGGACCATTGCAGGTTATTCTTCTTCCTCTTTCTCATTTCCTTTATTGGCTGTCTATATTTTTGTTCTGTGGCAGTTAGTGACTTAATTCTTCTTTATCATAATTGTAGTCCGGACCGCAGTTATTGTATTTGTGGGCCAAATGTAAATGGAGTTGGAAATGATGATATATATGAAATGCGATCAAGTTCTGGGGTGCAAGTTGTGCAGGTATCGAGATTGTTTTAATGAATTTACCTATTTATATGTACCGCTTGAGCTTTGTTGTTTGCTTTGAACTAGCTGTTGAGTGTGAAAAATATTGCTTTTCTGATGACAGGATAAGTTCATCTTTCTTTTGTTTTTACCTTTATCTGGCAACACTTTCAGTTATTTTCGCCTTGTTATTATGGTAGGCAATATTTAGATATGAGAAGTTGCTTCACTTTTTTTGTTCCAAATAGGAGACAAGAAGTTCTATGACAAACAAGTTGACAGCAAAGGCAGTACTTGCAGCTGCAGCTATCGACCCTGCTGGCTGCCACCGAGATGCCATTCTTTCTTTGGCTTCTGTCAAGTTGAACCAGAGACTTCTGATTTCAAGTAGTAGAGATGGGGCTATCAAGGTTTGGAAGTAGATAACTCATGCATACGAGTGATTTATTGTACATATGATGCTGATGTAGCTCAAATGTATAGTACAGATAAAGAGGGACAAAAGTTCTAGTTTTATTTTAGTGAAGTTTTATTTAAGCCACTCACGACTTGTACAGCTTATAAAGTGACGGGAATGCACAGAAACTATTAAATCAAGTATATGTTTTTGCTAGACTATATGATTCTTCATGTGCTTACTCAACAATAAGATTAACAACAATAATACCAATAAAAATTTTACTAAAGCGGAGGTTTGAAGAAGTGTAATAGCACGTAAATTCACTTTTAATTAATAGAGGTTAATGAATTATATAAAGGAAAAAAATAAATAATAAAAATAAAAAATAAAAATAATGGCAATGAAAAATGCTAATTAAAAATGATAATAAAAATATATAATAGTTAAATATTAAAAATAAATAAATAGAAATAATAATAATAAATAAAATATATAATAAATAAAGTAAAATAATAAATAAAATACTAACATAATAATAATAATAAAAATAAAAAAATAATAATAATGGTCGTAATAGTAAAGTCTGCAAATATGACGACGACGACAACGATAATAATAATAAGTAATTACCTTTTAGGTTAACTACAAGAAACGAGAATTAAAAGATTAAAGAGGACTGTTAGGATCTTTTTATGAGGAATTCTTTACCTGAATCTTATTATGTTAAAGTTTTCTATTGTAGGTCATGTACTCAGTAAGTTCTAACATTGTCATACCATTTTTTATCACCTTCCTCAAATGTTCTTAGCCCTCCCTGTTTTTCTCTTACAATATATAAGTACGATCTTTTCACATCTTTTAACTGAAATATCTTGGTGTCTTTTTACATGTCTAAATCACCTAAGTCTTGTCTTTCTTAATTTATCCATAATATTAGTAACTTTTAATTTGTCCCTCAATATTACATTCTTGACATTATCCCTTTTAGAAAGATTGCAATTCAATGGAGCTTCCTCATCTCTGTAACTATTAGCTGATGACTATGATCTTATTTGATAGGTCTATATTCTGCTTCATAGAGCATCGCTGGCCTAATTACTAAACGATATAATTTACCTTTAAGCTTGAGTGATATCTTCTTGTCACATAAACCCTCTGAATCACGTTTTCATTTAAGTCACATTGATTTAATCTAGTGGATTATGTCTTCATCAATTTCTCTGTTGCTTTGGTTGATAAATACTAAATATTTAAAATACTCTTTTTATGGTATAACTTCTGATCCATCTTTAACTCTAGATCTGTAACCATCCTATGTCTCGAAAAGTTACATTCCACGTACTCAATCTTAGTCGTACTTAATTTAAAATCCTCTGACCTTAATTCTCTCTGAAATTCAAGTTTGACATTGACCTCCTTTTTTTTCTCATCCACTAAAACAATGTCATCAGTAAATAATATGCACCAAGGTAAATCCCCTAGAATGTTCTTGATAAGCTCATCATTTACTACTGCAAACAGAAAGGGACTCAAATAGGGAATCTGATATAGCTTAATATCAGTTTTCATCAGCATCTCTTTTTATTGTTACATCTACATTGTGGGTCTACCGAAAACAACCTCTCTACTATGTAAGGGTAAGGCTGCGTACTATCAGACCTCCTCAGACCCCGTCTTATTGCGGGATTTTAAACTGAGTGATGATGATGATCTATAGAAAAATGCTTTGTATCTTTTCCTATCAATGTCTACTCAAGGAGTCATAAATCCCAGGATCAATTTGTTAAATCGAGATGTCATATAATCCTAACAGATATATGGCACTGTGTTCTCGTCGTATGCTGGTCACACTGGTTATTGAACAAGTATGAGCACTGCATAGTTTTTTTGTTAAACCTATTATATGTGAGTGAGAGATGATGACTTATAAACACCCATGAAGGGTACAGTAGTCAACCCTCTTGAAATAACTACCAAAAGTAGTTACACAGTTAAAGGGAATGTTTGAAGAGTTCGATTTTTCACTTCTTCAATGCAATACAGAGAAGAGTAGAAATAGAAAAACTCTTTGCAATAAAAGTTTAGACAAAGTTCTTTAGTCGGTGGAAATCTAACATAATCCAAGTATGTGATTTTGTGTTATATGCATATGAAACGATCCTGGTTAACATGATCTAGGAAATTATGTTCTTGCTTAATTATTTCTAACAATCAGCGTATGAGAATTGATGTAAAGTGAAAGCAAATTGAAATTCCCATTTCACTTGACATATTTCTATTTGACCATGCTGCCCACATGATCTTCCAATCGAGACCGTAATGTCTAATCTGCAGTTTTTTGGAGTATTGAAAACAATAATATTAATGGTTCTATTAGTCCTCATCCCTTGTCTCTCTCTCTGCCTCTTTTTGGTCATATTGCAGAGTGGATTTGGAGGAACTCCCTAATATTGGACTAATGGATGGCTTACTGAAATTGCATCTTTCAGTGGTAAGGTAATTATTAGTGTTTCATCTGATAATTGTTGAACTTGTATATGTTATTGAAAATCCCCTGAAGTTTATGGCAAAAAGTTTGTCATAGAAGAGAAAAACACTCCTTGATTGAGTTTGAGCGCATGCTGGATATTTAATTCAAAATAGTTACCTGTATACTATTTGAGGACATTGTATGTCTAAATTCTTTTTATGCCTTATCTGCTAATCCTTGGTCGTGTGACTTTTGACGTAAATTGTTATGATGTTTCTATATGCAATCTTTAGAAAGCGGATTAAGGCCACTATCTCACTATCTACATTCAATTTACTGTCTTGGTGTGTAATTTAAGTTGACCGTCCCTGCATGTTGTCAATACTATGCGCTTACAAAGTATTTTAGAGAAATCTTTCGGTTATGCAAATGAATTCTTCAAACTTTAGAATTAAACTTTTTATTGGTGTTTTGCTTTCGGTTAAAAATTCTTTGGACTAGTTTCTTTGCCATTATAGCTTGAAAAATCCATTCAATTAAAAAAATTGTTATGTTATTCCCAATATACAGGCGAAAGAAATTTGGGCTCAATTTTTTTTATCATAAAAGTCAATGTATCTAATTCACAAAGCTCTCTGCTTTACGGGAGTCAGAGAAAAGTGATAATGTCCTCAACTTTACCTTTGTACTTTTATAAAGAGGCTGTTTCTATGACTTGAACCTGTGACTTTACGATCACAAAGGAGCAATTTTATCAGTTGCTTTAAGGCTCACCCTCACCCTCAATTTACTTCTTATTATATAATTGATTAAATGGCCAGTGGTGGTGAAACTCGATTAATTAAAATCTTATTTTAAAGAATTTACGAGAGGTTAGAAAATTGGAAATTAGGCTTTGATGTCTGAAAATCTGAGGTGGTAACTTTGAAAAAATTCTATACCTTGTAATTGTTCATATCAAAATTTCTTTTCCGCATCATGCTCCCTCAATTTAGTTTTAGATGAAGCATAAATAGCAAGAGAGTAAAGTGCAAGTTAGTATAGATAGACAATGTGCAGGAAATTAGCCGTAAAGGAAAATGTAGTGGTTAAAATTTGAGTTCGGTCTAAATTTATTCATGTGGAGCTTACACTAAAAGCACTTCCAGATTGGATATTATTTAGCATTAGTAATCAAATGGAAGTGATCGAATATGAATATGATTGGATGCATTAGAAAGGCAAGATAACGTGGGAGATTACGAAGGATTTAACAGGGGATAGTGTCTAACTGAAGTTACAGTTAATGTGATCTGTAAAGTGAGTTAAGGTCTTTAGCAGTCATGTCTTCTTAGCACATTTACTTTGCGTGATGTCCATAGATAATCATGCTGAAATTATAATGGTGCAGTGCTGAAAGATGAATTATAACAGTTGTTTGGGTACTCTAACTAGCAATGAATTTCAGTAAGACCCCATGATGCTGCTGGCTAGTCTACAGATGTGACAAAAAGACGATTCTTTTCCTTGTGAATCACATGAAGTTGATTGCGCCTTTTTTTATATTTATGTTAGTTCACCTTTGAGGACTAGTGAAACATGTCTGAGAGCTCTAGAGACTCTCCAAACTTCATGTTGTACAAATTGCCATGACTCTGCAGTTTTTAGATTCTCTGCCTTTTTGATGGCATCGTCTATTCCAGGGAAGGCCTTCGATCCATAGTCATTATGCTTTGCTGGTGCATATATCTGCAATGCACAGAAATGCTACTATCTCAACTCTCTTTACAGTTGTTATGATAGCAGAAGAACTTAGTTGGCTTCTTTTGCATTTTGGTCTTTTTGACATTTCTCTAAGAAACATAAAAATACCAGAATAACTCAGTCCCGGGATTTGAGTGATTGGAAGAAACATAAAAATACCAGAATAACTTAGTCCAGGGATTCGAGTGAGTGGAAAATACCAAATGCTTGTACCATTGCCTCTCGGAGAGTCCATCTCTATCTGTAAATGCTCGTTCTGCCATCATTAGTCTGTCGTTCAGTCGCCTCACTTTTGCTTTGTCTTTCTTCAATGTTGATGACCAACCTCTGCTTTTCTCGATTGCCTGTCAGATTATACATCAGTTACTTGACTTTATAACCATGCAAATTTTGAATGTATTTATATTTCCGAAAGATTTTGGTACCTTTCTCTCTTCATTTATGTTGGTGGCTGCCTTTTTTAGCACCTCAAGGGAATTGAATAATGGAATAAGGTTTATGTTCTTATTCAACACTTCGGTTTCCAATTCCTTTCCACATTTCTGTCAGACATCAGTTATTACTTGCATTAAATTTACCATTACCGTGTCAAGTCACTTGCATTTAGCATTATATATCAGTTCAACATAGACACACCTGGAGCTCGTAAGCATATGACAGATAATTAAAGGGTAAGATCTCGTCATCTGCTAACCGAAGAGCTACCAAGCCCCAGATGCTAGCTACTGCTTTTAGAGGTGAACAAATGTAAGAAACTGGGGAGAATAAGTATAACATTAAAAAAGTTCCATAGATTGAGTGCCATTTTGTATCGTTGTTACAGAGTAGCAAAATTATGTGGCAATATCCATAGTGAATTTCATGTTGATCTGTTCTTTTCTGACTTTTTTGGGTCCTTGATACAAATTCTTGAATAATTCGAAGTAGTTCTGTCAAACATTGATCTATCCGATGTCATACTTCACAATTAAAGAGCAATGACAAAAGAGAGAGAGAACAATGTCTTATCTGTTTGATGAGTTATCTAGACGAACCTGCAATATGTCTTTGAAACATGTGATCTCCAAAGTTTTTCATCCATATGAAATCATCGTACATTGAGTGGTATACTGGATAATCTGTAGCCACCGATTTCTAGCAGTAAGGAATATGAGGTGGAGCAATGCAAAATATTACATATCTGGGGTATAATTACAGTTGACTTCTTTGAACTATATTGTGGCAGGATGGTTTGAGAATTATGTTTTCAGTTACTTTTTTAAAGATTTTTTAGTTTTGCTGCTGAGTTGTGTGATTGAGCTCATAGTAAACTGTTTCCAATATCTTACTCTTTCGCTTTGCCAGCGACTTGGTAGGATTGTAGCTCCTGAGCTCTATTAACATGGCATAGTCTGATTCCTGGTTGACAAGTTTTATTCAGCAAATGCCATTTTCAGGATATATGTTCCTTTTCAGGGACAGGATTTCTAAGGTCTTACTTGAATCTCTCATTACATATATGCCATACTGTTCATGTTATGGAGATGGAAATGCCAAATACTTGATTTTTACACCGAAAAATATCTCGATACATCCAAAGCTTATATTCAACTATTTGAAAATGAAATTGTAAATTATCCATGCCTTACTAAATGACGTTCAGAAAAGTTTTTCATGTTGTCATCAATGTGCATGTCTTTGAAGGAGTTGAGAGATAAAAGAAGATGATGGAAATAAGCTTTGAAATTTATTGGTTACCTCCTCTCCCATAAAACATGTCAGACGATGCAATGCCAATATGTTGCACGAAAGCTGCATAATCGGATCCAGCACCACCTAATCTCCCAATCTTCAATACAAGGTAGATTCATGAGGATCACATTTTTATCATAGTCTCACTATTATTATCTTGAAAATGAAATCAATCATTTTGCTTGTCAAAGTTTCTTGACAATAAATTTGTTTAATGGCTAGTTTTATGCTTGGACGTCATCTTTCTAAAAGGTTTCCTTAAAAATTCATCAGGAAGGTAACTAGTTTCATACTTACCTCTGCATAGCTGCTACCACCGACCCATGCTTCATAAATGGTCTGTGACGAGTTATCTGGATCTTGAACCTTCAAAGTGAAGAAATATTGATTGAGATGGTTGGGGGAATTAAAGTATACCTAATTGTCTATGCGATACCTCTCTAGGGTCTTTTACATGTTTCTTTACTCATTTTGTCTGCTCCTAATTCACATTTAGTACCTGTTGGGTAGCCGCTTTGATGAGTTCATCGAGTTGGGGAGTTGCAGAAACATGGAATCCTGGTCCGGATACTGCAATGTCAACATTCAAGTAAGCAACTGCCCTTAAAGAAAGCATTTCTCTGTTGTCTTCTACCCATTCAGTTGACCCTATCTGCAAACAGCAACGAGTTAATATTCCCCTAACATTGGGGAAAAGAAGGGATGTAAAAGGAGAGTGTTGGTGTTAAAGACCAGGCCATACTCCTCAGCGTCCCAATTGCACAACACAATTGTTCTTCGAGGTCTCCACCCTCTTTTCTGCAGCTTTTTCAGTCTCTGCGCAATCTATCAAGTAAAATAGAAAAGCAGTATGAAAACTGACTCTGACATGCTCAAGAATGATTTTTTTATGTATGGCAGATCCGATGCCTCCTAACTACCTCTAAGAGCACTGCCGTGCCACTGTTGGGATCAACAGCTCCAAATGTCCATGCGTCCCGATGATTGCCCAGAAGGACAAATCTGAAATTTAAGATCACGAAGTTGTGAATCTCAATTGATGTCTTGAAGGTTCTCACTCAGATAGGCTTATATTCCAACTTCTCTCACCTATCAGGCTCTTCTACGCCTTCTATTACTGCAATTACATTCTGAATAGATCTTATAACCTGCTTTCCCTGAAATTAAATTCAAAACGCAGGTTACGTTGCAGCAATAAGAACTGGAATTTTTTGCATTTAGCAGTTGACTTTGGCATATCTCCATTACTCAGCTTAATTATGTCATGTGTCAACTACTTACAGTGTAACTGAGATTGACAACTCCTGGACCTGGTCCAACCCTGTAAATTGGAGCATCTTCACTTCCTTGCCACTCTTCGTCCGCAACTTGTCCGCCAATTTCCTTCAAGATCGCTTCACCGTCGTCTCCTGATACGGGCAAAGAAGGTATCAGAGGAACATACCCTCCCTTATCTACTTGGTTATCTGTTAACCTCTCACATCCTGTAATACTCGGCCATCCTGGTGTTGTGGGGTCACCGTTGCCATCATAAACTGATCCTACCTGAACACCACTTGGCGGCATCCATCTCGCCTCCGGAAACCACCCTTCAGCTTTTGTTCCACCTCCAAAGTCTTTCCTATCCGTATAGATAATAACGCCTATAGCACCTGCCTCACGAGCATTATGCACAATGTCTCCTCTGTAAATTTTTCCATATCTTGCCAACGCAATTGTCCCAGTTAAGTTCATCCTCATATCTTTCAACTTTGTAAAGTCCTCTACGCGTCCATAGTTCACATAAGCCACAGGTCCTTTCACGTTACCTGACTTTGCATATGCGTGAAAAGTTGGTAAAACTTCTCCGGCCACATCTGCATAAGGGTCACCGTCATAAATTTCCTGCTGGAGATTGAACGTGATGGGCTGGTCAGAGTCTGGCCGTTCTAGTGTTAAGTAACGAGAAACAGGATAAGTCAACGAGACATCGTAGGAGGTGATGTAAGGTTTAATGCCGTAGGCAGTGAGAGTGGCTAGAACGTAGTTTGCAGCTTCAGCGTTGGCTTCCGTGCCGGCCACATGGGGACGTCGGGTGAGGATATACAGGTGCTCTGATACGGAGGCATTATCGGACAGTGAATTGGATATGAAGAGGTTATGATAGTAAGATTTTGGTGGAGTAGGAGAGAGAAGGAAGAAGAATGGGATTGCTATGGCTAAGAAGGTGAGGGCGGTTGTTTTGATCATTTTGTCCGCTCTAGTGTTCGGTGCTGTTTCATAACTTTTCATATTTGGGCTTACGAAGTTTAGAGAGAGATAGCTTTTCCGGCTATCATAAATGCAAAAGAAGAAGATAAAGAGGCCGATTAGAACTAAGAAATTAGGTTTGGTGACGTAGAATGAAATAATTCTTAGAGCATATGCTTATCCACGCCTTTCTAATACGGCATGATTTCCAACATCTTATGATCACGAGGTCACCAAGTCCGTAAATAATAAAATAACTATTTTTTCTGAGCGATAAAACGGCACCGGACCATCTTGTTTGGAATTTTTTGTCTTACTTCACCGCTGCATATGGTCAAGATTTACGCCTGATCTATCTATCTACCTATGCTTTTATACAAGGAGAGTTTTTGCCTTCTTTTTTTCTTTTGGGTTTTGACAAATAGCAAGTCAGGAAAGAAGTACTGTGGTTCTAATTTTTCTTAAAAGTTAACAATAAAAATTGGTGAATTCTTTTTAATGATCATTCATAATTAATAAATGTTTTCATTTTTTTTGTAACTGTCCCATAAGATGAATTTAATAATAAAAATTTTTAGTCTTAATTATATATATTAGATGTTTAGTACAGTAACATTCACTTCATATAAGGAATTAATAAATATTATAAGAAAATTATTATAATTATTCCACATATTAAATAAATTCAAACTTAAACTTATGAAATATTAAATTTTTATTCTAACAATTCACATATAACATTATAACAAGTGAATTTAACTTTTTAAAGTGCTTTAGACCTTGATTTAAATTTATTTTAAAATTTGTAAAATAAAACTTCTCAATATTAAACATCTCATTAATTTTATTTTTCCTATTACACAAATATATATAGATAAAATATATTTATTTATTTCAATACATATATAAAAAAAGAAGTCAATCTAAATTGATCATAATGCATTTAATTTTTTGTTATCTTTCATATTTATAAAATGGGTTATATATATATATATTGTTTATATATAGAAAAATATAAAAGTAAAATGTTAATATAAAACTAGGCATACACGCATACTATAGGTATGTAGTATATTATGGTTGAATTAAAAATATAAAAATAATCGTTATTATAAAAATATACATGTATAATATATTATTGGTGAAAATAACTATTATTTTATTAAAAATTGACGTATAATTTAAAAATGAAAGCCTGGCATTAAAAAACGTTAAGTATGCATTTATAATAAAATTATCATATTCATTAAAAAAATACGTACCTATCAATAATATTATGATAATTATTTTTCGTGATGTAGATGCTATAAAATGAATTTAATTTTTAACTTTCGACATATTAAACATTTATGATTATAATGTGTATGTATTCTACCAAAATTATATTAGAGATCACTAGATAAGTACGCCTATCATTCTTAAAGTATTAGTATTAGTATTAATTGTATTGTATTATTTAAACTAATAAAATGAATGATGAATTTAAAATATTATTAACAAATATTAATTTAAAATATACAATTAACAAATCTAAAATAATCAGCTAGAACAATGGACAAGAATAAAGCAATTGAAGATAAATAAGATTTAGGTAAGACTTCCTTTATAACCTTCCTATGTTCATATTTATCTTGGTTTAATGATTAATCATAGTTTCTTAAATCGATAGAAATTCTAAAGTTACAATCATATTTTTTTCGAAAATTAAAAGTAATTCATTGATAGAAGTGTATGTACAACCTTTCAAGGAACAAAGGAACCATAGTTATAAAAAATATAGAGAATTTGTGCTCTCTCGTATCAAGCCGGAATTAGGGATATCAAGCTGGTAACCATCTTTCCCTCATGTTTGTTGAGAGATTAGGTGTTAGTCCTCTTGCTATCAAGGATAGTCAGCACTGGAGGTAGATTTTTTGGAATAGCTGCTCTTTACTCCTAGCCTCCTTCCTGAATATTCTGAAGTTTCTTCTTCCCATTTGTAGTACACCATAGAAGCCACGCTGATCTTAACTACTTTGTAATCTGCCTTGTTTTCCATTCTTAAGTTTCTTATCCAGTGAATTAAATTATTCTAGGAGTTGATAGCTTTCCTTGTACTGAGTACCCTCTGTATTCTATTCCAAATGTTGGGTGTAATTGTATATAACCATAAGATGGTCCAAAGAATGCATTAACTTCTTTTATGATTTTCTTTGTTAAATTTGACTCTAGTGTGGTCCTATTTCTAGGATTCTATGCAACTTTGTACATATGATTTGTCAATCCCTATATATGAAATCCAAAATTGAATGCTATCATATTTCAATTTAATTACAATAAGCAACCATTAATAATTTGCAATAAAACTTGAATCTTTCATTAAGTAAATACATTAATCTAAAACAAAAACTATATAATTCTTCTTATCTAGTTCTATCTCAATTTAATTCATGTTAATATAAAAGAAACCAATAAAATTAAGAAAGAAAACATGATAAAAGAAGTCATTCTCATGATTTCTTAAAATCTTAAAGTTCTTGGTTGAATCTTGATAGAATCTTCTTCTTACTTTCCAAAATTGCTTAGTTTTTCTGTCAAGATTGTCTTGTTTGTCCCTTATTAACTATTCTTTGATCTCCTTATGACTCTTTTATATACAAAAAACCTTAAAATTTCAAATGATCAACATGGGTCCGAACGCGACCAATACAGAACCACGTTGCTTTCCACCTTTTTTAATGTAAAGTTCACTGCCAACACGTTCCCTTAACAAAAATATGTGTTACTCTTGTGTTTGTTCAATAACTCTTGAATTACGTATTTGAGGGTCATCTTATAAATACAGGTTTATGTTTAGGTCGTGTTTTTTACATGACAACTCCTTTAAGAGCCAAAGTAGATCAAGGGTTAACATAAGACAGAATATGGGCTATGTTTGACCTACTTTCTAAACATGGGTTTATGTTTAACCTATGTTCATCTAAATATTGGAATTATGCCCATGACCCAATCGTTATATAATACATTAAACACTTTTGTTTTGTGATTATTAACTTTGTTTAACAACATGGAAAATGGTTATATTATCATATTTTGTTTATTGCTTTTATCCTAATATGATAAGTTCTTGATTAGATTTATACACTTGCCATCATAATGGAGATTGTAATAATGAGAGTCAAGTCTTTAGGTTAATCTAAAATTGTTCTTGATCGTAGGATCATCAAATAAGGACTTTAATAATCCGATTAGATCAATATGTATGTAATAGTATCTATTGGATAGATATTAGTAGATCTCATTTACTAAGTTACATATATAGAAGATGCATATAGAGATATGATCATTGAACTGACCAAATTGAGAATTCCCAATGGTTAATATTACCTATGAACTGTCAAGTGGGATATTCTCGTAAGAATTTAAATGTACATTTTTTCTTTTGACTTGAGATCATCATAGTAATCAATAGGTCACTTATTATGTTTGACTTCGGACACCTAATGTGTAAAAATACAAGTTGAATGATCATTGGATATAATTAAGTACCTATCTGATTAGTGATGAGTCAAGATGGGATCCATCGACTCTAGATAATGAGTTTGAGCTCTATGTTGTCATTGATTTTAATGGTTGTTTCAAGACCTTAGCCAGGACGATTGAATAATTGCGAAAAGGAGTTTCTTAAGTCATTCACCAATCATTAATGATCGACATGTAACATGGTTAGTTATCTAAGAGGGTTTGACAGTTAAACCATACCTTAGGATAATCTACAGTTGTAATAATAGAAGGTAATAATACATTATCCTTAACTAGGTTCCATCTTTATAAGGTTGTTACTTCATACTATCTGGTCGTTGAGGAGTGTTGTTAGATGCCAATCTTGATTAGTAATTAATTAGATTAATTACTACTGGCTTAGTGATGAACCTATGTGGTCACACATAAGTGTAATACTTCCTGTTTATGATTATTTAATTTATTATGAGATAATTTATTAAATAATCTATATGGCATATTATTAATCTTTTTGCTAGCACAGAAAATATAATTAATATTGGAAACTCTCTTGTGCAAAATAAATGAATAAAATAAAATAGTTTTATTTTATTTATTAAAAACAAAAACAAAGCAAGCAAAAGGCATCAGATGGTATTTGCCTTTGGTGGTTATTGTTTTGGTTTTATATTTAACCAAAACAATAACAAAATGTTGTAAGTGTGAATAATTGTTTCTTACTTGCAAAAGAAACGTTAACAACTTGAAAAAACCGAAAAAGAGAAAAACATTTGTTTTTTTCATATGGTGTACATGAATAAAAAAAGAGAAGATTGACATATCTATACTCTTTATTTTATGTACGTAAAAATAAATATGAGAAAATTGTTTTCTTCATTCTTGAAGAAAGAGTTCTTCAAATTTATCTATAGCTATACCAAGTGTTGAAAGCGGGGCGTATTTCTCGGTGTGAATTGCATAGAGACTTCGCAATTTCGAAGTTCATTACCGATTAATCTCACAAAATTCTAGGTATTTATTTTTTGCCTGTTCTTATTATTAGTATGAATATAAACACAATAGATCGATATAGGATTGCAATTTTTTATGTCCGCTGCGTATGTGATCTGTTAGCAATCCCTCAAATTCAAGCCAACTCAAATATCAAGTTACTACACATATCATGACTACTTTTTTCATTGTTGTACATAAGTAAAATCATAATCGGCACAATCAATCAAAGATAAGTAAAGATGCACAAACGAATCTTCCTTACAGTTTTAGCTCATTTTGCTTAAGTATTTAAGGGTTAGTGTTTCGCTCAAACTTTCTATAGGAAACTATACTACCATAGGCTTGCTAATACACTAATTCTCCTCTACAATGATTGCATGCATAAATAGATCAAAAGGACTTATTTAGGGTTGTAATGTGTTAAAGGTTAAGGTAGGTAAAGAGGGAAAAAGGTTAACACAAGCATTCATAAAGTAAAAAGAGGATAAAAAGGGATAACAAAACATAACTCCGAGGTATACAATTGTAACTAATATTCTGCACTAATTGATAATACTCAATTGTTCTTCCTTTTTCTTTTCTTTTCTTTTTATTTTCAACATTTTTCATTTTTTTCTTTTTTTTGTCTTAATACACGGAAGAACTATGGATAAAATAGCAAACTATATACAATGTGATCCACAGGCAAAAATATCCTCAACTCATCTAGGTAAAGATTTTCACAACGATCCCAGTTAATATATTGCTTAATACTCTACTAAGCTTGTGAATGGGTAGGTTAATAAGGTTTAACGTTTTTTTTAAACTTTGGGTGTTTTCAAAAAATAAAAGGTTAAGGCTTAACGGGGGTAACAAGGGATAATATAAGGTGGGTCATTTAAGCCAAGGTTTAACACAAAAAAGGGCCTTAATCATCTGTATTAGACATGCATCTAGTAGACTCAAACTAATTCAAAGCAAGTTCTGAAGGTAATAACTTAAGGAAGCATCACTCAACGAAGAAATAGAATAACTATGGATGGAGTCATATGGGCTCAATCCTCACATTGGCTCAAATGAAAATTCATTTTACATCTCTACACTACCTTATTGCTCAAATGTCAATTTGTGAATAAGCTTATGTAACCAACTAATTTTCATCACTTTATATGGTTCACTTTCTACTCAAGTAGCCTAATCCAAGTTCAAGTATGCATTCAATCTAATTCCAACTAGCATGATAGAATCTTATGATCCACCATAATGATTCAAGTGCGGTTCCATTGCTGACATAAAGCACATGATATTCCTAAACATGCATCCTATTTAACAAAATGCAAACAATGCAATTGAGAAAGTCAATATCACCTCCACATAATTAAAGATCACATTATCCTCAATGTGACAAATCAACTATCAAATAAAGGAAAATGGCATCAAACCAAATAAAATAAATTGAAACAAAAAAATGACATCAAACCAAGCAAAAAATGATAGCAAACCAAACAAAAATAGTAGCAAACCAAACAAAATAAAATGACATGAAACCAAACAAATATGAAATGAAATGAAACGAAACAAAAGAAATAACAAAATTGAAAAGTAAAGGGTAAGAAAAGCTTATGGAGATGATGGTGGCAATGGTGTTGGCGAAGGAGCTTTAAAATTATTCCTTCAATAGAATTTGAGGAACCTCTTCTTCAAACTGTGAAGCTCCTTATGGACTTGCCGCCTTTGGGTACCAAGCTCGTTGATTTAGGACGTCATTTGCTCGTGGTTGGAGGCCATCTGGTCAAGGATTTGTTGAAATCGGTCAACCTTTATTGGTGCACTCTGTTCCTCCTCCGCTGCTTTTTCTTCTAGCTCGGAGACTGCTCGGGATGTGGAGGGTCAGGAAGTAGTTGCGTTATTGCCCCACCTATTCCTCACTACAGTACACATTTGAGGATTTCAGAGTTTTATAGAATGGAACTCTAAAATCTCGAAGCACCTCAAATAAGATATGTCAAATATAACGTATTGAGTTGTACGCACATCTTCTACATCAAGGTTATAAAACAGAGCTAAAGTAGTAACAACATGAGATATGCCAAAATATGAACTCTTTTTATTTATAACACTCACTATTGACCGACAAATCCTAAAAGGCGTATTGATTTAAAATTTTTGATCTATGCATCATAAAAAGAAAAGTTCTTTGGCTGAGCATTTGTTACTTTCAGTTTTATTAAACATAGTTAAGTATATAAATTTATGCAAAAGAAAATGCTCAGCACTACGGATTAAAGAATTTGGTGTATTCCTAGAGTCAGAATTTTCTTCCCTCGTCAGAGTTTTCTAGTAATCATCCAAATAAAAATCATCATGATCATCTAAAACTTCAGTGTTTGGCAAATCGAAAAGACCATGAATGACTGGATAATCCAATTTGTAAAAATTGCCGAATAACCTAAACTAGAAAACATCCATTTTAGGGTTATATAAGACTATAGTGAAAAACTCTATGGTCATCATAGGGTAAATAGGCACGTCACACTGAATGAACCTATTCCAACCTATGTTTGCAACCTATCGCTCAATTTTTCACCTCTCTCCTGTGGTTTCTAACAATTCAAAATCAAAATACGAAGGAGTGACTAATTCTCTATCCCTAAGGTCTTAGAAATGCGTACCTTCTTCCTCTGAATAAATTGGAAATAGGGAACGATAAGCTGTCGCTAAATCAGACTTATCTTCACTGGAGACTTGAAGGCAGAGTTCATCAGTTGGTTGTTGAGCCATCATCTTCCTTGGTACCATTGTAAGAAGAAAATCTACAAAAATAAGAGAAAGAGAGGTGTAATTCATATTTTAGAGAGAGGAAGAAAAATCTTACCCAAATCCTTGTGTTTTTTAATGATTAATGTATGAAAAGAGTAAAGGATTGTAAGATTAATGAAAAGAGATGAAGAAAATACCCAGAATCTATAGGAAAATGAAGAATTTTAAAGAGTGGTAGGAGAGTTTTTGTGGGTTAGAGAAAGGTGTGAAAATTTTGAAGAATGAGTGAAGAAAAAAGGGGAGGGAAACTCAAATTTTCCTCTTAATGGGATTCCCACGATCGTGGGAATTCCCATTATTCCCGTGATCGTGGGATTACGTTCCAGAAATTTTTTGGAGGGATTTCCTATGATTGTGGGAATCACGTCCATTCCCACAATTGTGGGTTTTCTCTCCAGAAAGTTTCTCCCATAATTGTGGGAATCACTCTAATTCTCACGATCGTGGGATAGGGTGATTCTTCCACTTTTAAACCTTTTTCCAAGCTCAGTATTAGTTCTCTATGATCCCACAACCTGTAAACAAGTCAAATTAATATTATCAACAAGAAATTTGAAAAGAAAACAAGTTGAAATTCAAACAAAAACCAAATTAATATCAATCAAATTCAAATCAAACATGATCATAATTGAATAAATCAAGCAGAAAAATAAACAAAGACAATCAAAAGATACTAGAATTCTATGGGTTGCCTCCCATGTAGCACTTTTGTTAATGTCGGTAGCTCGACTCTCCTTTTTGTTCATGGTGGCTCAAATAAATGATTCAGTGATAGTGCATAAACTGATCTCAAACTCTACGCTTGAGCTACCTTGATGTGGATTCCACCTTCCTTATTGTTTTCCTTACTTTGCCTTCTCTTATGCGATTGTTTCTTTCTGAACGCATTCCAAGGGTCTTCAATATCTTCCCATCTGCCTTAGGTTTAAGGTTCCATGATATTCGTTGGGGGTAAATGAGAATGATAGTCTTTCTTGGATGCCTTGAAAGTTAATTTCTCCTTTCCAACTCTCAGTGTTAATTCTCCCATATCTATTGGGCATGGTTGCATGCATTACATGCATGCAGATGCAACGAAGTATCAGAATCAAGATTTCGACACCATGATAACCTCAAATCCATAAGATCAAACATGGATGCATAGATATGTATAAAAGAACATGAAATGTAAACCTTTTACCTTGTATATCTCCTCCTTTCTTGATTCTTCTCCTTGTTTGGATTGTTACAAACACCAAACTCTTCCTTGATCACCTAAAAACATGCAAAGAAGGAAGATGAAACAATGTGTAAGGGTTTTAGAATACCAAACTTGATGGATTCAAGTAGATGTTCAATATGGGAGATAGATCAAGGTTATATTGCATGAATGTAAGATTTATACAACAATTGCATAAATTTGCATGAAGATAACTCAAGAACACTTCTCACTCTCTTTATAACTCTTATAGAACCCTTTCTCTATCAATTAAGTGTGTGAGAAGTGAAGGAACCTCGTGTATATAAGTGAAGAACTCACTGATATGTCACTTCGCAAATTCTGTCATGATCGTGGCCATCGTGGCATACCTCACCTTAGGCCACTGGCCCTATGAGGCATGATCGTGACTTTCTTAAAATAGGTCAGATCTTTTATGCGTATGACCACCCAGTTATTTTAGGCACTTGAATTAACTCTTAATTCAAACACATTGTGAAGGGTTTCATAATGCCTATTTACTGGAATATAAGTGGATTAACACATAAACTCTTTGATAGTTAATCATCTAACTTATGAACCTTTCCATAGACAATTATTGTGCAATTCGTCCTTTCACCATACTATACCCCATTTGGTTTGGAGTATGGGCTATGTGTCAACTCCTACTAGACTAACCACGTCACATTTAGTCTAAGTAATGTTAGCTCTTATCCTGGGATCTCATTACTCTATGTATCATTGAAGACTCTCTTTATGACACATAATTGCTCTAGCCAGAGACTCCCAAGTAATGACCCCAATAGGAGGTCGTAGGTATCATCTCCTTCTATCAGGAGTGGTGAATCCTTTATTGGCTACCCAATTACCTTCAAATACAAATAGCTGTACCTAATTACCACCCTAACAGTGACCTCGTCTTGAGGTAACAAGGAATGGTGTTAAAGTACAGGATTTATATCCAAGATATCCTTAAGTACCTCAAGTCTAAGGGTATTTGCACCATTGCTATGTTGAGATTAATCATTGACATTCAATAGATCATCCATATGATAATCTCATAGTAGGTCATCCAATGTACTAACTACCCTTATTAAGCATCCACATATTAACTCTAAACATCTCATGCTTATAGTTTATGAGATCCACTGCTTAATCAAATCAAGGAGTATAATATGCTCTAGTCTTTCTGGATTAATAATGTCCTGTCTTATTAATCCTATGACTAGGGTGTTAAAGTTATGTAAATACAGTGCCCTAGAAAGCAAATGTAATTACATGTACCTTAATCTTCTTCAGTTACAATTTTGTAATGGAAATATTTATTATTAAATAAAATAAAAGAGTTTGGTTTTGATGAGCATTATATATCTAGTCATAAGGTACCAAGATTCTTTTGTAAGTAATATATATATAAATACATAGAGATGTATGAGAAACATGTATATTATTAGAATATAACTTAATGGATTCATAATTGAAAAATAAAGTTGGTTGCTTGATTATGGTTTAGATTATACTTATAGTGTTGTGATTTATCTCCGCGTAAGTAAAGGAGTTTACTTCAAGGTAATGATGAGTATCATATTATGATAGCAGTTGACTGTCGATAACGGCATTATTAAATGAATCTGGAATCAAGCATGTTTTTAAGAGTAAAGTGGGTCATTACTTTAATCTTAAAACATACAACTTAAGCATTCGCTTATTATGAACCACAATTTTGATGAGTGGTGAACTCGTATGTGTTTCATTATAATTCTTGATATGATCGGAATATATTTTTACAGAGTATTAATCCAGTGTCTGTATGTTGGAATTATTAATTGAAACATGTTTCAGGGAACATTCACTCAAATAAAGAGTTTATAGTGACAACATCACTTCTAGATGTTTTAAGGAGATTTAGTGACTAAATTGGCACCAGTAGTTTGACGAACTAGCTATCCATTAAGTCTTAACACCAAGATGAGATATTGTGTGTTAATCACCACATAAAGTAAAACGTGAGATCTAGAAGGAAAAACCAACATAAGGGTAAAACGGTAATTTTACCCTTTATTATGTGGATGGCTATAATAAGGTCCTAAATAGGGTTTGTAATTGGACATAAAATATATGTTCTCATAATATTTAATAGTTCAAGAGTTCGACTAATTGTCTTTAGTGGAATGACATTTAGTTAATAAGCTAGAATTAATTCTAATGAGATTAAATTAATTCTAGGCT
>JANIIA010000191.1:17080228-17108422 GCA_027478495.1 Erythroxylum alaternifolium | reverse complement strand
CTCAATGGTAAGAGGCGTGCAGTTAGATGCAACAAAACCTTGAGGTCTCGAGTTCGAGTACCAAAGAGGACAATATCGATTTAGGTTGTGGTCGCGTGCAAACTTGAGGTATGCGAGGCCCAGTTCACCCCGTTACGCAAAACACGGGCCCAACAGTAAGTTTGGTTACCCTCAATTCATCAATCATACATTCATCAATCCTTTATTAATGCTTTATATTCACACAATTTACCCAATTCTCATTCATTTACACAAATTCTCATTGTTCATGTCCTTTGAATCACATTTTCATTCATAAAAACACCTTTAATTCTTTAATAACTTAAAAATTCTAGCTTTAGGTACATTGATATCAAACAATCTAATCCTTAATTTATAATATCATTTAAGAACCTAAACTCATCAAACACTTATCCAATTGATTGAACATCAAACTAAGTTCATTTAAAGCCCCCAATCAAGTCTAATTACACCAATGTATAGTGTCTTATCCTTATATGATTCAACAAACACAAAACACAACTTTTCCTCTCTGCCAAGCATTTCCCTTTAAAATATAATCTCCATCCAAATTCTGTGTTTTTGGTAAGAAGTAGACTGGCAACCAATACCCAACCCTCAATAAATCATTATCAATACATCTCCTAACCAAACTGTTTCATATAAGCATTAATAAGACATCAATAATCATTTTTCATGTTTTATACTTTCACTAATTTGGACTCTAAAGTCCTTAAAAATTAGGAAATAATACAAGGTTCTTGTACAGGGGTCTATCACAGGCAGTATTAGGGAAACGAACATAACTCAAGATCTAGTGACTATTTTATCAAGAAAATTTCACAGAGGTCAATCTGAGACCTATATCTACAACTTTCATTCTTTGAGTTTCTTCAAATTCATGCTTTAAAGATATGAAACATAGATTAAAAGAGAAAGATGAAATTGAAACTAGAATTTCAACCTACCTTGATAACTTATTTCCTTCTCCTTTTCTCTTCCCCTTTTTCTCTCCTCTTCTCATTTTCATTTTTCTCCCTCTTCTAACCTTATGACTTACCTTCACTCTCACTTTTAGTGCCTTTTTCATCCATTTTGTCTAGAAAATTCAAAGAAAGTCAAACTAATCTATGTATATCCATTCCATTGGTCCATGTGTTATCCTTCTATTGTTCCATATGTTACTATTCTATTAGTCCATATGTCACTTACTTTAGGCTTCACATGTCACTAATTTTAAGCCTTTATAAGTCACTACTTGTAAGGGTACACATGTCACCAGTTGTAAGCCTACATATGTCACCAATTGTAAGGCTATATATGTCACCATTTGTAAAGTTACACATGTCACCATTATATTACTCCACATTTCACAAGTCTAAAGTGCCATTTGTCACAAATTTAAAGGGTCACTTGTCGCAATCATACTCAAGCCACTTGTCAACCATTTAACTGAGTCATTTGTCACTTATTCCCAATGCCACATGTCACCATTTCATTGGCCTAATAAATCTAAATTCTCATGTATCTATTTGTCTTGCTCTTTAACATTTTTCTTAGACTAAATGCACATATTACCTCATTAATTACTTAATTGTAACGATAAGTTCCCAATTTACTAATTATAGACCATCAAAACAAAATTCAAGACAATCAACACACAACTACATCATGATTAGTAAAAACTTTTCATACCCCGGAACATGTCAATTAAGTGCATATAATATCTTGCAATGTTTTCTAAATCATGATTCTTATATGTATACGAATATTATGCATGTGAATGAAATGCATCTCGTAAATTTTTAAAAGAGATAACTCATGTGACTCAATCTAACAATTTAATCTCTTAACAATTTTAGGAGGCAGGATAAAATGCTCTATATCTCCTTCTATCATCCTTCCTCTAGTCTTTACACCTTTATAAATATCCATAATAACCTATGTATAGATCATAGGAACTCTTCCATATGATTTACTTACATACCTTATCATAAGTCTTCTTTAAGTCAATAAAAACTGTGTGTAGGTTACGTTGTCTTTCCCTGTAATATTTTATTAATCTTTTAAAGAGATGTAAACCTTATGATACGAACCTTCTTGGCATGAAATGAAATTAGTTCTCCAAGATAGGTGCATCCTTTCTCCCCCTCTTCTCAATCACATTCTCCCATAACTTCATAGTTTAAATAAGTAGTTGTTACAACTTTGAATGCCCCCTTTGTTCTTGTATAGAGAAATTAGCATATTAAGTCTCTACTTATCTGACATTTTGGCAGATTTGAGGATCACATTAAAAAGCTTGGCTAGCTAAGTAAAATCCTTTTACCTAGCTTTTTGACGCCTCTATAGGTACCTCATAAGGCCCTACTGCCCTTCCACTCTTCATCTCCCTCAAGTAGTTTAAATTCCTAATAAATATAGAAAAAGATTTTCAAATTATTTGAAAATTTATTTTCAAAAGGGAATTTTATTAGAAATAATTTTATAATTTAGTTTCATTTTCAATAAATAAATTATTAAATTTAATTATTTTTCAAACCAACAAAATCAAATAAAGGTTTTTAAGATTTTTCTTTCATTATTTAATTATGATAGATATAATTAGCTTTATGAGATCAATTAATTTTGATGAAAACTAAATTTTTAAAATTTTCAAATCACTAAATTAAATATTAAGTATACATTTAAAATGTGATAGTTCCCTTTATTATTTAATAATAAAACCATAGTTTTATTTATTATAATGCTTATTGAGCAAACTCAAGATCCCTTTAACTCAAATATACTTTATCTTAAATAAATAGATCCTACTTAACTAAATTTATGTAATTTATATAAGTAAATTCACAATTCATGATCATGTGAATTTATATGCAAGGTTAGGTATAATATATAAGATATATTTTGGCCAAGAATTACCACCTGATGGATCTAGAAGTCAAATAAGATGTGATTGATAAATCTAGTATTCACTTAATTTAAATTCAATTGGTTTTTTTTGGAAATTAAAAAATTGTATTTCCAAATAGATAAACAAAAGTGCTTTATAAGGATGTCATATTAACTTAAAATAACAAGGCATAACATAAAGGAATTAGCTAGAAATAATAAAATTATCCTTATTTTAATGCATAAATGATGTCATTGATGAGATAATCTGTTAATCCCAAATTGAGCCATATTGTATTGCCTTCGTTTCTTATTAAGGTATCATTGTCTTCTTTGAGTGGTTTGACTACATCCCTTTCTGCTTGAGAGCAGAAAGAATAACCCTTGGCCTCTGCCACCATAATACGTTTAGGAATACTCGTCAGATGGGGGGATCTCAGTAGAGTGGCCAATTGCATGTCATATATTTTCATATTACTCGTATGTATCCTCCACCTTTTCCCCTTTTCTCTTATTCACGTTATCAAATTGAATCCATTGTGGCTTGGATGGTTATAGTGGCTAATTGATATCCCAATTCCTTCTTGCACTATCTAAAATCTTAAGATTGATCTTATTTTCCATTAAGACTTTTCTGATCTAGTATATTAATATAGTTTTGTTTCTTTCTGTCTCTCTTTGCATTCGATAATTACTTTCCCTCTATAGTATATAAATGCAATATGAGAAAGCTATTTGAATGTGAAAATATTTAGTTCTTGTTTTTGAACACAATCTTCTTAACCAATCCACAATTCAACTTCAATGTACTTCGTCATAGTAATAGTTTATGTGAGTATAAAAACTTGAAAAATAAATGTTGAATTGATTTAGCCTCTAATTTACATAGGACATAAAGGACTTTTAGACCTTTTTGGTATTTGTCTTTGGTCCACAACCTCCCTAGGATATCAAGCCAACATATTACAAATGCCTTAGGCACTAATAAGTTATGCCATAATAGATTTCCCCATCCAACCTTATGAAAACTGTCATTAATTTTTGCCAATTATAAAGCATTAGAGAATTTACTAGTTAGATTAACATATAGATATGATAATTAGAAGCCTCAAGATCAGGGGAATTTGTAGGAAGTTTTTCATATAGAAAACTCATTCCTTTTTTAATATAATTCCAATTATGGTCTTGAATAATGACCTCCACTCTTGAAGAGAGGTTAATTTTGTTCTCATAGACTCCAGCTCCACTCTTCGATATAAAGGGTTAATTTTACACCAATTATGATACTATAACCAGATTCCTTGCCCATTCCCCACCTATACTCTTATATGAGGATATATTTTACCCCTCAATCTTCATATTTCTAACAGGGGCCATAAATGCTCCTTCTTTTCCTTCAAGTTATAAAAGCCGTTATTTGTTAGGTAATATGTGTTAACCTATTTGACCCAACTAACTTCCTTCTCATACATAAGCCTCTATATCCATTTAGCCATAAGCATTTTATTTCTAATTTTATTGACACCATCCCTAGACCACCCTCTTACTTAGGAGAACAAATTTTATCCCAACTAACTTTGGCCCCATATTTCCTGTTAATATCTTCAGTTCATAGGTATCTTTTGAGAATTCTCTCCAACTCGTTGATGAGCCTCTTAGGAAGTATCAATTATTTGTAAGTTAGTAAGAAAAGATTTTTATCAATTGAAAATGATAGGGATCTATTTTGCCAAGTTTCCACCATTATTTTAGTATTGTGTATGATCTCTAGACAATCTTTATACTTAGGTTTTTTAGGAGATGGAAAATCCTAAGTATGTAAAGGTAGCTCCTAAAATTGCATTCCTATGATTTATTGCAATATGGGGTCCCTAATTCCTCCAACTTAGCATTAAACATTTTTTCGCTAAGTTGATCCTTAATCGAGACATTCTTGAAAAAAATTCATTAAGTTCATAATGACTATTATAGAATAAAGGCATTTTCCACCAAAAAAAAGCAAATCATCTGCATAGGTAAGGCAAAAGAGTTTTGATTCTTTACACTTATAGTGATATCTGAACCCTTTTAAGCTGAAAATGTTTTTTTTAGTTATTCTAAAAAGAATTTCCAATGAAATGGTGAAAAGGTAAGTAGATAGAGGATCTCCTGCCTAATACATTTTTCCTTTGAAAATTGGAGTTGGCTCACCATTAACCAAGACAAAAAATAAAGTGGATGTAATACATACTCAGATCTAAGATATAAATAATTTAGAAACATGAATGCTTGTAAACAGTTTACAAGAAATCCCCAATCTAATGAGTCAAATTCTTTGTATAGATCGACTTGTATTGAGCAACTCTTCATACTATGGTTAATATGATAGTCATTATAGAGCTCTTGAGCCAACAATAGATTATCCCCTTTTTTCTTTCCTTTAATAAAAGCCTATGATAATTATTAATGATAAGTTTAAAAATGCTCTTTAGTCTCTTGGTCAATATCTTAGTAATCACTATGTAAACTAAGTTGCACAAGGAAATTGGCCTATAATCCTATGGAGAATATGGATTATTGTTATTAAGGATAAGGCATAGATATGTTTTACTAAGCTCTTTTAACATTTTCTGGCTGTTAAAAAAATCCAGTACACATTCTATGACTATTCCTCCTTTTATATCCCAATTCTTCTAGAAAAAAAATGCATTAAATCCATATAAGCTTAGTGTTTTATTAGGTTAAAGTTGAAAACCATTATTCTAATTTCTTTATGAGTGATTAATTTAAAAATCCTTGATTTGGATTCATCATCTAATATGTTATGTGTGTATTGCTCTTTTTCCTCCAATGATTAGGAATAGATAGATTTCTTGCCTAAGAGCTCATTATAATAGTTAAATGTTATATTGTAACACACTGTATACGGAACCTACAACCATCCATACACATAGAAACTGAATTCTTGTACAAGCATTCAAGGTATACAACTCTATTCAATGGTATACATATACATATTATAAAACTCCCCAATGCTTAACATTATCATGTAATAGTAGTAATACATCTTTACATTTACATGGTAATCTAAAAGAAAACATACAATTTCCTTTCGTCATTACATGTGCAATCATCTGTAACTAAAAACACATTCCAAATGTACTTTTTCTTCTATTTGTTAGCCTTAGTCCCTACAGATGTTCCCTATTCCCCACTCTTATGACTTGAACCTACAAGTATTAACCCCCGTGCTACGCTTGAAAGTTTAGTGGGGAAAACGCTTAGTTTAGATTATCACTCACATTAGTCATCCGCCAAACACACATTCAGAAATATCACAACTCATATACCATAAATTCACATTCATGAACTAAACATTGATATTCAATGCTCATGTAAACAATGATGGCATACTTAAGCAAAGTACATAATGCAAATATGCTTCAAAATATTATCCATATACTAAAAATGAACATTTATAACCTAATTATTGATATTCAATGCTAATTGATACAAATTATCAATTGATATAATTGCACATCATTATAATTCATCATTACAACTAATACAAATGCTCATCAATACCAATTATTCATGTTGTCATATTGTATTTATGACTATTAAGTTTCCTTTCTATGTTAAGCCTGCACATTTTTTATGGATGTGGATAAACAGTGTTGTGGATATCCGAAGATATCAAACTATGGATACTTAAGGTATCGAACTATGGATACCCAAAGATATCAAACTGTGGACATCGAAGGCATCAATCTGTGGACATCGAAGGCATCAATCTGTGGATGCCCAAAGGTATCGAACTGTGGACATCGATGGTACCAAACTATAGCAGTTGCACTGTAACCCTATAGGCATGCCCATCCATCAACCACCAAGCCATTAGGTCAGGCACTATAACATTTCAATTTCACAATTCATATATTGACAAGTCATATGATATACATTTCAAGTCATAAAATATGTATCTGTGTTTATACATGAAAGTCATATCTTATCACCATTAGAAGGGTGTCAAAATCAGAGTTGTATAATCACACTATACATATATGCGTAATGAATATGCATGCAAATCATTTATGTACATATAAATTTTCTTTGAAATGCACTATGCTCAATCTTATATCCCAATGTTTAGTCTCCCACTTCACATGTGGTAATTCCTATTTCATTTATTTTTAGATGTTTGAAAAGTTTCATACACATTCAAAAAAGTTTAGATAAGAATTGGTAAAAATTGGAAATGAAAACAAACTCAAAATAACGCAATTTGAGTTAAATCCAAAAGTAGTCTAAAAATAAGCAAACTATCAGTCCAAAAACAAACACTTGACAAAGTCTAGTTGTTCCTTAATATTTATATAGAAAAAGTCAGAAATGGGTTTTGTGGTATTCTAGATATTTGCCTTTCTGTGTCTCTAGTTTCTAAAACACTAAAGATCAGGCCACTTGAACTTCTAACACATGAGCTATAGACCAAATATCACATGCTATTCCAAAAAAAGGGCAACATTAGGTCATCATTTTCTATCCCAATTTCTAACATCATAAAGCTAGAATTAAGACAGAGTCTCTTCTAAAGATTTTTATTTCTGTGTATTAGGTTTAATATATAACTAAAATCACTCAATTTAGAGGTCTATAGGTTGATTTATGACCCTAACAATGTTATTGGTTTAATACCTAGATAAAATTTCATTATACAATAGTCTTTTGTCATATTCAACCAATTTTATACAAGATAACACCACAATAGCACCAAAGTATCATCCGAGCAATCATTACACGTCCAAATGAATCTTTTTACACATTCAACTGATCACAAATACAGAAATTAACTAAGTGAAGTTCCAAACCTTAAAATTGGCAAAGTAGTTCTTTTAATGCTTTTCCTTTCCTTCCTCTTTGGCTTTGCTTGAATCACCAAGTGAAAAATGATAGGATGAAGAAGGTGAAATGGAGAGGACAAAAGTTTTGAAGTTAAGCCGTCAAAATGTTGTCTATCTTCCCTCTCTATATGCCTTTTTATGAATTTTTTTAATCTTAAACACATATTTCAATCCCATTAGACCATATGTCACAATACTATTGGATCATGTGTTATAATCCCATTAGATAAAGTGTTACAATTCTATTAGACCATGTGTTACAATTCTATTGGACCATGTGTTACAATTCTATTGGACCATGTGTTATAATTCTGTTGGACACATATGCTTTAATCTTATTGGTCCATGAGTTAATTTTAGGAAAATTACATATTGGTCCTTCTTTTCCTTTAATTCCCACATTATCCTATAATCTTATCAATTTATTTCATTCCCCTATGTCTTAAGTTTCTAATGGCATAAATTTTATGCAATTTGATTAATTATATCAGGAGTTATACCACAAAAACTACAGGTTATTCAAAAACAAGGACATTAGTTAGAACTCAACTTCAAAACAGAATTCAAAACTCTTAGAGGCAAAATCAGATTCTCTATTTTAATCTTCAATTGAATTTATCCAATTTAGAGTGTCTACAGGCCAAGATATGGCCAAATTATAGAAATCTGTTAAGTGGAACCTATCCATTCAATAAGGTACACGTCCCAAATTAACTAACTTCGGTCTTATCATGCAAGAGTGACACAAAAATACATCCAATTTAACCAAAAGCATCCCATTTACTTATGGAATACATTTTTTATCAATTCCCCTCACATCATGTTCATAAATCTAAGCAAACATATCAAAAATTTCTATACATATTTCACGTCTAAGTATATATGTCCATACTGAAGCGAACAAGTTATCCATTTACCCTTGTCTTTTACATTAAGTGCCATTATATCACTTACTATACTTAAATGTACTTAATTTATTATGTTCACTTATTAATACACCCTAGATATGTTATAATACTTCCAAGGTATATGTTAAGGTGTTACACTTCTCTACCCCTTAAAAAAAATTCGTCCTCAAAATTTATATTTGTATCCTTATGGTGACACACTGGGCCGGATAAAAACCTTTTCCAAAACCTTCGATAACTGAATCATCAACTCTTTTAACTCTGTAGGGTCCATTCTATAAGGTGCTCTTGAAATAAGAGCAGTATCAGATACAATCTCAATAGATAGTTCTACCTCCCTCTTGGTTGGCAAACTCAGTAACTCTTCTGGGAACATGTCAGGAAACTCATTTACTACCGATATGTTTGATAAGTTCACCTTCTCCCTTTTTGAATCAAGTACTAACAAAAAATAAGCCTTATAACCTTTTCCAAGCAGTCGTCTTGCTAGGATGGCTGATATTACATTAGTCAAATGATTAGACATAACACCATGCACCACTGTTTCTAAACCATTAGAATCTTTGAGCACAGCTATTTTCAACCCATAATCAAATATAGCTTAGTGTTTAGACAACCAATTCATGCCCAAGATCAATTCAAATTCATAGACGAGTAACTCTATCAGATCAGCTCCAAACTATTTCCCATGGACCAAAATAGGCAATCTCTATACACTTTATTCATATATACACTATGGCCAATGGACTAATCACACACATATCATAGGCTAGTCAATCTACTAATAACATTCTATTACACACTATTTGGAGGCTTAAGAGCAACCAAAATTGATTGATCTCTCCCCACCATACTATCAGTTAACTCCTCTTTCTATATCTACTATTTATAAGAAAATAGGGACATCTACATTAAGCCAACACTAAAACCAAACCATATCACACATTACTAGAATCTTATTGGTCATAACTACCTAAATCGTGCTCTGATACCACAAAATGTAACACACCCTATACGAAACCTACAATCATCCACACATATAGCAACCAAATCCCTATACACGCATTCAAGGTATACAATTTTATTCAATGTTATATATATACACATTACAAAACTCCCCAATACTTAACATTATCTTTTAACAATTGTAATTCATCTTTACATTTACATGGTAATCCAAAATAAAACATACAATTTCCTTTCTCCATTACATGTACAATCATCTGTAACTAAAAACACATTCCAAAAGTACTTTTTCTTTTATCTATTGGCCTTGATCCCTACAAATGTTCCCTGTACCCACACCTATGACTTAGACTTACATGGATTAACACCTATGTTAAGCTTGAAAGCTTAGTGTAGAAAATACTTAGTTTAGATGACCACTCACAACAGTCATCCGCCAAGCACACATTTAGAAATATCACAACTCATACACCATAAATTCATATTTATGAACCAAACATCGATATTCAATGCTTATGTAAACAATGATGGTATACTTAAAGCAAAGTACATAATGCAAGTATGCTTTAATATTTTTTTCACATTCCATAAATTCACTTTCGAAACTCAAACATTGATATTCATCACTTAATGATACAAATTATTAATACAAATGCAAATGCTTATTCATATACTGATTATTTATATTTCTTACTAAAATGTAGTATGAACACATATTATCCATATACCGAAAATTAACATTTATAAGCCAATTGTTGATATTCAACACTCATTGATACAAATTATCAATTAATATAATCGCACATCATTACAATTCATCATTACAACCAATACAAATGCTCGTCAATACCAATTATTCATGTTATTATGTTGTATTTCTTATTTATGATTGTTAAGTTTCCTTTCTATGTTAAGCCTACACATTTTTGTGGGTGTAGATAACGGGTGTTGTGAATATCTGAAGATATCAAACCGTGGATACTTGAAGGTATCGAATTGTGGATATCCGAAGATATCAAATTGTGGATACCCAAAGGCATCAAACTATGGACACCGATGGTATCAAACTGTAGCAATTGCACCTTAACACTATAGGCATGCCCATCTGTCCATAACCAAGACAATAGAGCAGGCACTGTAACATTTCCTTTAGTCATTTTCCAATTTCACAATTCATATATTGATGAGTCATATGATATAGATTTCAAGTCATAAAATATATATCTGTGTTCATACATCAAAGTCATAACTATTACCATTATAAGGGTGTCAAAATCAAAATTGTATAATCATACTATACACATATGAGTAATGAATATGCATACAAATCATTTATGTACATGTAAATTTTCTTTGAAATATATTATGCTCAATCTTATATTCCAATGTTTAGTCTCTCAATTCACATGTGGTAAGTCCTATTTCATTTATTTCTATGTGTTTGAAAAGTTTTATACACATTTAAAAAGGTTCAGATAAGATTTGAAAAAAATCAGAAACGAAACCAAATTCAAAACTGTGCAATTTGAGCTAAACCCTAAAGTAGTTTAAAAATAAGCAAACTATCAGTCCATAAACAAATCACATGACAAAGTCTAGTTGTTCTTTAATATTGCATAGAAAAAGTCAATTTTGGTTTTTTTTTGTCTTCTAGACATTTGTCCATCTATGTCTTTAGTTTCTAAAACACTAAAGATCAAGTCATTTAGACTTCTACCACATAAGCTATAGACCAAATATCACACGCTATTCCAAAATAGGGGCAGCATTAGGTCACCATTTCTATCCCAATTTCCAACATCATAAAGCCAGAATTAAGCCAGAGTCTCTCTTAGAGATTTTTATTTATGTCTTAGCTTTAATATTCAACTGAAATCACTCAATTTAGAGGTTTATAGGCTGAGTTATGACACTAACAATGTACTAGTTCAACAAACTCTAGATAGAATTCCACTACATGATAGTCTCTTATCATATTCAACAAAGTCTAGACAAGATAACACCAAAATAGCACCAAAGTATCATCCCAGTAACCATTACACATCCAAATGAATCTTTTAAGAATTCAAATGTACACAAATATAGAAATTAACTAAGTTAAGCCCTAAACCTTAAAATTGAAAAAGTAGTTCTTCTAATGCTTTTCTTTCCCTTTCTCTTTGGCTTTGCTTGAATCACTAAGTTAAAAATGATGGGATGAAAAAGGTGAAATGGAGAGGAGAAAATTCTAAAGTTAAGCCATCAAAGTGTCGTCTATCTCCCCTCTCCATATGCCTTTTCATGAATTTTTTAGTCTTAGACACATGTTTCAATCCCATTAAACCATATGTCACAATCCTATTGGACTATAAAATATAATCCCATTGGACTACGTGTTACAATTCTATTAGACCATGTGTTAAAATTCTATTTGACCATGTGTTATAATTCTATTTGACCATGTGTTACAATTATATTATACACATATGCTTTAGTCTTATTAGTCCATAAGTTAACTTTAGGAAAATTACATATAGGTCCTTCTTCTTCCTTTAATTCCCACATTGGCCTATAATCATATCAATTTATTTCATTACTCTATGTCATGCAATTTACTTAATTATATCGGGAGGTATACCTTAAAAACTATAGGTTGTTTAGCTAGAACTTAACTTCAAAACAAAATTCAAAACTTTTGGAGGCAGAATCATATTTTGGTCCCTTTACGAAAGTTTTAGACCTATGTCTCTAGTTTAATCTTCAATTGAAATTATCCAATTTAGAAATCTACAAGCCAAGATATGGCCAAATTACAAAAATCTATTCAGTGGAACCTATCCATTTAGTAAGGTACACATCCCAAATCAACTAACTTCGGTTTTATCATATAAGAGCAACACAAAAATACATCCAATTTAATCGAAAAATATGCTATTTACTTATGGAATACTTCTTTTATCAATTGCCCTCACATCACATTCATAAATCCAAGAAAACATATAAAAAAATTTTATATATACTTCACATCTAAGTAAGTATATCCATGCTGAAGAGAACAAATTATCCATTTACCCTTTTCTTTTACATTAAGTGCCATTATATATCTTACTATACTTAGATGTACCGAATTCATTATGTTACTTGTTAATACACCTTAGACATGCTATAATACTTCCAGAGTATATATTAGGGTGTTACATATATCCTTTAAAGCTACTTGCCATTTTTTTAATGTTCCTTTTTCAACTAAGGCTGTGACCTTATTAGTGTTTCTTTATGTTAACAGGGAGTTGATGAAGAATTTAGTACATTTTCCCCCTTTCCTTTACCCCTTGTATCATGGCTTTTTATTTAAAATAAGATTTATGAAAAGAGAGAGCTTGGATGTAGTCCTGTAAAGCCTGCTCTTCAAACCTCTTTTCTTATTGTTATTAAAGGAATTACATAACTAGCTTAGTAGTATTGTAGTTGAATTTTTGCATTTCTAAGTTATGTCTTTATACTAGGACATCTTCTCCTCTTTAAATTTTTAATATCCTCTTTAATCTTTTTATGTTTAACCATTAATTGATAAGCTTTACAATCTAAAACAAAATAATTTATACCTCTTTCCATCGCTTTATGAAATCCTTCAATCTGTTGTAAAACATAAATGGAGAGCTATGGTTAGTGTTAATATGGAAGCCTTGAACCTATAAGAAAGAATGATTAGAAGATAATGGGGGCTCAAAATATACATGGATATTAGGAAAAGTAGTCAAAAATATTTATACAAGACACGATCAAGCTTCTTCCTCATGAATCTAACCCCGACCTGTTTATTAGACCATATGAACAATAGGTTATAAAAGCTCAAATCTATAATTCCCATTATAGATATGATATTTAAGAATACATTTCCATTAGTACTCTTGCTTATGGATAAACCTTCAGCTTTTTCATAGTTGAAATCTTCATCTAACATCTAAGGTATATTGCCATTACTATTGATTGTACTTAAACTAGTCTAGAGTGAAGCTCTCTAGAAGCTTAAGTTAGTTACATATATATATATATATATATATATATATAGCATAAAATAGGAAAGTAGTGCTCTGACTAGATCATCTTCTCAAAGGAAAATAATTCAATCACTAATATTTCTAAGGGTTTGAAGTTAAATATAATTCTCACATTGTAGTGATGTGGATGGTTAGTGATGTAGCACCATTTATTTTCCAAGAAACTAAATTCCTACTTCAAGTTATTTGCCTTTTCTTCGTTTCAAGTAAGGCAAACAAAATTGTTTTTTTTCAAAATAATATCTTTTATACTCTATTTTTAAAGAGGATTATTAACTCCTTTTACATTATAGATGAGAATATTCATTAGAGATGGATGAGGGAAGTACCCTTACCATTTTTCTTTTTGCTGGCACCTTAGCCTTCTCAGTGATGGTAAGGATAATCAACTCCATAGGCATAACTTCAGAAGGCTCTTTCCTTTGTTCAAAAGTATTACTTTTTTGTTTAAATAGTTTCTATAGTATTAGACTTATGTTCTATAAGTTTTTATAGGTTTCTACGTTAAAAAACCTACCGATAAGTTTCCCCCTTAAGGTTGAAGGTTTCTAAGTGTAGCTTAACTAGATTACATAGTTTATTAGTTCCCCTCCTTTATGAGTCTCTTAATAATTAGTGATGAAGGTAGATTAGCATCTTGGGACAATTCTACACAAATTTTATCATAGCTTATTCGTTTAAGTTTAATTGTTAAAGAGTCTATATAGATAGATTTTTTAAGGGAACTGGCTAGACAACTTAGACCTTCCTTAGTCCAGTATTCTAAGGGTAGATTATAAAAGCTAATTTATATTAGGATCTCTTTGATGCTATTCTTGTCTAACGACATATCTAACTGTTAGAGAAGTAAGAGGAGGTTTTTATTTAATATGCCAAGGCCTTTATTCCAATATGGTTGTTCGGTTTACTTCCTTTAAGAATCTAAATATAAAACAATTATCATTAGCTCATAATTTTATCTATCCCATCTTTGCTTCATTTTACAACTGCCAAAGAATTCACCTATGGGTAAGAGGCTCTCTTGTCTAGGAAAAAGCCAATCAAAGAAGCTGGCTAGATATTGGCACCAACCTTATAGAGATGGATATAAGCGGAGATCACATCTGATTCAGTGGCTTTAGCGAAATGGAAAAGTTTGACATTATCTAAGGTATCATTTCTTCTTAAAAGACTACTCCATTTAGGACTGAAATTAGAGGCAGTTACCTGATTTGTGAAAGTAATATGTTCCTTTTAGGGTGAGTTTGCAGGGTTCAAAACTATAGAGGCAGGTTAGGAACTCAGCCAGGAGGTTTTGGAGGGTATAGGTGGGAATTCACCAAGATTACTCTTCCCTAATTCTAAACTCTAGTCTAACATTTCTACATGAAAGAAAAAGAGGGTGTTTTGCAGATGATTTAATTGGAAAAAGTAAACTTCAAATAGGTGTTTAAAAGAAAAATAATAAGAGAAAAAGGCAGGATTGCCCTTTTTCCGATTGCTCCAAGAAAGTTAAATGAAGATGAGAGAATTGAAGATAAAGGGGATGGAGAGGCAAACTTATATATCCACGCAATACCAGATAGGAAAGATAAGGAAGTCAAGAAGAACAAGCACTCAGGAAAAATTGTTAGTGAAAAACATGTAGCTAAATGCGGGAGGTTTTTATAGCTAGAGAGAGTCATAAATAAATCGATTTATTGAGCAAACTTAAGATTAACCTAATTTGTATTGGATCCTAACCCACTAGAAAATCATTTGTTAATTTTTTAATTTAATAATGGAGACTATTATTTTGTTTAAAATAGTAGGAGTAACCACATATTTATTAAAGTCCTTATTTTATTTAGTTTTGTGGCATAAATTTATACTTGCCCTTTTAGGTCATTTTGGTTATTAAATAAATTATTAGCAATCTATCCCTAAAGAGCATCATAGATGCTAATAATTTTATTAGACTTAATTTCTGTGACTGGTTTTGCAACTTAAAAATTTTTCTCAAACAAAAAGAAACTATATGTTTTAACATCGTAATTCCACTATAGCCTAGTGTAGTTTAGATGCAATTGATCAGGCCTGGGGGAGATATTAGCATTATATTGATGATGTTTAGGAAGCTATATGTTTGATATTAGCTAGTATATATTCTAAGATTTAGAGGCAATATAATAACATGGATGCTCCTACTATAATTTTGCATCTTAAAGAATTATGTGGTACATAAAGTAGGGAGGAGAGATACTAAACTTCCAAAGCATTATATTATTAAAAGATGTCACTTTTAATGGTGGTGTGGTAAGTTAAAATAGTTTTAAACAACTAGCTATTGTGGATTCTAAGACAAAGATAGGGTATATTTTAGTGTCAGAAGCAATAAAAGAAGCAATTTGGATTAATATTATTATATTATGGTAATAATGACAACATTGTATAGGCAAAAGAACAAAGGTCTCATTATTGGTCTAAACATATAATCAAAAAGTTTCACTTTTTCAAGGATAATAAAGTAGAGAGATATAACATTAGAACGAGTTTCCATTAAAGAAGATCTTATAGATACCCTTCATAAGTCATTGTCTTAAAAGAGACATGATCCACATATAGATGATTCTAATGTTAAATATATGGACAATTTACTTTATTGGAAGTAGGAGATTATTAATTTATGCCTTTTCATCCAATCAGTTAATTACAATTTTTTGTATGACATAAAACCAAGGGTCTTATTGGCTATAACCTTATACTATGATTATGATATCTAGTAAATGTATGTCAAAACAACATTTCTCAATGAAATTTTGTTTGCATATTGATATCACATAAAGGTTTTGAATCCAAGAGACTTTTTAATCAAGAATGTATGTTACAAAAGTCTATTAATGGATTTAAACAAGTGTCACAGAGCAGGAAATCCTTTTTTTATGAGACAATCAAAAGGTTTGATTTTATTAAAAATATGAATAAACCATGTATTTATAAGAAAGTTAGTGTGAGTGTAGTCACCTTCCTAGTGATATATGTAAATGGCATATTACTAATTAGAAATAACATACCAATGCTCTAATTTGTAAAAATTTGGATATCCAAAAACCTCTTTATGAAGGATATGGAAGAAGCAACCTATGGTCTGGCAATAAAGATTTAAAGTGATATATCAAAAAGATTGTTTAGCTTTTCCCAACCTACATATATAGCCAAAGTACTAAAAAGGTTATAAAGAAATCTAAGAAGATTTTTTTTACCCTTATTATATGAGATTTCTCTCCAAAGACACAAGAAAAAAGAGATAAAATAAATTTTGTTCCATCTACTTTAACTATTAGATTAATAATGTATTTTATACTATGAATTAGATCAGATGTCCTTTATGCTTTAAGTATAACAATCAAAATTTAAGCTAATAATGATGATAGTCACTGAACAATTGTCAAAAACATATTAGAATACTTAAGAAGGACTAAAGATGTTTTCTCATATTATAAAGGAACTAAATTAAGAGTTTATTGGTATTTAGAAGCTAGTTTTCAATTTGATTCTAATGATAGCAAATCATAGTCAGGGTTTATCTTAACTTTTAAGTTAGAAGAGTTCTAAACAACTAACCATTATAAGTTCTACCATTATATTTCAGTGCCAGAGGCGATAAAGGAAGCATTTTAGATCAAAAAGTTTATTACTAAACTTTGTAATGATTCCTTGAGCTAATAGGATTATAATGTGAAAATAATGGCACCATCGCATAGGCAAAGGAACTAAGGTTTCATCAATGGTCCACACATATACTAAAAAAGTTTTATTTGATTAAAGAGGTAGTGGTGCAAAAAGACATAATATTAGGGTGGGTTTCCATTGAAGAAAATCTTACATATCCTATCACAAATTCATTGTCTCAAATGAGACATAATCAGCATTTAGATGACTATAGTATTAGATACATAAGTGATTGGCTTTAATAGATGTGGAAGATTGTTAGTATATACACAGCCAATTAATTGGTTGAAATTTTATGGATGAGATTATTTTTTTAATAAAGACATTCTTTATCTTTTATGTGTTTTGTTAATTATATTTAATATTAAAGATAAAGTCATTAGATGATCATGAAACAACCCCTATTAATCAATAAAATATAACTTAAAATGTTCTTTCTATCATCTTAATTTCCTATATAATTAGTATTATTAAACCTAAACAAATTTGACATTTTAACATTCTTTTATAATAACCCAAAATCTTATTCCTTAAATTAACAAAGGATTCTCTAGGAAGCAAATAGATATATTTATGTTGGACTCTTCATTTATCTACTTATAAGGCTCATAAAATGCATTCTATTTGACCTTATGGCAACAAAATACATTAGATTGGCTTCAATTTATTTGTAAAATGAGTTTTCCATGTTCTTTTCTTTATGATCTTTATCAAGCTTTAAGCCAAACTTAGTTGGAGTGCTCACTAAGTTATAATATTTTGTTTAAAATTTATCTAGATTTTCTCACACATACTTCTTTTGATAAATAAAGGTTTGATTATTGGACTACACTACTTCGATGATAAGAAAGTAATGAATATTATTAAGATTAGACATTTTAAATTCAACCATCATAGACTTCTTAAACCCTTCATATATAATATAGTCACTTTCAGTAAATATAAGATCATTGAGCATCTTTCTTCCATCTTCAAATTTAACAAAAAGTGTAAGAAATTTCTAAAAAACCTTGTTTTAAAAAATAAGTTTCTATATGACTACAGCAACCTCGTATGACTTGTTTTTAACCTATAAAGAGCTTTTTTAAATATATATACTTTATTCTCTTCTATAATATTAAAATAACTACATGGTTGATAAAAAAAATACATATTCCTCTAAGTTTCCATGTAGAAATGCGAATTTGATATGTATCTAAAAGCCAGGACATTAATTTTGTATTGCTAATATGATCAACAATCTAATTATATCATGAATTATAGTAGGAGTACAAACCTTTTTTTTTTGTTGACCCTATATTCTTGCTTGTAGACCTTGGTTACCAATCATGCTTTATACTTGTCAACTTATTTTTTCCTTTCGAAATATCACCTAAATCCCAAGTATTATACAAAATAGAGTTAACGATTGAGTCTTCCCTATGAACAATCAAAGTTACCTTAAAATATTTTATTTATTAACGCCTCTTATAAAGACGATAAGGAGTACTATCAAGCATATTTTTTAAAAGTAATATTATCTAGTATTGTTGGTAAAGCATTTAGTGAATTTTACGTATAAAGGTAAATGGAATTTATCAGTGTAAGGATTGATGCCTTTCTTCTTCAACTTCACTATCAAAGATGATTGGTGCAAGTTACTACTCATTCTAATTCCAAGTGCTTTTCTCATAAAAAGCAATATCTCTATTACTCACAATCTTCTTCATCCATAGCTTGAACAATTTACATATTTTGAATGATTTACTACCAATCGAGAAAGGTTTTTTTTTCCTTTTCTTATTGGAACATGTGTCTGACATGTAGCTAAAAATTCTAAAATATATTATAGGTTTTCACCCACTCTAAGCCTTTTCTATGTTCATATCTTGAACAATAAGGGTAGGACTTTTGTTTCAGATATGTATGCTTTAATTTTCTACTTCATAACAAAAATCTTTGGAATTCTTTCTTTTACAATCAAACTTCTTTCCTTGTTGAGGATATTTTTATTTTTCCTTTTCAATACATAATTTGATGCCATGTATAAGTAGCTATAAGTTCTCTTCGAATACTATGAGTTTCACAAAAAATTCAAATTCTTTTGAGCAATATTCTCCATCGTAATATGTATATTGATTTAATAATTTTCTCTAGTTCATTCTCAACTTGTGTCTTGATGTTTTAAAATGCACTAAAAGCTTCTAATTTTTCTTGCAAAAGATAAACCCGAAATTTTCAAGTATAGTGATAAATGAATCTAATTACGTATCTTTTAGCACTATTAAAATATGCTCTTATTGACCCATATATATGTGAATGAATGAGCTCTATAATATGTTCTACCCTCTGCAACTTTCCCTTGTTAAACTGAGAACAATGTTATTTACTAATAACACATTCTTCTTAAAATTGAAAAGGAATGACAACTTGTGGAAGACCAGTCACTATATTTTGTTATTAGAGAGTCCTTAATACATTGAAATTTAAATGTCTATATCGAAAACACCAAATTCATTAAAGGTCTTTCATATTAGCAACAAGCAAGGATGAGCACTTTCAATCTTAATGGAAACAAAATATTTGAACTAATATGTTTAATATATAGTAGTAACTTATCTAAGAGGATCGTATATCTCTCAAACACCTTTCCTAAAAATCATTATATACCCATTTTCTAGTTATTGATCAAATCTTAACAAATAACTTCTCAAGTCAGGAACATGGAAAATATTGGAAATTGTTCTTATAAATCCATTATTGATCCTTATATCAATGTCAACCTTTCTTATTACATCCATAATAGGACAATCACTAATGTAGAAAGAAAATCTTCATTTAAGTAATAGGAAAAAATATGTCCATATAGATGGTTACGACAGCCCATATCCGCATACTGCATATTTGATTGTGATTATTTATTAACTTCGATGGCCATATCAAAGTTTCTATTTCCTTCTCTTTTACAAAATTCAATTTCTTCCCCTTTTGTTTATCATTAGAAAACTTAGTATATCATTTAGAACTATAATGACTGAATTTATGACACAAAGTATTTTACTTTGTATTTATCGAATTTAAAATGCCTATTATCGTCTCAATTGTCCTAACCACTCCTTCCATTGCCTCTACCTATACCTCTTCCTTTAGAGTTTGAATATTAATCTCTGATTTATCTTCTGTTCGTGCACCAACATAAAGCTTTGGATTTTATTAAGAGAAAGTGCACCAATGTTTTTGGACTCTTTCACCAGGCGGACAATATAATCAAATTTTGGTGCTAAGAAGTGTAATATCTTCTCGATAATGTGATCCTCTTACATTGTCTCACCTAAAAAATCACATTTTGATAGCTATCTTCATAGTCCTTACAGAGTAGATAATCATAAATTCTCCATCTCTTTTGTGGAGTCTCAAAATTCCTTTCTTAAGACTTAAAGTTGTGACTTTTCACTTTAGAAAAGCCTTCATATTTTTCTTGCACGAAAATATCCTTGACAGTTTCTTTGTTAAGAATAGTATCTAAGATAGATCGATCAATTGTTTATACAACATAATTATTTGACTTTAAATCTTTCAACTTTAGTCTCTTCAACTCATTTTTTAATTACTACGAGTGCCCATGTAGTTGTAAGCGCTGCTACACCTACTTTAATAACATAACAATGATTTTGGGGCCTTAAGAAATTCTCCATCAACATACTCTAATAAATATACTATCCATTAAAAGATGGAATAAATGGCTGCACAAAACTTTAAAAAGTGTTTCAAACTCTAGTACTACTAATAACTAAAAATATGACATATAAAGAGTAGGGAAAGAGTCATAGGCAATGAAAAAGACACATGTTTTTATCCTTTCATTTTTAGAGTTTTTTTTACTATTTATATAACCAAGTGTAATAATAGTACTAGTATTAAAAATGATAATCGAAACATCTTCCCTAATGTGATTTGAAATATCTCCCTTAATGCAAATACGTGAAAGCGACATAAGTAATTAATCCCAACAAATAAACAAATAAACAAATAAATGAAAGAAAGCTCAACAAATAAAAAACAAATTACTAACTGTAACCACACGAGAGCATACATGGACTCTATGATTGGTTTGAGCTCACTTAGATTGTCCATGACAAGAATGCTTCAGATTTAAATACCTTTGAACCAAAACCACCTGTTGGTGAGTGATGGTGATCTTCTAGTCCATTCATTCGTAGGATTGCGATTGCGTTTATGTCAAAGTTACTAGTGTGACCCGATATAAGAAATTTTAACATATGATTCGACCCAACATGAATTTAACATACAGCTATGTTCTTATGGCGTTTGGTCGTCTTTTTTATCTTAATGCATTATGCTTTCTTCATACCTGACACTTCAGTGCTACTGATGGATTTATCTATTTCTTCTTTGTTATTTGTATAAAGTCTTTAATAAAATGGATCAAGATGATGATGTGTCACTAGCTTTTGATAGGTGTAGTCGCATGGAGTTATTTGTTTTTGGCTTCACTGCGGTCCTAAGGTCATGGCCTATATTCTGCTAACTATTCATATTAATATAGTTGCATGTCTCAAAAAAGTTAATGTTTTAATAGTACTATAGTTGAAGTTTTGTTGGCTTGCATAGAACTTTCTTGTGTTTTGTAATCATTTGCGTAATTAACCCAATCAAACATTTTTTATGCAGTGGAGAGAAGAGATAGGTAAAAAGGTGTACTGAGGGAAAGGACAGTGGGGGTGGTGCAGGTGGCACTCAAGAAAAGTAGAAGAAAATGGCGATGGTGCCCTCTACACAAAGATACAAAAAGAAATAAATGGAAGATCACAAAGCAACAGTCTCTCTCACATCACCAAAATTCTCCCCAGTCGCTTTAGCTTTGTATATATCCTCTCCTTTGTCAAGCATAGATCCCATTCTCCTAGATTAACCTGTGACTAGTTTACCCTGAAACATGCAAGCTGCTCCTCAAACTGTACTCACAAGCTCAACACACCATCATCACGCTCTTGCTCTAATTTCTGACTACATGTTAACAATCAAAACAAAAGAATGAGAAATTTCAAGACACGCGTTCTCACAGTTGATCTTGCTGAACTCAAATTCAATTGAAAGCTTCAAGTTCAATGTGGATCTTGTACTATTTGAAAAAGAGGGACATTTGATTTGATTTTAGAAGGAACAGTAAAGACGCTCAGTTGCTCACGGGTGAACACAAACAACGGAAACAGCTACAACAACTAAAAGGTAAATTGACATTCTATAGAAACCAGGTTCTAATAATCAAAAAGTGCAAATTTTGTTTGTGGCCTACATGGATGTCAGTGGAAAGCACCCGTGACCTCTCACTTTCTGTCATTGATTCTCCATTTCTTTCGACGTCACTTTCCAACTAGAAACAAAGTACTTACGAACTTATATATAAGCCATAAGGCCTCTTCATCAGCAATTTTCTGTGACTCATCTTGTGTTCTATGTATACAACATCCCTTTATGTATATAGATATATATATAGATATATATATATATACATATATCATTCTTGTTCACATTCTCAATCTGAATTTGCAATATGTTGACAAATTCTCAACTCATTTTCTATATCTTCTTTCTTTTCGTTCTGCTCCTCAATTCAGACCAGACACAATGCCACACCAAAGGACTTCGACCAAGAAACCCTTCATCAGGACTGCAACAAGCAGTAAATGCAACTAGACTCCAATTCTCAGAGCAGCAATTTATGAAGTGGGTAGAATTTGTTGGTAGCCTCAAGCACTCACTCTTCAAAACTGCAAAGAACAAGCTTTTCCCTTCTTATACTCTTACTGTGAATAAGAACCCAGCGAGAGGAGACTTTACATCAATCCAAGAGGCCATTGATTCTCTCCCATTTGTGAATCTGGTAAGAGTTGTCATCAAGGTCCATGCAGGCGTTTACACGTGAGTCCTTAATCTTTTCTTTTTATTCCTACTTGGGCTTCTAGCCATAATGTAGCTAATTGATTTTTTTCTGAATTATGCACTTAAAAGCTCTTGCTCGTCTTTTTCAAATTGGTGTGGTTCTCCTGAAGCATATGTTTCTGTCTATTTCTTGTTCGTGAGATACTGTGATTCCTATTTTTGTTTGTTGCTGTGTTTTTTTCCTTCTACTAATTTGTAAATGTTCACTGCAACGGAGCCAGTAATCAGCTCTGGTCCAAATGTAAACTGTGAAAAAGCTTCTTCTTTTCACTTCTGTATCACGGTTAAAAGGATAGTTTTATCTGTGCAGCGAAAAGGTTAATATATCTCCACTGAAATCCTTCGTAACAATAGAAGGGGCAGGAGCAGATAAAACCATAGTTCAATGGGGAGATACTGCCCAGACACCTGGGACCAGAGGACAACCTATGGGGACATACAGTTCTGCAACTTTTGCTGTAAATGCTCCTTATTTCATAGCTAAGAACATCACTTTCAAGGTAAACTATTTTCCTTCGTCTGCTCTTCCTCTTAACAAGTCTCGGAATCATATCTCAAAGTGACAAAGATTGAATTTTGCTGCAGAATACAACACCAGTGCCAGCGCCAGGAGCAATGGGAAAGCAAGCAGTGGCATTTAGAATATCAGCAGATGCAGCAGCTTTTTTAGGATGCAGATTCCTTGGAGCACAGGACACTCTATACGATCATTTGGGAAGACACTATTACAAGGATTGTTACATTGAAGGTTCTGTGGATTTCATCTTTGGAAATGGGCTCTCCCTTTTTGAGGTTCGATAAATTCCTCCTTATCAACCTTGACTTTCAAGCATATGCGTGTTTTTAACACTTCCCTTCCTTTCCATTATCTTTAATTTACTGAAATGCTTGGAATTCACATTTGACATATACTGAGCACTTTAAAATGTTCAATCTATTGATTTGATACGAACTAATTCCCTAACAAGCCATCAGCTTTGCCGAAATCCTTCACGAGACTAAGAGAATAGACATCATGTGTCCACAAAACTTATTTTGAGTGGGTGGTTGTTGAAGTTTGGTAGAATTAATAATTAAGTGGGATTTTGACTGTTCAGGGATGTCAGGTTCATGCCATAGCACAGTATACAGGAGCATTAACAGCTCAGGGGAGAAGCAGCATTTTACAGGACACGGGTTTCTCATTTGTGAACTGTAAGGTCACGGGCTCGGGAGCTCTTTACCTTGGAAGGGCATGGGGCCCTTTCTCTCGAGTTGTCTTTGCTTATACGTACATGGACAACATTATCATTCCTAAGGGATGGTATAACTGGGGCGACCCTAATCGTGAAATGTGAGTCTCCTCCCTCCATCTCTCTATCTGTGGTTTAGTTCGTATTTGACATAACTCCGACTCCGGGTGACAATTTTCAACAAGCCCTCTGGACTTTTTAGTATTAGAATTCATAGCCTTAGAGTCCCCGAATTTAGTCATTGGAAGAGATTTTCAGGGACCTGTTTATAGATTTGGAGTGCGAATTTCTTTGTTGTTGGTTTACTATCAATCAATTAAAATAAGTTGGTCATTAAATAAGCCACCGAAATCCGTAATTAATTAATTATTTCTTATTACGCCTAAAAGACAAGCGAATACAAAACTTCCTTGACAACATTCACTTTTCCACTAGTTCCTTTTTAGTTTGGATCATCACTCGGCCGTCAAACGTCACTAGAATTAGTTTGGTCGGGCATAAAAAACCTCACTTACTTCCCTCATGGCATAAAACCAGCAATTAAAGGAGTCTGGAACTCTGGGTCTCAAACTCGACCTTAAAGTTCGATGATTGCTTGACCCTCCAGAAGAAGTTGATAGGGAAATTGCTATCTCATTATTGACAAATCCTTCAACTTACATTTGAATTGGCGTCCGAAAAATATTTTCAACATCAAAGTTTCAAGATTGAATCCAATACTTATTGTTCTTATTAAAACTTATCTGTAGCCTAATTGGCTGCGTGGACGGTGCCAAAACTTTTGATCACATAGCACGTTCGCGAGCGGGGTTGGTATTCGTTTGTCACGTTACCCTTTTTAAGCATGCACTTAAAAGATCAGCTTTTTCTTCTGGCCTATCCACTAGGTGCGAATACCGTCCAAGTTCTGCTGCAAATATGACGACAAAATGGCCGGTTACAGTTTCAGAACCCAACCCTCCTACATATTCACGTACATATGTTTATACATTTATGTGTTCATCTTTCTCCTTTTCTTTCCACTGGAAATCTACGTGTCATGCACCTCAACGGACCTCTATATTCACTTCCTGATACCTAAGATAGAAATTGTTTGTGGATATTAAATTCAACTAGGCATTTTCTGAGTCTGAAAGTTTTGTAACGACATTGTTTCGGTTTTATGATGTGCCTGGCAGGACTGTGTTCTACGGACAGTACAAGTGCACAGGACCGGGAGCCAGCTTTGCAGGAAGAGTCTCATGGTCTAGAGAATTAACAGACGAGGAAGCTAAGCCTTTTCTTTCCCTTAGCTACATTGACGGATCTGAGTGGGTCCGTTTGTAATACATTTCGAGTGAAGTTTATGCAAGTAGGTTTTGCCTGCTTTGACATTTGTTAAAGCCATTTCAGTACACAATTCTTTTACTACACCTACGCTACACTTCAAAGAAATTGCAGAGTCGCACAACCACACCACTAGCTATTTTTTCTCGCAAAAGATGCAAATAAGTGATGACTCTGATTGTACCAGAGGAATATCATCCTAAAATTAATGCTCTCATCCTGACTAATTGTTTTGTCTTAATATGTGGGTTTCCTTTGTATACTTAAACTAATTAGGATGTGATAATCAAATTTGTAACTATAAATTAAGGGATGTTTTGTTCCACTTAATTTTTCTAAACAAAATAAAATAATATCAATACTAAAAACATGATTTTTAATTTTTATTTTCTAAATAAAATAAAATTTTGTTTGATTATTAAATTTTAATATAATTACATTATTGTTGTTAAATATTATATAAATTTTAAAATAAATAACAGATATATTATTTTTATTTTTATTCATTATGTAATGTTTATAATAAATATTAAATTCATCATATTTTTATTAAAAACGATTAAATAAATAAATTTGGAAAAATATTTTAAATAAATAATTATTTATTAAATATATTTAAAATTTAAAGCTAAAATGTATTATTGAATAAAAAATTCATTTTAAGAACAATTTTATTTCGTAGATAATTATTTTTGAATATTTTTATGTTATTTTTTAAAATTTTCAAAATTTAAAAATAGTATAAAACAAAATTAAAATCTTAATATTAAATAATTAAATTATAATATTATTAAGTTTAATTAGTAATTATTATTAAATAACTAAATGATATTTGTCTAATTAATATTGAAATTAAAAACTAAAACTAAAATAACTTTTAAAGTTTTCATAACATTTTTTAAAAAAAGTAAAAATTGATTGATAGAAAAATGGGGAATTACAAACTGAAGTTCATCAAATTAGTGTATACAAGCGTAGAATAAGATCCAAAGAATACAATAAAATAATCGAAACTAAGAAGGCATTTATCAAAGGAATGTTAAGCTCCTTCATGTTAATAATCACTTCAACATAACGACCATCTTCATACTTAAACCATGTCATATTTATATAGTCTAAGTATCTTTGCCTTGAAGCTCATAAGCCCAGAGTAACATCTATAGAGGAGCATAATTGAGTTCTCATTACTAAGAAGAAGCTTTAATAACGGGAAATTGTTTATTTCCTTTATGGTTTTTTTGAAAAATTATTTGATAGCTATTATATATAGTCTTTCTTTGCTTTAAAGTTTCCTAGAATGATTTACTAGTTATTAATTAGTCAAAACATATAACTATTGCATTCCTTTCAAAGTTTGATTATGCCTTGTTTAATAGCCTGACCCATACTGCAAATGAGTTGGATTTTATGGGTAATCTCTGATTGGACGTATTAATTCTTAGAAAATAATGAAATTTTTATTTGCTTTCCTTAGAAAATTCTTCTATTTTTCTCTCCATATGGCATAGATAGCATTTGGAAATGAAATTGTATAAATTAGAACATCATTTTTGCATATATTTTTCTTTTGATTGATCTAGTCTATTATGTTTGGCCAATTATCAATTATAGGTGTTTGAGTTATAGAGAACTTGCAGGTTTTGCCATATAGTTAAGGAACAAGTGCAAAGGAAGAATAAATGGTTAATTGATTCATCTTCTCCTCCGTTGCAGAATATATAACTTCTTGAGCCATTGTAGTTCCCCTTTCGCTTATCAAATATTGTAAGCCCCTTTATGATTAGCCATAATATAAAGGGGGCCCTTGGTAGTCATTATTTAAGCTACACTTCTTTGTAGGGATGTCAACGGGCCGGGTCAAGCCTGGGCCTCACGATAACCCGGCCCGACCCGTTGAAAATTTGTCTAAGGCCATTTCGGCTCACGGCCCGGGCGGGCCGCAGAGGGCCGACCCGTGGGCAGTTTTCGACTCGCCGAAGGAAGGCCGTGGAGAGGCCCATGACAAGCCGCCTAGCCTGCCCAGGCCATAGGCCACCAGCGGGCCGTTTTGGCCCGAAATTTTAAAATAAAAATTTTTAAAAATAAATTTAAAAATTGTTGTTTTATTTTTTGAAATTAATAAATTATAAAAATTTTTATTTTATTTTTCATATTTACAACATATGCATATTATGCACATATGTATTTATGCTTTTTAAAACTTTTTATTTTATTTTTCATATTTACATAATATATATATTATGCATATATATATTTATATTAATCTTAAAATGAATTAATCACTTTACTAATCCTAATGTATCAATTTCAAAAT
>JANIIA010000191.1:16990349-17001073 GCA_027478495.1 Erythroxylum alaternifolium | reverse complement strand
ATCTTGATCTCACCTGCTTATAGCGTCCTCCACAACAACGTCAACCCTCCACAACCCAGATGACCCAGATCATCCTCTTGTTGCCTTTACTGTCAACAACTCCACAGTAAAACTTACCCCCACCAATTACATAACCTGGAAGCTTCAACTTCAAGCCACACTCTGGGGATATAAGCTTCTCGGTTACGTTGATGGCACCATTTTTCCGCCAGCTGAATTAGTTTTTGTTAAAGGAGAACAGATTCCAAATCCGGCATATGACTCCTGGTTTCGCCAGGATCAACTAATTTTTGTAGCTCTAATTGGGTCGTTGTCTTCGACAGTTACACCTCACGTCAACAGAGCCACCACTTCTCGTGATGTATGGGATATCCTTGCATCAATCTATGCCAAACTGTCTCGCGGACACATTAAACAAATTCGAGACCAGATCAAGCGTCCTGTTCAAGGTGGACGATCTATCTCTGATTACATGAATTTTATTCTCCAGAAAGCTGATGAACTCGCTCTCCTTGGCAAGCCTCTTGATAATGAGGATCTGATTGAACGAGCACTAGACGGGTTAGATGATGTTTACAAAAACATCGCTGATGCCATGAATGCACGGGACACCACTCCCTCCTTTGATGAGCTCCATAAAAAGCTCCTCAATCATGAAAGCCTACTTCGGTAGAATAATTTGCTACCTGCTGCTACTGTCCTAATTATGGTGAATGCCGCTTCTGCCCCAGGTCGATCTCGCCAGTGGCGGAATTCATTGCCTGCTCTGGGTTTTCCTGCTCCATAGTTGGCATCCCAGGGTGCTTCTAGTCCGCAGCAGCGTGCCCAACGGTCTCGCCCGTAGCGCCAATATCTTGGCTCCTGCCAGGCGTGCGGTGTGCAAGGCCACCGGGTGATGCAGTGCCCACAGTACGGTCATCTTTTCCTGCAGCCCGCTGCCAGCTTGGTGTTCCCTCTCCTTGACCAGTCGCTCCTCGCCCCACTGGCTTCAGTCCTTGGCAGCAGCAAGTTCACTATACTGGCCCCCAATCTCAGTCTAATCAAACTTGGCTTCTAGACAGTGGAGCCAGCCATCACATCACTTCTGATCTTCAGAATTTATCCCTGCATGTGCCATACGCGGCTTTTGATGAGGTTCTGCTTGGTGACGGTTCCCACCACACCATCACTCATAATGGTTCTTTCAAACTTCCCTCTAACTCTCGTTCTTTTCAACTTAATGATTTATTATATGTTCCCCTCACTAAAGCAAAATCTTATATCCATGTCTAAATTTTGTGTCACAAATAACTCTACTTTTGAATTCACCCCATCTAGTTTTTCTGTTAGGGATCTGGACACAGGAACAACGCTTCGGACGGGACCTGTTAAGCATGGTGTGTATGAGTGGCCGTCTACCTCTTTACCCAATTCCCCAGTTCTTCATTTCACTGGTGTTTGTGCGCCTTTGTCATTTTGGCAACATCGACTTGGCCATCTAGCTGTCCCAGTCTCCAGTAATGTAGTGAGTCAGTTTAACCTACCCGTTATGTCCGGTTTATAGGATAATGCTTGCCATGCGTGCCTTAGTAGCAAGAGTAATAAGTTACCATTTTTTGAGTCGTCTTTAGTCTCCACAAGACCACTTGAAATTATTTATTTCGATGTTTAGACATCTCTTGTTGTTTCCATTGACAATTTTAAATATTATGTTATCTTTGTTGATCATTTTACGAAATATATTTGGTTTTATCCGTTACAGCGAAATTCACATGTTCTTGATATGTTTACCAAATATAAGTCTCTTGTTGACCGTTTCTTTGACACTAAAATAAAAATATTTTACACTGACAATGGGGGTGAATATATTGGTCTGTCTTCGTTATTGTTGGCTTCAGGTACTTCCCACTATACTTCCCCACCTCACACACCGGAGCACAACGGTTACTCCGATCAGAGACACCGTCACACTGTAGAAACTGGTCTTTCTCTCATGGCTCATGCCTCCATGCCTCTTCATTACTGGAGTTATGCGTTTGCTACGGCGGTATACCTTATTAACCGCCTGCCAACGCGTTCTCTGTCCATGGACTCTCCCTACCTCTGCCTGTTTTAGGTATCCCCCAACTATGAAAAATTGTGTGTCTTTGGCAGTCTATGCTTTCCTTGGCTCCGTCCTTATACCTCGCACAAACTAGACATGCGATCGCGTCCCTGTGTCTTCCTGGGTTACTCCACTTCCCAAAGTGCCTACCTCTGCTTGGACATTCCCTCCTCCCAAATCTATGTTTTGCCCCATGTTCGCTTTGTTGAACATGAGTTCCCTTTTCACTCCTCGCTTCCGGCTCAACAACGTCCGAATGACACCACTGTTGATGAGTGGTTGCCTCCCTTCTCCATAATTCCTTCCTTGTGACCCACGGCTACTCATGCACCCCATGCGCCAGCTCCTAATCCTTCTTCTACCCTCCCCCCAGCTGACTCCTTTCCTGAGCCTAACCCTACCTCTCTTTCCTCCAACAACCACCAGATGCGTACACGGTCCAAAAACTAAAATTTTAAACCTAACCCTAAGTATGCCTACACCTCTTCTCTTAACCATGACCTTGAACCTTCCACTACTGTAGCAGCTCTTCAGGATCCAAGGTGGCGTCAGGCTATGCATGAGGAATTTAATGCTCTCATCCAAAATGGCACTTGGAAGTTGGTTCCCCCCTCTGAGGCTCGAAATCTAGTGGGTTGCAAATGGATTTTTTGTACTAAACGATTGGTTGATGGTTCTGTTGACATGTACAAAGCTCGGCTTGTGGCCAAGGGTTTTCATCAGCGACCTGGAGTTGATTATCATGATACATTCAGCCTGGTCTTCAAACCTACTACCATCAGACTAGTTCTTTCCATAGCAGTGTGTAAAGGTTGGAATCTTAGACAACTTGACGTCAACAATGCCTTCCTTCAAGGCCGTCTTACTAAAGATGTCTACATGTCTCAGCCTCTGGGGTTTGTTGATAAAGATGCCTCTACTTATGTCTGCAAGCTCCACAAGGCTATTTATGGGTTGAAACAAGCACCACAGGCCTGGTACTCCGAACTACGCCACTTCCTTCTCCTTTAGGGGTTTCATAATAGCAGATCTGACACTTCTTTGTTCGTGTATAACCAGAACCAGAAGTTACTCTATGTCCTGGTGTATGTTGACGACATCATCGTCAATGGGTCGGATACCTCGTTTCTTAAGTCATTTATTCACATTTTGGCCGGTAGATTTTCCATTAAGGATCTTGGTCCGCTTTCTTACTTTCCTGGGATAGAAGTCATTCCTCATCCACGGGGTCTTCTACTCTCCCAACGGAAGTACATGACTGACCTGTTAGCTCGAGCTCACATGTTGGACGCCAAACCTATTCTCACACCTCTGGCATCTGATGCACCCCTTCAGCTTATGTCTGGGTCTTCTCTTTTGGACCTCTCTGAGTACCGCTCTATTATTGGGGGCCTCCAGTATCTCACCCTGACTCGCCCGGACATTGCTTTTGCGATCAATAGATTATCTCAGTTCATGCACAAACCGACCTCTACTCACTGGCTGGCTACTAAGCGCCTACTCCGATACATCCGGGGTACACTAGATCTTGGCCTCCCAATCCGACGTCATCCATCCTTCTCCCTACATGCCTTCTCTGATGCTGATTGGGCTGGCAACAAGGATGATTACACCTCTACCAGTGCATATCTAGTCTACTTTGGTTCCAATCTCATCTCCTAGAGCTCCAAGAAATAACGCACTATGGCACGCTCCTCTACGGAAGCAGAATACAGGTCTGTTGCGGCTACAGCTGCTGAGCTACAGTGGCTTTGCTCTCTTCTTACGGAGCTTGGCGTCTCCCTACCCCTTGCCCTTGTGATTTATTGTGATACTGTAGGTGCCACGCATCTCTGCTCCAACCCAATCTTCCACTTCGGGATGAAGCACATAGCCATTGACTTCCACTTCATTTGTGATCAAGTTCAGAATGGCTCCTTGCGTGTTACACCGGTATCTTCGCGTGACCAGTTTGCGGATGCTCTCACTAAGCCTCTCTCTCGGACACCATTTCTCCTACTACGTGACAAGATTAGACTCTCCTTTCAAAGCTCCATCTTGAGGGGGGCTATAGGAAGTAAATAGTAACTGTAAAGTTTGTAATTTTGGTAAATTCTAGATTAGTTGAATTCCTACATTATAGGAACAAATCTTGTATATATGTATCTGTTGAGAGCAATACATGATTACCGATCATTACAAACCATTACAAGTCTTTCAAATTGATTCATGGAATTTCAACAGCATATCAAATTGGCATATTATCCACCATTGAGATGGTGTACAACATGAAAACTTCTCGTGAACAAGGTGTGCAAGGAAGATTACCTACTCTTCTCATCCATCAAACGAGGAGGCTACTAGCCCAAACATTGCCCATTGGGTTCGTTCTGGCAATAACCAAATTGGTACTATCAATACTTGAAGCATTTAATTGAACAAATCCTGAAATTGGCAACGGTCCATTTAAATCTTGAACATGGGTTGCATTCGAATACCTGAAAAGTTACTCTTAGGCGCATTAGAAACACCATTGTTCGAATTTCATGGCCTGTATATATGTACTTTTTGTCCAGGACATCTCCATCACTTAGTATACGCATAACTCCTTATAAACTAGTAGAAAGATCCCAACAAAGCCTCAAGAAGACACCATCTATGTATCCTAGTCTTTGGTCCATGCCAAGACAGAGTAATATATATGATTGGTTTTGACTCTCGCAGCTTAATTGCGTATCTCTTCATGTTAGGAACTTACTTCCAGCTCCAGTTATATTCTATGAAATTAAATGATTTTCTTTTTTTTTTCTTACTGCTAACAATGAAGAGGATTGCTACCTATATGCCCCAAGTAAAGCGTGAGATTGGATATTGACTAGAGTAAGTTCAAAATATAAACTTGGCTAATCTAAACCTTAACCCTACCAACAAAAAGAGTGAGATATACCTCTGCTGTCTATACCGTCCTTTGAGCCGATAATATCTCCATGAATTGAATGTCACTCTTGCCATGACGTGAAGGAATAAAAGATCAACAGAAAGCAGGGGCATGTTGTGTGTATGCGTATTTATGTTTTTTTGCATGATCAGTCTTTACATAACCATTTTTCTAGGAGGGATATTTAAACCCCAATAGAGTGGGCCAAAGAGTCAGGCATTGAGGTGGTAGAGACTGATGGCTTAGCTAATGCAAACCAACTATCAGATGGAAAAGAATACAGATAGAGGCATGTGGAAGAGATAGTTGCAGGGAAACATATCATGTCAATTGGGCGAATAATAAGTTGACGAAATCATGGAACTAACGTTGGCTGCTACCCATGCAGAGCATCTCGAGAGAACAATATTCAAAGTGTATTCATGTTGAGAAAGTTATTGAACGTATGAAGGACAACATAAAGGGCCAAAAGTAAGCCTATATACCCTATGGCATGTATTTTTTTTTATTACAGAAGGAAATAGAACAAAAAACTAGCTCAAAGTTCTAGGATAAGCAACACCCTGCCTATCCTTTCGGACCCTATGGCATGTATTAATATAACATAGAGCAAGAGCTAGTAGGGTTACTACTTGCTTGCATATAGACAAGCATGATGGAGTGGTTTGGGTGATGATGGCATGTTATCGAGATCTCTCAGAGAATGACAAGGAGGTCTCTTTGTAAAGTGGGGAAAATTCATGTAAGGGGACAAAAAGAGCAAGATGAACTGAAGGAATGGGGGCGGTTGCTGAAGAGAGTAGCCATGTGAGAAACATTAATTATGCTCTGGACGGATTCTGTCTTCGATCAATTCTTTCCTTATCTGTTTTATGTTCTATTTGAAAACTGAAGGAATAGAAACCATGACGCTTCACTTCTTCGGTAAGGCAAAGATGGTGACTATGCGACAAGTTTCTATTGGAACTTGTTTCCAGTCTCTTGTAGTTGTATATTTTATCGTCCAAAAATATCAGCAGGAAATTGGAATGTCAAGTTAATGTCCTTTAACATATATAGCTTGATCACCTCATGTGGATATATGTTCAAGGGTTTTAAACATTGAATTTTCAGAAGATGGTTTACCTTGGTGAAAACCAACATTGAAGAAAGCCAAATACTAACTATTTTTTTCCATGAAATGTCTCCATGTCCTCACTCTTCACCGGGCACCAACTACACTCAATACAGTCTGTTCTGAAGAGACAGTTTTTGTTGTTCGGACACATGAAAGGCTATCGGTTCTACTTTTCCATAACCAGTAAGTAAATAAGTTCATCATGGATATCCTTACAGTAAAGGGCATCCTTCATGGTTGATAGTGATCATGTACCTAGTAGCTATAAGGCTAGATGAAATGACAATGAATGTGGAACCAATGTTTCTTCGAGATAGTAGGATCCTTGCATTATTGTACAGTAAAACGCCCTCGAAGGAAACTTTTTATGATCTTTTGCAATAAATGCAAGAGTTACAAGACATATACAGGTCAGAATCATCATACCAAGTGCAGGTGGTCCGCTGAAAGTGAAATGACTAAAGTAACATCGATTTACATTTACAATTGGTCAGCTTCATAAATTGTCCACTCGTCCCTTGTCTGATCGAAGATAGCAATAACGCACAATCAAAATCTATACACTTGAAGCTCCAATATACATGTATATGGGACACTCAAACATTTGTATGTGCATGATACTAATAACACTACAAGAGAATACGATTTTGGCGACGAATAATTTCCTCGTTGAAAGACAATACATTGTTGCAAAATATTTTTAATGACAATAAAAAGTCATTGAATAAATGGTTGTAAAAGTCCAATAGCAAATAATTATTTGCGACGTTTTCACGAGATCGCCACTCAATTGATTTTGTTACGATTACAGGTCCGTGACAAAAAGGAATAGGCGAAGAGAAACAAAATTGTTGCAAATGACATATTGTGACGTTTGCTTTTGGTGGCTAAAGGTAATTAGCTTTGTTAGCATAGGCATAGGTAATAATATTTATTGACAATTTATTTTCGTAGAATAATATATTTAGCTATGTGTTTGGAAATGTAGTTAAAGGTTATTGGAGACGTTTTGTAAAACATAGGTAAAAAGATTTGGTGACGATTTTGTATTTGTAGCTAAAAAGTTTTTCTGAAGAATTTTTATTTTTAATTGCACTTTCTTATTACCAATTTATCATTTAATTATAATTATGAAAATCATTTAATTCATGTTTTTGTTTTTAACATTGTTTGAATTATAATTAAGTAATATTTTTGAATTATTGTTGGTAACATTGTTTGAATAATAAATATTAAGTAAATTAAAATAAAAATGTTTCATAATTAAAATTTAAATGCATTTTATAAAAAAATGTAATTAAATGTTAATTACAAAACTTAAGAAAAAATTTATGAACAAACTAAGACTCCTCATCGTCACTATTACTTACATACCTTGACCTAAGTATTTGTTTCATCATCTTTTTAAGCTTGGTCAACTCTCTTTTAGTACAGACTAATTTTCACTCATTACGTTGTAATTTTTCTTTAGTACAATCTAAATTTTCTTCATTACAATGTAACTGAGCCTTAAGAGACCAATTCTGCTCTTGAAGCATCGTTATATATGTTGGTCATGATGGTGATAAACCAATTGGCTTAGGGTCATATACCCAAGACCTTTGATATACCTTCATCTTGTACCAAGGACGTTGTTATAAATGTCATCCACATTGGGCTCATTTCTGTCAGACAATGATCTTTGCAACAACTTCTACATCTTGTCTTAAAATTTAAAACACAAAATTAATATTCAATTCAAATGTTATTAGTTAGTATTACATAAATAAATAAACTTTAAAATTAAAATTTTTATACTTACACAATTATTTTGTGTTACTTCAGACATCCAACCTTCACCTTCCTTGTAGTGTGTCAATTTGTAGAATGTGATCGTATCACACTCTTGTCCATGTGATTAAGTCTGACTCTATTATATGAATTAAAAATATTGAAACACAATAGATTATATTGTATTTACTAATATAATAATAACTTCTAAATAAAGAAGTTACCAATTCTTGTCATATGACAACAAATGATTTAGAGTCAGTGTTGTGAGAAGTTTTCATTTTTTCTATGTTAATCTTGGTTTTCTCACACTTTTCCTAAATAAAGAAAAGAAATAGTCATTAAATGCAAAAACAAAATTAATGGAAGCAAACATGAAAAGAAAGAAAACAAACCTTAACCTTGACAAAGACCCAATAATCACACATTTCACTCCAATTTTCTAGAGTCACCAGTTCTAGAACATGTCTCCTTGCCACCTCATTTGAAGGAAAAAACTTGTAGTGTTTATGACATCGATAACGATGATCTTTCAACAGTGAATTTATACAACTTGAAACTTCAATATTCTCGATATCGACGATATTAAGCTTCACCTGTGAACAACACATATAAGTTAAATTAATCTTTAAATAACCAAAACAAAATTGTATATAATAAAATGAATTGAAAAATTATCGAAACTTTGTCCAAAGCATTCTGTAACAAGTTTTCCTCCTTCAATAGCCTGTCATGCTGAAGGTAAGGCAATTCATTCCTGACAACAACTCCTAACTCACTGGACAATTTCACTGATTGGATCTTGTCAACAAGATGACGTTATGTGGGGTCAATATGAACAGATAACTTATTGTTCATTACAACATTCGCGCATTGCAAGGCAAAACTTTTAGTGATACCTTTAACCCTACCTCTTTTTCTTATGTTGGTATTGGAACCTGACAACAAAAGAGTAATGATAAGAAAAAAACACATTAAACATGTAAATATATATTTGAGCATAACTCTAATTATAGGTAGTTAATAATTACAAACCTGAAGATCCCTTAACATTACTTGAGGTAGATAGAGGTTGTTGCTGACTAACTTCATTAATGGATGAAATCGATGGTTGTTGTTCCATAGGCGGATTGATTTTGTTTTAGGAGAGGAATATCTTCAGTAGGTGCCACCGTCTTTCCCTTGTTTCTACTAAGTGCCATTATGCCTAATATCTATAAATGAAATATCAGCATTACGCATAATCTTTACTCAAACATACTTCATCTTACGTATGTTAATGAATACTATAATCATATTAATATTACTTATGATAAGCTTGATGAGAATTTAGATGAGCATAAAAATGGTGTAAAAAGGAGAAATACCAAAGGCATAAGCAAGAACTAAAGATCATATGAGAAGATGTAAATGATTATGAAAATAGAGAATAAAATAAAGAGCTAGCTCACAAATGCTTTTGACAAAAATGATGAGGTATCCTCTAATTGAAGCTCTCTTGATGATAATGTTTGAGATGATAATGATGATGATTTGTTTTGTGAAAAACTTGTTGAATCATATAAATGTTGAGCTTAAAAAGGAAGAAGTTATCTCTCAACTATAAAGAGTGTCAAAAAGTCTTAGATCTCTGTATGATTTGAAAATGAGAAATTGAAATGTGATATGCATGACATGATATAATTTATGATTGTTATCAACAATTAAATGGATGATTTGTTGTATAAAAAATAAAGAATTAAAGAAGGTGATCAATGACTTTAAAGAATCAATTTTCTAACTTCGCCTTAGGAACTAAAAACTGACCAATGTTCTTAGAGCTTAAAAGAACTCTAAAGATAGGTATGGAATTGGTTCATTTATGGAAGTGCATTATCTAATGCCAAGATAAATTTTTTAAGAGGTAAGCATTTAGCTTATGCGTAAATCATCATATGATCAAACTGCATCTTCTAAGTTTGTACAAAAATTACATATTCATCCATCATCCTCTAGGTCTAAAGGAAAAGGAAAATATCATACATTCATGCATGAGTTACATTCTAAACGTAAAGGGCATAACATTCAAGACAAGAATTGACATAAGTTTCATATAAGGTCATACTTATTAATCTTCCTTTTAACTTACCTTTAAAAATTAAAAATTGTCATATAAACATAATTGCTTAACAATTAATTACCTTTATGTTATTATTTAATTATCATATAAACCCTTTTATATTTTGTTAACTTTAACAACCATTGACGACACAACATAGCCACCATTGAGGACTTTCATTTAACTCACTATGGGCAGCCAAATTTCAATCTTTGAGTACTTCTACTACTGTTACTCCCATTGAGGGTTCTACTTATAAGGATATTTCTCCTTATTTTCCTTTGAAAGAAATTTAGGTTATTCTTCAATAGATACAACCTAATTTGGGTACTCTTACTTCACCTATCTTGTCCACTTTAGGTAAATATACTTGTTAGTTCTTTAATTTTGTATATTGTGATCATATTTCCTCTAAGTTATTTAGTTCTATTTCTACTCCCTCTCATGCATCAATTACTCATGCTATTGATAATTCTATTTTACACGTTCAACATAAAGAAAATATTTTTTAATCTCAGCCATCCTTACTATTTCCTTTTATGTGCCTAAACTATCTTTTGATCTTATTTTTGTTGAGTTACGTGATTTTGGTGTTATTATAACTTTTCTGAGTCAAAGTTCTATTATATAGGATTCACATAAGGGAATAGTTCTTAGGACAAGGTGTAACATCCCGTTTCCAGAGAACGGGTCGGACCAAAGAAACGGGTCCAGATGTGGTAAATTACCACATCTCATG
>JANIIA010000191.1:16971810-16983861 GCA_027478495.1 Erythroxylum alaternifolium | reverse complement strand
GCCAGAAGAAAAAGGAGAAAAGAAACAGGAAACAGGAAACAGGAAACACAACAAGTACAACGTTAGGCTATCAAAACGAAGCAACCGCAATTGGAGTGAGCGCTTATTCTTGGTCTTTACTGCATTGAAGAGCCAACTCATGACTGCTCCTTTTCACTATTATACACAACGCACGTCAGCAATTGAGCTCTTGTGGCCTGAAGATCCCAGTCGGTGGCCCCCACCACATACAACATTAGCCCAGCACAACATATCTGGGCCGTTAACAATCCGATCCAAAGCCCACAAAACCCCACTTCGAGATAGAATCCGAGGCCTATTGCCACTGGCATGCCCACCAAATAGAACGCTCCGAGGTTGATATTCGCTGCGTGGGATGGCCTTGCACTTCCTCTAAGGACCCCACACCCCACTGTTTGCGGACAGTTACCCAGTTCGCACAGCCCTAAGATCGGCAGAGCTGCTGATGTCAGCCGTAGGATCTCAGGATCACTCGTGAATATTCTGCCCCACATGTCCTTCATTTTCAATGCGAAAACCGAAGCTGATAGGCCCATCGTGGCTGCGACAAAGACCGCCACCACAGCTGATAACTTCGCCTTGTCAGGACGTTTTGCTCCGAGTTCGTTGCCCACCCGAGTCGATACAGCAAATCCTAGTGAACTCGGGAAAACATAGATTAGCGACGTCGTTTGAATCAAAATCCCCATGGATGCAACTGTTGACTTTGGGTCGACTAAAAGCCCACACAACACGATCATGATCTCATACCACCACCACTCCAAGCAAACCGATACGCAGCTCGGCGCCGCCAGCTTGATCAAAGGTTTCCAGCCTGTGAGACACTCTTGGCTCGGTCTTCTCCATGTTGGCTCATGCAAACCCGAAATCCATATGTATGCAACTAGAAACGTGACTACGATGAGGTTGGACGCGACGGCAGAGACGGCGACTCCGGCCACTCCTAGCTTAAGGTGGTTGACAAGTAAGAAGTTGATCGGTAAATGAAGTATGGCACCGGTGACGGACGCTAATGTTAACGGGTGGGTGATACCTTGAGAGCGCAGGTAAATGCGGATCGGGTGGATAAAAGAGTTGGCTAATAGCTCAGGTAGAGAGAAGAATAGATATGTATGTGCCAGAGCTATGATATTGGGATCTTGGTGAAGATAGAGAAGGATCTTGGACACGTTAAACCATAGAAGAGAGATGGGTATAGATGAGATTAGCAGGAAAATGACTGAACGATGAAGGGTTACAGACAGAAGTTTTGGACGTTGAGCGCCGAAGGCTTGAGAGCAGAGAGGTTCCATGCCTAAAGCGAGACCAGAGAGTACAGAGTAGCCGGTGATGTTAGCGAAGGCAATAGCAAGAGAGCCAGCGGCGAGTTCAAGATCACCGAGATGGCCGAGGAAGAGCATGGAAGTGATGGAGCGAGAGTACAGAATGAGAGCTGTTAGGGCAATAGGGAATGCGAGTCTAAAAAGTGATTTTGTTTCAAAGATGATAGCTGACAAACTGGGGTATAATATCTCTGAAGCATACGTACTGATGCTGTCTGACATGGGATTCTCAGGGTCTTTGATGGTGGTGTTGGGAAGCGGTAGGAATTGAAAGAATTGTTGCTCTTTTACTGGTTCGTTGCTTAATGGCAAGATGGGAAGTTTGGTCTTGGTATTCTGATTACACATGATGAAGAACAACAACAACAGGAAGGTTATGATGGTGTGTATATATATGTGTATATAGGTTCTCTTGGCTCCTTTTTTCACACCTGAGAGATACTCTCATCAAGACCACTCACTCAAAAGGATTTTTTTCTATAACTGACAGAGAGATATAAGCACCCGCAGGGGGAAACATGTCATGACAATTGGAGGTATTAAATAAACAGTGAAAATTTAACAAATAATGGAACTAACCCTAGCTGCTACTCATGCAGAGGTTCTCTAGAGAAGAATATTCAAAGGTGTAAATGTTTTGCAAGTTGACGAAGGTATGGTGGACAAGAGGCTATATACTGAACCTAGCTCAATGGCCTCTACAAAAGACAGCAGTTATACAGCATATAGTAAGAGCTAAAGGTGTTAATTACTTGCTTGCCCATGGATAGGATAACTATAAGCATAACGGGGTGGTTTGTGTGATGATGAAATTTTAGTGAGGGCTTTAAGAATTTATCTTTAATTGTAAATGTAATGAAGCAAATTTAAGATAAGGGGACAAAGAGAGAGATATGTGAAGGAAAGGAATGGGGGCGGTCTCAAGAGAGTAGCCATGTGAGAAACATTATGCTCTGAGATGATGCTGTCTTAATTTCAATTCATTTGTATATGTAAGTAGGGTTCACAGAGAAGGACACTTAAAAGGACAGCCACATGCAAGAGTGAATTGAAGATGAAAGTAAAAAATAAAAAAAATTGAGACTTGAGAATGTTGGCTAACGTAAATAATCAAAGGAGAGGAAGTACTAGTACGGGTCCAATGGAGGATTGAGAGAGAGTCATGAGCGCTGGAATTTTGCTTATCACATATCTTTAACCCTACAGCAGACACTCAAACTCTAAACAAATGTGTCTCTGTCGTGTTGAGTTGGGTGTAATTGACTGTTGGTTGTAGTTTTCCGAGTGGGATGTCATTTTTCTTCCCAAAGTGGTGTGGGTGTGTGTGAGAGCTTTGCTTAATTTGCTTCGGTTTGCTCTGCTGGTGCCTGTTGGCTCAGACGCCTAACAGAGAGTGAAGACAGAGCCAATCTTGTGAGTTGTGACTGAATCACTGTGACCCACACACACACACATTTACTCTTTGCTTAAAGTCTATCTGACACTTACTTCTGCTGAGAAGTGGTTACTTCTTTCTCTTGTGTTTCTATTACGGGAACGTGTTTCCCTCACTCTCTCTCTCTCCCTCCTCACTATACATGCTCCGTTCCGTTTCCCATGGCCATGGACCTCTATTTTCACATTTACGCTCTGAACATATTTTTACATCATTTCATTCCTTTTTTCCTTATAAACAAAGAAGGAGATTTTTAGATTTAATTTTTTTAGAAGCGAATACCAGTTTTGACCTCTACCTTACTTGATTCATTTCATAACCATGGTTTTGAAGCTTCAGGTATAAACATTATCAACCATAAATATACATACATACATACATACATACATGTATACATACATTTTAGTACAAACTGCAAGTGGATCCACATAAAGAAGTATTATTAAGAAAAATCATATATAGGCTTTGGCATATTTAAATTCTAAAGGGTAGTAGATGAGTCTGTTCCACGTCGAAACATGGTTTCTTCATATCCTACATATATATATTTTTCTGTATTCAAAGGTGTGGCAGGCGGGCAATTGTTAGAGATGGCCATTTGATGGAGGGCACATGACCAGTCGGAAGAACTCAATTCGCATAAATTGGTTAATACTTAATATATAGTTCGTCATCTATGCATAATATTGTTTCTTTATTAGATATATATGGTTAGCTTTTACATTTATCAATTTGTAGTTTAAGCATTTTTTCTAGAGGACGGAGTATTAATCGTGAAATCATCTTCCCACATGAACGAAAGCTATGCTTTGATCAACGCTTGTACGGTAAAACAAAATCAATTTTAGTTGACTGTCAATGGCGCCCTTGAACATTTCCAGGCTCATGGGATTAAACGTTCGTACGTAAAACAAAGGGTAGATATAAACCAACGATGTACTTTCCTGCTGTTTCAATTATTAAAAATTTCATATAATTCTATTTTTAAAAAAGAGTGATTTATGTATAAGAAAAATATGTGTGAATGGATATAAATATCTGATTTGTGAAATCTATAAAAATAAATATTTACAGATATTTATAAAATTAAAATTAAATCTGACTTTAGTATTATATTAAATTTTTTAGAAAACCACGTTATACAATTATTTAACTCTAATTCGTATTGAATTTTTTATTATTTATTTTTATAAAAGAGTTATCTGTATATAAAATAAATATTATATTTCATTCTAAAACTTTTATATTAAGTTATAAATTTATATATTTTTTCTTAATTGTTGTTTTTAATTGATACACAAATTAAATAATTGTAATAAAATATATTAGAAACTAATATGATTTCAATGAAAAATCAAATGATCGTCTTAATTCTTAAATAATAATTTAAATGTGATAAAAATATAAAATTATAAATTACGGACAAAGTTAATCGCATCCTATAGAAGCTAAATAATCCCAAAGTATTACATAAGATAAATATTGTATAATTGTTCGGCGTTCTGCAATTTTTTCCGTTCCTCTGTCTAAATAACCTAATATTGGTTCACAATCAATAACATCTTCACTAGTGGTCAAAGTAATATAAATTTCGCCATCTGATCAACCTAAAGCAACTAAAGTCTTCATTAATATCCTGCTTGCAATTGAGCGTCGAGCGCATTCACTGGGAGTCTTTTAACTTTTCCCAGTTTTGAGACACGACTCAATTACTTATATTATAATATATATTTGAACCATGCGACATTTCTTTCTTTTGCCCAACTGTGTCGAGCATAGGGTCCATCATCTACGAATTATTTGCTTAGTAGATAACATAAAGAACTCTTTCAAGTGTTTTAAATGACTTCCATTTTCTCTTGGGGGTGGCTTCTGAAAGGCCAATACAACAACTGAAATTCCATTGATGTAACTTTTCCTTAGCTTTTGAGCTCTCAATACCTTCCCATCCCAGCAATCATCACCATGGATTGTGTGTTGAGCACTACATATGTTATATATTTTTCCAAGAAGATGTTAACTAGAACTCCATGGTTTCTAACCCCCTAAATCTAACCAGGAGGAATAAACAGATAATTTTAAATGACACATATGAGAGACTACTTTAGGCAAAAACCTCCGCACACTAATGGGGAAAAGTTATGATCGCACGAAGTACTCTAGTATCAGACACGCCACTAATCGGTTCTAGTCGGCAGATTCATATCTTATTGGTCATCTGGATTGCAGTGCCTGGTTTTTAGATCTTCAGTAGGTCAGCTGAAGTAGCTTGGCGGTATAGTGGCTTCAAATGGTAACTTTTCCTTTGAATAATCAACTATACATACGAGAAGTAGAAATCCTATTGAGGTACACCAATTACTGAGCCTGCTAGGATTCACTTGATGTTTTTGAATAATCAACTATAAATATGAGAAGTAGAAATACTATATATTGAGGCACACCATACTGAGCTTAATAGGATTCACTTGCTTGTTTTGAATAATCAACAATACACATGAGAAGTAGAAATACTGAGGCACACCAATTACTGAGCTTAATAGGATTCACTTGCTTGTTTTGAATAATCAACAATACATATGAGAAGTAGAAATACTATTGAGGTACACCAATTACTGAGCTTACTAGGATTCACTTTCTTGTTTTGAATAATCAACTATACATATGAGAAGTAGAAATGCCATTGAGGCACACCAATTAATGGTCTTAATAGGATTCATTTGCTTTTTTCTAATAATCAACTATACATATGAGAAGTAGAAATAGTATTGAGGTACACCAATTACTGAGCTTACTAGGATTCACTGCTTGTTTCTTTATTAATCTAACTAATTCTTTTTAATATAGAAGGTATATCAAGAGTTGAATCTTATGAAAGAAGAAGTTTTAAGCTCTTCTCCAGTTAAATTATAAGCCCAATTATCGTTCTCTTGCTAGTTAGTTTGTGCTTTTTTTCTTTTTGTTCTTTTTAAACAGAAAGTAGTCTTTATCTCCAAATTCCTTTTGAGCTAAAAGCATTGCGGGCTGGAAAGGATTTATGCATATGCAGTTTCCCAGATCCAAAAGAAAGCTAAAGCTGAATCTGATAAACTGTTGCATATGCAGTTTCCCAGCTCCAAAAGAAAGCTAAAGCTGAATCTGATAAACTGGAATATTTCAATATTGCAGTTGTCAAGAAAACTGTACAATATTGTATTGTTGGCTTGTTGCTTGTCAAATATACACGTCAAAAGATGATAATGAAATGAAGATGGAACATGGAAGTCAAGTAGACGTGCTTTAATGAAATGAAACGTAGTGGCAAGCGATTACAGATATGTTTTTTTGAGTATTATCATTTTAACAGTTATTATGATGGTTATTATAAGTGATCATAATTTGTCAACTGTAATTACTGAAGCATATTATTGTTGCATTAATCTTGGTAAATCTCTATTTCAAATCTTTTATAACTTGCTTGCTGAGAGAAGAGAAGAGAAGAGAAGACATGGGCACGCACAAGCATGTTAGTGGCTGCTGGACCTTAGGATCGATCTTCACGGAGCCATCAACTTGCCTCACGCACAGCTCATATAACTCTACAAGCCTTCAATGCATAAACGGTTGGTCACATGCAAACTCGGACCGATCATTCCTACATCACACACAAATAGCAAAAGGGTACGGCTCCTTTGCTTTAGCAAATATAATGAATAATATAACTATTCGATTTCACAAATCTGAGAGAACCCATTTGTGTGTAGAACTTTGTTTTTCTTTATTATTAATTCCTTGTAATCATACTTGTATTGGTTTGGTACGGCTTCTTTCCTGAAATGGTAAAACTGAAAGCAGGAACCGACTAAGGAGACATCCACACACATGTATGGGGGGACATTGCTGCACATGGTTCCTGATACGTTCAAAAATAAATCAAATTGACTGCAAAATATTAAATTTTTAGGCTTGCTTGAAATCATGCAACTTTGATAATCAAACGATGTCGTCAACCAGGTTGAGCACTTTTACTTCTTTCATGCTACAATCACCAGTTAAACCTATGTTCGGATCGTTGTGCATATCACCTTAGCATTAAAGAATGAAGAAAAATAACCTTATGGCGAGTCTTCACAAGTAAATATAATTACAGTATGTCCTTCCCAATCAATCCCATTATTAAAATGTTATGATGAAGAAGCTAAGGCTGCTGTGCATATCCACTTGGCGAACTGTGTGTTGCTTGGGCTAGATTTAGATCTTTTATCCTGACCAAAATATGTGATCCTTAGCACAATAATTATATGTTTTGACAGTGACAAATGATAATTTTCTGATCTTTGATTTTTTGATCTGATCTAGCCATTATGGATGCTTTAAGAGTAGCTTGTTTTAAAATCTTAGACAAGTTTTTATGAGGAATATGAAGCCAACTATACGTACGACTAGACAGGCTCTCGTCCACAAATTCCCGACGGATGTAACTAAAGCTGATTTTAATCCACACAAAAATGGAGCAAAGATGAATATAATAGGATTTGGAAGGATGGGGCCAAAATTGTTGGATTGGAATTATTGATCTAAGACTAAGATCATTAGAGGAGTGAGATGTTTGGGTATATATATTGAAAATTGTCCCCTACATAAAGCAAAAGAAAAGAAAAGCACCACTCTTCTTGAATCTTCAGATCTATCCCAGCAGGTACAAGGTCACCACCACTCCACCCAACACTCAACTACATGTAAAGTCCAAACCTCTTCTGCATCACTTCTTTGGTGGATTCCCCGCTAAGATTCTCGTTGATTCATTTAGCGGACGTCTCTGTTTTACTAGGTTTGAATCCTTTCAACCTGCCATATAATTGTAACCACACCCTCACACATATATGCACAAGCAGGGACAGAGTTGCCTCCACGACTAAAAAAGTAATTTGAATATAAATTCAAAGAAGAATAATTTGTTTTAATGAAAGCAGTAAAATTTACTTCCATTAAATTTTGTCTACAAATTTATTCGATAAACCTCCATAATTTATGGCTTTATGTAGGAAAATCACATAGATTAAAGTACCAAATCAATAGATATATGCAGAATCATGTATAACATCAATTATTTGAATAGTACGTGGAATTCACATGCAGACTTGTTTCCAATCCAAAATTCTCATTACGGTCTTAAAGACCAAATATTAGAAACTTTTTCAAATATAAAGCGTTATCTTATATTGGAAATTTAAACATTCATCTGTTTCTTTAGTAGTTATTAACAAATAACACTAAATCCATTCAAGGGTCTTTTAGTGATTATCATTACCATCTCCCACTTACACATAAATGAGTTTAATTGATTGAAATTTTGCAATTCTTGTACTTATCCAATATTTCGTGCGACCAACATATAACTAGAGCTCATTGTTATATATCTATAGGAGTATGACATCTCGATTAATAAATCGATCTTTAGACAAATATGTCCTTGACTAAATATTATATGCAATACCTTAGGTCATATCTCTCATTAATCTCTTTTTGATCTTATTTGTTTCATCATATCACAATTGTATTTAATTATCTTCCTGTGAGATGTTGGCCATCTTTTGAATAATTTTTGTGCAAGTCTTTAAACAAAATGATCCTCATCTGGTCAAAATTCCTTCAAATCAAATATAGTTTTCATTCTTAGAATTGTTCCATAAGATTGCATCATACATAATCTGCTGATAACATTTTAAAGTAGCAAATCTTAAATTTAATTTTTAACAATTCGACAAAAGTCTTAAGGGTATTTAATAAGGCATCTTAACCTCAAGGGTCTCACACAATATAAGCTAAGATCTTATAACTTATGTTAATCCCTTTATGGTCATATTTTGCAAATATGGTACGAGTCATGTGTTACGTTATTGATTCATATTCTCTTTATATGAATGTCTTTGATTCACGAAATATTGTACAGATGTTAGTTTAAACATGCTAAATGTTTAAGTTGAGTTCACCTTTCTACTCCATAACAAATTTTTTCAGAGCTCAGATCTGGCAACTTAAGACATATATAGTGATAATCTAATAACTTTGTACCAACTTAATATTTAATGCAGCACGGTTTAATTTTATCTTTCTTAATTATTACCTAGATAATAAACTTTAAACTTGCCTCGTCTTTAGTGGTCGCATTAATGGTTTATTTATGTGTGTCTGTGAGTGCGCGCGTGTGTGTACAAAATAAACAAATATATTTATAAATTAAGTATTATACAATGTATAATCTCCATCAGTCATTCTTATTTAAATATTACATCACAACAAATGAACATACAAAGAGAAATGTTTAGGGATGGAAACTAAGTTCGGGCCCGGCATAACCGAAAGTTAATGGGCCAAGCTTGTGTTGATCGGACCTCAAGCTTGATTTTTTAAGTCCAATCGAGCCTCGACCTAGGGTCAAGCTTGAGCTACTCAGGCCTAGCCTGGCCTAAGGCCTAACCTTTCTAAGCAAAATGACATCTTTTGTACTTTTAATTTAAGAAAAGTTTAATCAGGCTGAGTCAAGTTGGGCTTAGGCTTGGACCACTTCTGGTTCAGTCAAAGTTAGGATTGAGCCGAAGTAGGAAAAGCTGGGCATATGCCTAATAGACATATCTTTAAAAATTAGGTTTGCCATCATATCTCATGTAGATATATATTTCATTTTTACTTCTCCTAGCGCAACTATATTTTCATATAATTGTACTTGATATCTATATTTTTGTTTTACAAAAAATTTGAGATCTTTTATATAAGTGATTACTGCTTAACTATTATAGTTGATAGTCACTAGATCAGTTTTGATTTTAGTAACTCCCAAATGAACCAAGAATTGACAAAGCCATGTAGCTTCTTGTACTACTGATGAAAAAAGCTTCAAATTTGGCTTCCATTGTAAACAATGCAACGCATGATTGTTTCTTTCTTTCCATGCTATTGCTTCATTATTAAGAAAACAAATCCAAAGTAGATTTTCTTTCATTTAAATCTCCTTCCCAGTTTACATTCGCATAACTTTGTATATATAGATCATTTCCTTGGTAGCATAATGCATAGTATACAATACCTTTTAGATACCTCAAAATTCTCTTTACGACTTTCCAATGTGCTTATCCTAGATTTGACTGATATCTGCTCACCATTCTAACAATAGAACAGATATTTGGTCTTGTACACATTGTTGCATGCATGAGACTTCCAACTACATTGGAATAGGGAATTTTCTTCATTTGTTCCCATTTTGTGGCATATATGGGGAAAAAATTCTTGCTAAGACCTTCGCCTTTAATAATATAATTATCTATTGGTTTGCAATCTTGCATACTGAATCATTCTAAAATCTTTTGAATATAAGTCGTTCAAGAAAGTGACAATAATATTTTTAAACAATCTCTTGAAATCTTAATTCTAAGAATGTATGTAGCTTCACCCATGTCTTTCATCTCAAATTCAAATGACAGCCAATCTTTGATATGCTTGACAAATTCATAGTCATTACAAGCAATTAAAATATCATCCATATTTAAAGATAAAAATGCAAATTTATCTTTGAATATCTTAATGTATACACGATGGTCTTCATCAAGTATATGAAGATCATATGTTATGAAAACATATATAACACTACTTTGAAGACTGCTTCATATTATAAATTGATTTACTTTATGTTCTTGGCCTGTCTTTATGAAACCTACAAGTTGCTCCATATAAATTTCTTCTTCTAATTCTCTATTTAAAAAACGAGTCTTTACATCCTTTTAATGTAATTCAAAATCCAAACTGGCTATTATAGCCAAGATTAGATGAAGTGAAGCAAACTTCATAATAGGTGAAAATGTTTTATGATAATCGATTTGCTCTTATATATTATGTATATCCTTTAGCCACAAGACATGCTTTATATTTTTCAATACTACCATCAATGTTTTGTTTTATTTTGAGAATTCATTTATTCCCAATAGCTTTTTGCCTATTAGGGATATCAACCAAGTCCCATACTTGATTTGAGCTTAAAGAAGTGATTTCTTTTTTCATTGCTTTCATCCGTTTTTCTTTGCCAGGACTATTAAGAGCTTCATGTACATTCTTTGGCTTGTCATCTTCTTGTTCACAGCTCCACGGGAGCTAAAGACAACTGCATATACCTTATAAGACATCTTTAAGGTGTTTAGACGCTCTTCTTTCATTATAAGATGTCTTACAGCATCTTTTATGGTCTTAATGCTTTCATTATGAGTTAGATGCATCTTTATGTGCTCCCAAACTCTGAGGTAAAGAGCAAATTACAACTTGCCTTTGTTACTCATCAAATAATTTATGATCATCATTCCTCAGCTTACTTATCATGTTTGACATTTGTCTCATATGCTTTTGCATTACATGATCTGGGCTTCTTATATGTATCAAAATTAATAGAGAGTTATCGTATCATGGTCACTAATATACCCCTAATTCGTGCAACTAATGCAGACCACATATCCTTAGCAGTTTCACATTTTCTAAACTCACGCATGATGTAATTGCCCATGCTACTCAGTAATATTGTAACATTCTGCTTTAATACTAAGGATTAGAACCCTAAAATTTGATTCATGTAAGATCAAAGAGAGATTGAGAAAAATGCATTTCATGCTCATGCATAATGTTAGCATATACGCACATGAATTTGAATTTTTGCACATATTAGAATGATTGTATATGCATTCGTTAACATATTCTAGGTATAATTGATCCATAAATGTGATTATAATTAGAATTGTGAATTATATATGTTAAAAATTGATTTGGAGAGTATATTTATTGACTTAGAATTTTTGGTGAAAAGTTGAGAATTTTTTAAATTTAGGGGTATTTTTGGACTAGGAAAAATGCTAAGTGGCATAATAATTGATGAAAATAATTAAAATTTAGAGTCAAATGACAGTGAAAATTTTTATAAATTACTATGGGATTTGATGACATATGTCATTAAAATTTGGGAGAAAATTGGAGTAGAAATTGGAATCAAATAGACTAGTTATTAAAGGAGGGACAAATGAAACCATGAAAAACTGACATGTGGCTTGCCACACCACTTATATCCCATGACTTTTGTCAAATGAAACACCAACTCATTTGGTCTTTAACTTGTTATTTTTCTCCTCCCTTCGTAAATGTTGAAGAGTGTTGATTTGTTGACAATTCATAAGTTGTTGTTGAGATGATTTTTGAGATGGAAAGGTCATTATGATGAATGTGTATATGATGTGTTTTGTTTTTGGTGTATATGATCAA
>JANIIA010000191.1:16886458-16902944 GCA_027478495.1 Erythroxylum alaternifolium | reverse complement strand
CACTTATTGAATTTTCGTATGATCTACCTCTAATTTTGTTCGGAGGTAGGTTAAATGAGTTTGTTCGTTTTAAGTATCACTGGTGGGAAATCCCTCCCTCGTGGGAACGCGTCCAGATGTCACGTAGGACGTCGGGCCTGTGACCCTCCCGGGGAGGGGTTCCAGCACTCGATCTATCTTTAGTTCATTTATACTAAATGGAATGAAAAAGTCTCCTGGGTCTTCTTTCTTCTGTACTACATTTAGACTTTCTCCTAATATTTGATTGATAATGTCTTCTTTCAACGACACCTTTGGTTATGCCTATCATCTCGCTTAACTCCTTTTCCTTAGAATTCCGAGCTGCTTCACTCGAAGATGGCTTCAACTGAGCAAAAATTTGATGCAAAAGTCCAAGCTGAAGTTCCTTAATCGGCTCGCTTACGGGTCCAGTCAGAAAGACTTCCAGCACTGTTTGTTCTTCTTACTTGTGTCCATCTTTCTTCCCATGTTTGCTTTCTTTTTTCTCTATCTGAGTAATGGCCACGATTCTTTCCTTCAGATTCACCTCATTGTTATTTGGTATACTACCTACATTTTATAAAGATAAAGCGTTAGCTAGTTATCCTACTTGGACTTCCAGATTGTGGATGGATTATGCATAATTCTTTAAAATCTGATCAAATTTTGCTGCCATCCTCTTTTGATTTTCCTCCTAGCTTGCAGGCATCCTTTTATGATTTTCTTTTTGTGCTACCAATTTGGAACCCAAAACCTCCGTCATCTTATCCATTTTGCTTTCCAATGCTCCGATTTGATCTTGTTAGAATCTTGACGGTCCTTGTGGTCTTTGTTGGCCACCTGCATTATTGTTACTCCAATAAAAGTTTAGGTGGTTTTTCCAACCCTAGTTATATGTATTCAAATATGGGTTATTACCTCGTTGCAGCTAGCCTAAATAGCTTACCAGTTCTGTCTCACTAGCTCCCAATAGGAAACATTATGTTAAGCTGTGGTTGTTCTCTCCACATAGCTCACATTGTGCTTGCATTGCCTTTACTATTGAGGTTGACGCTCCTTGTAAGTTGTTTAGTTATTTTGTCAACGCCGTGACCTGAGCCTGCACGGCAGTAACTGAGTCAATAGATATCAAAACTTCTTTTCCTTATGTTGTTGTCTACTTATCTAGTTTGACCTCATGCAGCTGTTGCTTGCCAACTCCTCCACTAAATCATGAGCTGATTCTACCATCTTCCTCATCATTGAGCCTCTAGCGGTTGCATCAATTGTGCCCTTTATGCTCGAATTTACTCAATTATAGAATGTTTGAAGTAAAAACTCCCTCAGAAGGTTGTGATGTGGACAGCTCCTCTGAAGTTCCTTAAATCTTTCCCAAGCTTCACAAAGAGATTCTCCCTCACTCTATTAGAAATTGGTTATCTCCTTGGTAATCCTCATCGTCTTTGTCAATGGAAAATATTTGGTAAGGAATGCTTGGGCCAGTTACTCCCAAGTCGTGATCTGGTCTGGATTCAAATAATTGTACCATGCTTGAGCCCGATCCTTTAATATGAATGAAAATAGTCGTAGCTTCACCGCATCGTCAGACATTCTGTTGAATCTGAATGTGTCACAGATTTCTAAGACATTTACGATGTGGGCATTTAGATCCTTATTGGATAGCCTATAGAACTGCACACTATTTTGAAGAATGTTGCGTAGCGCCGGATTTATCTCAAACTATTATGTTGAACTACACACCTCATCACTCCTTGAGGACTAAACCTTGGCCTCATGAAATCCATGAGTGTCCTTTCCGGTCCTCCTTGCTCTCCTTCTTCAGCCATATCTTGATTTGAGAAATTTAGATGCTTTGCCCTTCTTATCTCTCTTTTTTGCTTCTTAATATCAAAAAATTTATCCTCTATAGCTTCTTTCATCCTTTGTGTACTCCTTGTGTTCATACACTTGCAAATAAATAAGGAAACGTATCAAAATTCTTAAATCAAAGTAATCTAAATCAAACACGATGCTCAACAATCAATGCCCAGCAACGGCGCTAAAAACTTGTTGATGGTAAAACCTATCTACTTGTTTTACGCTAAAAAACTGCAAGTTCAAGAGTCGTGACTTGTAGTAAAAAGAACAGATATCTATCCCACAGGAATTGATGCCTAGAAACTGTTTAATTTAGACATAACTTTGTTGAAGAAACTAAATTGTGAAATGCAAATAATTTGAAAAATTAAATTAAAATTAAAAGAGACTAATGTAAATAATGGACAATACTGCAATTATAGAAAATCCAAATTCAAGAATCTAAATGCTAGAGATTACTTTTTCCTTATTTTGTCTCCCTCCTATTTTATTGATTGAGTTGTGTCTCACCCTAGATTTTCGAACGTACTAATTACCCTTTCTCAAGGTGTAACTATTTTGCCCTAATTGAACTAACAGGAATTGATTGAATGATCTCTCAACTTACCCAATGACACTAGCAATTCAACTAGTTATTAAGCTATCCTATGGGTGATCAATTGACTAATCAAGATCTCTCGTCTAATTACTCAATTGATATAATGATTTCTAGTCTATAGGTCACCAACTCTCATTGTACAATCCTACACAAATCTTATCTCACTCACTCTGTCGATTTGTTACAAGATGACAAATAAGAACAACAATCATCAAAGACACTTTATTCAATCAATAAAATATGAGTTTTTAAAAAATAATTCAAAAGTAATCCCTAATATGAAATTAGCCTAACATGGTCTCCATAACATGATCAACAATCAAATAAACCATTTTTACAAAAAAAGGAAGAAATCAAAGTGACAGAAAATTGAATATAAGACTCCGTCTTTTCTTTGCCAAAATCTAGAATTTTGGTGTTGATGTGTTATTTTGCCCAATCTTGATATGATCCTTGTCTTCAATCCTTGCTCAATGCTCCAAACATTTATTCTTCACTCAAGGATGGTGTTTCTATAGGTGGGTGTCGTCTCCCTTGAAGATGGAGGCTTAATGATCTTTTCATAGTCTAAAAATCCTAGGTTTAATGAAGCCTTGCAGATTGCCTCAGATTACAATTCCCACGCCCGTGGGAATCAAACCACTCTTCATTTTTGTTATGATTTCCCATGTCCATGGGAATTTGCTTGATTCCCACAAACGTGGGAATTTGTCCCAAATGAACTCTTCCTGTCTTCTCTTCTTTAATATCTTGTTCATCCTCTAAGTTGCTCCCTCTTATTTCTTACACAAAAATAATCAATTCTTACCCTCAATTAGCATCAAACACACAAGAACAACACTGAAAGCCAAACTTAATGAAAACATGCAAAATGAATCCTAAACTAGAACAATAAACAACAATTATACTAGAAAACACATTCCAATTACCTATAAAAACATATCCTAATACACACCTATCAGTCTTCCTATTTCTTTAAACTTAATACATGACTTATGGAATGGTTGTGTCTTTAAATTATGGATCTTCATGTTTCTTATTTAACTTACACGTGGTGTATTACATGATCATAAGTCAAATTATGTGACTTAATACACTTAATCCTTTTAGGGTAGCATATGATCATGGACTAGATTGTCTTCCTCTAATAATTAAAACTTTTCAATATTTTTCTTAGAATGACCTCCAATTCTTGATTAATATCATTCTAAGGTCTAATTCATACAATTTCCTAAAAAGGTATCAAAATTTTAATTTAGTTTTAAAATAAATAAAAATAATTAAGAAAATATGTTCATTTTCATACACATCAAATATCATTATACTTAAGCTTTTGCTTGTCCTCAAAGAAATCAACTCAATCACTATTAATTTAAAAATGTAGTAATTCTAGGAAGCAATTTATTAAGTCAATCAAAGAAATCAAGACTATCCATCATTCATTCAATTTCATTATTCTTTAATTAGTTAGGAATTTAAATACTTGTATTAAATCATAAATAAAATTAATTTAACCCAAAAATTCTTAAAACATCAACTTAATCTAGAAAACTTAGCTAAATGTGTAAAGTAGACATACACCAGTAAAATACTTAAGGTTTCAAACATATTAATAGGCTAAAATTGATAAAACAATAAAAATTTGAACTTTCACTTTACAAAGGAGCATTTAGAGGTTTCTAATATGTGTTTAAATGTTGATCTATTTTATCTTCTACAGTTAATGATTAATGCCTTAAAAATGCTTAGAATACTCATTTTAGCTTATTTTTGATCTTAGGTACATTTTGAAAGTAAAAGAGCTAAAGTGACTCGAAAGTATGTCCATTGAATCCATCTTCTCTACTTCAATACTTTATTGATTCATGGAACATGAAGAAAATGTTATCAACATGACTCACTACCATCAGAAAATTTCATAGCCATGCAAAGTACAAAGAAGAAATGTTATATGAGGTAAAAGGGGGCTAGAAATGGAACAACTGAAAGAGACAAAAAGAGGGTTGCTCTAGGTGTGTAGTGGTTCGGTTAAGAGTGAAGTGGAGTGGAGAAAGCTAGCTGTCCATTTTGCTACATTTTAACCAACATTTCAGATGAAAAAAACGTGTTTTCTTTTTGGGACAGCTGGAGGAGCTACCACGCTATGTCTATCTGACATGATTACTATTGGTAAAAAAAACCTAGCTGATACAAGAGAGGGGGGCTGGTGACAAAAGAGATAAGAAGAGGAGTGTGGAAGAGTCGGCAGGAGAGTTGGTGAGAGTAAAAACAAAACCAAGTGTGAAAAAAAAGAGGGAGTTACTTCACTATTGTCTCTTCGATTTTGAAGCAAGTGGAGCAGCTGGAAAAATCTGTTGTCTCTTTAGTGAAGCCTCATCTCCCACGATTTTCCTTAAGATAGTTTTTATCATAATAAGAGGACTAAGTAGTTGGCTGGAGGGGCTAGAAAAAGGGAGAATTGAAGTTAGAGTAAAGAAACGTGAGTGGAACTATTTCATTTGAGTTTCAATGTAGCTAGGGATAAAGAAAGAAGAGAAAAGAAACAAAGATGGGCATGAAATAGAGAGCTGGAAATACCGTGGGAGCTGAAAAAGAAAGGAAGAAAGTGCATGAAGAATAAGGAAAAAACTTAGAGAGCTATATGTATGAAGAAGAGAAGACAAAGCTTGCGGCATAGAAGAAGGAGATACATGAACAATGACAATGCACCAAAAACTCCAACATTAAATTGTCCCTTCAAGCTATAATGATAAGGAGTGGTAATAGGAACAAAAGAAGGGTGGCTATAGAGAAAAATAGAAAGGCTTGTGAAAGGAATTTTCGGTGGTCATTTTTTTGTTCAATCTTTTTATATAAATGTAGGCTATTAAGGTTGATTAATGGAGCTTGAAGATGGAAATAAAAGGCTAGCTTCCCGATGCCGGTTCAACGGGAATGTCGACGTCAAGTTACGGTTAAGCTATTTTTATCACTTTAAGGTTGTAATTTCTTTTTAGATTATCGTGTTGTTAGTGTTGATTGGATTAGGTTTTCAGATGAATGATCTTAATATGTTATTTTAATTGTTTTATTTTGAACCTATTGCTAAATAATTGAATGTAATCCGTAATCGTTACTTTTGATGTTTGTGAGTAGCATCTAATGATCGTTAATCGTTAGGAACAACATAACCTAGGTTAGATAACCCGAACATGTGAGGTTACTGCCTATACTAATCATTTTCCAATTCATAATGCAGCTGCCAAATTGAAACTAAGATCGTATCCTAGGTTATTTGATAGTTAGGTTTAATTAATGATCGTATCTTAATTAAACATGACCTAAGGGAAAACTGAGATTAGTAGAGCATTTTATTAGTCTCAGATTGATAGTCTGAAGAGAGTTTTAAAAATATTAGGATGATAGAATATGCTTGATCTTGTTTAGGTCAAGATTGACCTTAGAATCGGACCTTACTTATATTCAACACTTTCTCATTTTTAATTGCTTGTTTTAATTTATTTTGATAGTATTTTTTTCATTTCTAATCAATTAATTTATTTTTATATTTTCCTTGCATCACTTAATTTCAATACAAAATCAACTGAACATTCCCTGTGGATTTGATCTTGACTCACCATAACTACAAATTTTACTTTACAGAGTTAAGTAAATTTTACAATGCACGCGACACGCGCTGTCAAATTTTGATGCCGTTATCGGGGAGTATGGTAGTTCAATTTTTGTATTTTATTTTAGTTGATGTTTTGTGAATATATTTGTTTCTTTTTTATTATTTGTTAACTTTTAAAAGTTTGTAAGTGTTGGTGTATAGTAGTGACCAAATTTCCTCATAGGGAAATTGAGCAACTTGATCCAGAGATCGAGAGAACACTACGGAGGTTAAGAAAAGAAGCAAGAAAATCTTTAGTAGGAGACCCAGAACCTAAATCTGAGGCAATTATAGCAAATCTGAGAACGTTAAGAGAATTGGCTACACCAAACTTAACCCAAAGACACCTATGAATTACATTTCCTAATTTTGTTGAACATGTTACCTTTGAGTTAAAATCTGGATTAATTCATTTATTACCTAATTTTCATGGTCTTATAGGTGAGGATGCACACAAGCATCTCAAGGAGCTCAATGTGGTTTGTTTGAGCATGAAGCCTCCCAAGGTGGCAGAAGAGCAGATAATGTTGAGAGCTTTTCTTCTTATTCAAAGATGCAGCAAAAGATTGGTTGTTTGATTTACCAGCGGGGAGCATAAATACTTGGTTGGAGATGAAGAGACTATTTTTAGAGAAATATTTTCCAGCCTCAAATACAACAATTATTTGGGCGGAGATATGTGGCGTCAAGCAGCATAATGGAGAATCTCTTTAAGAGTATTAGGAGCAGTTCAAGAAGTTATGCTCTAATTGTCTGCATCATAACATACCAGAGCAACTTCTCATCCAATATTTATATGAAGGATTGTTACCGATGGAGAGGAGTTTGGTTGATGCAGCAAGTAGTGGGACACTTTACGAGAAGACTCCTATTGAAGCTAAGATATTACTTGAGCAGATGGCCACTAACACCCAACAATTCGGCACTAGCAACGATATTCTAAGAGTAAATGAGGTAAGCACTTCATCCGTTGAACATCATTTAGATGAACTAATATCTTTTGTGAGATATATTGCAATTGAACAAGCACAAGTGAAAGTATACAGAATATGTGCAAACACAAGCCATCCAACTGATGAGTGTCCGATATTACAAGAAGGGAGTATAGAATACGTGAATGCTGCAGGAGGAAACTTCCCGAGCCAATACAACCTGTACTAGCAGATGAATAACCCAAGTTGGAGGGATCACCCTAACTTAAGATATGGAGGAAACAGATAGCAAAATTTCTTCCAAAATTAACGGCAAGGAGCATAAGGATTTCAATGAAGGCAACAAGGAGCACAAAGAGCTACTTCATCTAGTTCAGGTACATCTTTAGAAGATCTTATTAAGAATAATGTTGTTAACAATCTGCAATTGCAACAGGATATGCAGCAATTCCAATAGAATATGCAACAGCTATTTTAGCAAGGTGTACAACAAATTCGACAGGTATCAAAAGCAAGCACACAAAATTTAGAAAATCAAATGGGTCAAATGGCAATGAGTCTCAATTTACTAGAATCTCAAAGTGGAGGAAAATTGCCATCCCAACCTGACGTAAACCTGAAAGATGTCAATTCTATAACCCTGAGGGGCGGAAAGGAGATTAAGGGTCCCAATAGAACTCCATCAAGGATTGCTACGGAGGAAGAGATTGAGAAGGAATTAGGAAAGTAAAATAATCAGTCATCAAGTACGAAGCTAAATTTTGAAAGTACCAATATTATTAAAACTAACCCTCTACCTTTTCCTAGCAGATTGATAAGACCAAATAAGGAGGAGAAAGATAAAGAGATATTGGAGACTTTTCGAAAGGATGAAGTCAACATACCTTTACTCGAGCCAATCAAGTAAGTACCAAGGTATGCTGAATTCTTTAAAAAATTGTGTACACATAAGAGGAAAATAAAGGGTAATGAGAAAGTGATGATGGGTGAGAATGTGTCGGTGGTATTTAGAAAGAAGCAGCCCCCAAAATGCCAGGATCAAGGTATGTTTACCATTCCTTGCAAAATTTGTAATACTATGATCAATAGAGCTATATTGGATTTGGGTGCTTCTATTAGTGTGATGCCTCATTCTATTTATACTTCTTTAAATTTGGGCCCTTTGAAAGAAATGAGTGTAATCATACAATTGACTTACCGCATTGATGCTTATCATAATGGTGTGGTTGAGGATGTTTTAGTGCAGGTGAATAAGTTAGTGTTTCCTATAGATTTTATGTTGTGGATATGAATGATGACACCTCATGCAATTTGATACTTATCTTATTAGGGAGACCATTTCTTAATACAGCTCAAACTAAGATAGATGTTTATAAGGGAACCCTCATAATGGAATTTGATGGGGAAGTGATTCATTTCAATATTTTTGATGCTATGAAACATCCTCCTAATGATCATTGTGTTTTTTCTGTTGATGTGATTGATCCTTTGGTGTAGGAAATATTTAAATTAAGTTTCAGGGATCATTTGGAAATCGTTTTAACTGAGGATATGGAAGTAGAAGCTAACACTCACTTTGAAATGGGAGAAAAGCTTATAGAAATGACAACTGCTTTAGATTCATTGAAAAGCTCTTCAAAAAGGTATCATTTGGCTTCTATACAACTACCTGATGCTTACCAAAAGTTGTTACCTTCTGATGTACAGGCTCCAGAATTGGAATTGAAGCCACTTCCTACACATCTAAAGTATGTCTATTTGGGAGATTAAAAAACTTTACTAGTTATGATTTCAACGGAGTTGACTTCAAATCAAGAGGAGAGGCTGGTGCGAATGCTAAGAGAGTATAAGAAGGCTACTGGGTGGACTATTGCAGATATCCAAGGGATAAGTCCTTCTATATGCATGCACAACATTTTGCTAAAGGAGGATGCAAAATCTACAAGGTAAGTTCAGTGTAGACTAAATCCTCCAATGATGGAAGTTATGAAAAAGGAGGTGTTGAAGCTTCTCAATGCCAGGGTTATCTACCCAATTTCTGATAGTAAGTGGGTAAGTCCTATCCAGGTGGTTCCAAAGAAGTCTGGAATCATCGTTATGACAAACCAGGAAGGTGAGTTGGTTCCCACCCGAGTGCAAATCGGGTGGTGACTGTATATTGATTATAAAAAGTTAAATTCTGCTACTCGAAAAGACCACTTTCTCTTTCCTTTTATTGATTAGATGCTTGAGAGATTGGTTGGTTATGACTATTATTTCTTTTTAGATGGCTTTTTAGGTTATCTTCAGATCCCAATCGTACCAGAAGATCAGGAGAAGGCCATATTTACATACCTATTTGGTACATTTGTCTATCGATGAATGCCATTCAAATTATGTAATGCACCCGCCATGTTCCAAAGGTTTATGGTAAGCATTTTTTCAAATATATTGAGAAGATTATCGAGGTATTCATGGATGATTTTAGTCTGTATGGATCTTCTTTTCATGAATGTCTTGAGAATCTTGCCATTATCTTGGAACGATGTATAGAAACTAACCTTATGTTGAACTGGGAAAAATGTCATTTTATGGTAGATTAAGGTATTGTTTTAAGCCATGTGATATTTGCTAAGGGTATTGAAGTAGATAAGTATAAAGTTGATCTTATTTCTTCTTTACCTTACCCCTCTACTACAAGGGAAGTGCGTTCTTTTCTTGGGCATGCAAGTTTTTATCGAAGGTTCATTAAGGACTTTTCGAAGATAGCCGCACCACTATGCAAGCTTCTTCAACAAGATGTCTATTTTGATTTCGACGAAAAGTAGAAGGAAGCATTCAACAAAGTTAAGTAGCTTCTGACATCCCCACCGGTGTTTCAACCGCCTTATTAGAACCTCCCCTTCGAGATCATGTGTGATGGGAACGATTATACAATGGGGGAAGTTCTAGGACAAAGAGTAGGAAAAGCTTTGCATGCCATCTACTATGCTTCAAAGACTCTAAACTCAGCTTAATTTAATTATTCCACTACTGAAAAAGAACTATTATTTGTGGTTTTTGCTTTAGAAAAATTTCGATTGTTTTTGCTTAGAGTTAAAAGTGATTATTTATTCTGACCATACAGCTTTACGATACTTGCTCACAAAGAAAGAAGCAAAACTGAGGATGATCAGATGGATTCTCCTCCTTCAAGAATTCAACTTAGGGATCAGAGATAAGAAAGGGGTAGAAAATGTAGTAGCGGACCATCTTAGTTGTTTGATAAAGGAAAAAGATGATATCCCTCTATAAGAAACCTTTTCGAATCAGCAATTAATGCAACACCACCATAGTATATAGATATTACCAATTTTTAGTTACTAACGAATTACTTATTAGTTTGTTAAAAGCTTAGAGGGATAAGCTACGGAGTGAAGCAAAGTATTATGCATGGAATGACCCATATCTTTGGAGGCATTATGCAGATCAAGTTATCAAGAGTTGTGTACCAAAAAATGAATCATCATCAATTTTAGCCTTCTACCATTTGTAGGCTTGTAGAGGACATTTTGGAGTGAAAAGGATAGCTCATAAAGTTCTAAAGAGCGGCTTCTACTGGCCAACATTGTTCGAAGATGCATATACCTTTTGCAAATCCTATAATAGATGCCAACGGTCAGGTAACCTATCCCGTGAGGATCAATTTCCATAAACTCCTTTACTTTTTTGTGAAATTTTTGACACTTGGTACATTGATTTTATGGGACCTTTCCCTCTATCTTTTGGCTTTACTTATTTATTACTTGCAGTTGATTACGTTTCTAAAAGGGTGGAAGCCAAAGCCACTAGGATTAACGATGCTAAGGTTGTTGCAGATTTTGTTAAGGCTAACATTTTTTCTAGGTTCAAGATACTGAAAGCCCTTGTTAGTGATAGAGGAACCCACTTCTACAACAGAGTGATGGAAGTAATGTTTAGAAAATATCACATCACACACAAAGTTTCTACTACTTACCATCCCTAAACCAACAGGCAAGCTGAAGTCTCAAATCTATAAATCAAGTTAATCCTGGAGAAGACCATGCAGCCCAATAGGAAGGATCGGAGCATAAGACTGGAAGATGCATTATAGACCTACAGGACAGCTTGCAAAACACCCATTGGAATGTCTCCATATAGGCTAGTGTTTGGGAAGCCATGTCATTTTCCTGTGGAATTACAACATAAGGCATATTGGGCTATCAAAAGATGCAACATGCACTTAGATGATGTAGGAGTGTATAGGTGTTGGCCCCCAAATTTTTTTTTTTCGAGTTAAGTATGATTTAAATGAATTTTGAGGCCATGATAGAATTATTATTGGCGTTTAATAATTATTACAGTGTTAGTAGGATTTTATTACACTAGTTAGTTAAATTAAAGTAGTAGGAATGTATTGAGGGCAATTTTGGCATGTCAATTTAGATTAAAAGGCATAAAGCATTAAAGGAAGCGTAGGATTGAATTTTAGCCCTCATTAAGGGTAAAATTGGAAGAGGAAAATGTGGTTTTGCACATTAGAGAAAGAAAAACATGAATTGAAGAGAGAGTGAAGTGAAAAACGTGAAAAAGAGAAAGAGATGTGAGAGAGTCGGTCATTAGAGAGAAAAGGAAGAAGAAGCAAGTTAGGGTTTCATCTTTTCTTAGCTTTTAAGAGTGTTTTTGAGGGTACTCAAGAAGAGAAAAAGAAAGAGGAAGAGAAGAGCTTCCATTTGAGCCAAACATCTCTTTTTTTAGTGAAGATTCAAGGTAAGATTATGTTTAATCCTTTGGATTTTTGGAAGAGTTTTGGTTCATGAAGCTTAGGAAAGATATGGGTTTAAGTATTCCAGAATCAATTTTTAGTGAATATGTTTTTTGGGTTCTTAATTTGTATTCTTATTGAATTAGATTTTTGCCAATGTTAAAGGGAATCAAGAGAGGTAAGAGGAGCAAGAGGAGGTGCATTTTAAAGCAAGTTTTTAAGCAAGGAATCAAGGTGGGTTACATGTTTATAGTTGAATTAATGAGCTATAAGTATTTTTTCTAAATCAATAGAGTTAAATGATTTCAATTGTTTTATAAATGTTGCATTTATTACTTCTTAAATGACTTAAGAAATTGCTATATGTTTGGAACATGAATCTTGTTGATGATTTATGAAATGATGATGGAAATGGTATTTGAACTATATCATGCTTATGGAAATCATGTTTTCGAAATGTGCCTTTTATGCAATATGTTTACAAATCATGAAATTCATGTTTGTGTGGGTTTGTGGTGGTCCATTCTGTTATGTCACATGCATATTGACCATGTTAAAGGCTTCTCCCACCTACCCGCTAGTGGCATAGAGCTCCTTCACAGACTCCCTCATGTTTGTGGACTACCCAAAGTGGTCCATTCTATTATTACAGGAGATTCGCAAGAACACCCTCATGTTTATAGACTACCAAAACTATTATGATTGCTTATGTGTTTATGATTGTTTGAAAAGTTGAGAAATACATGACTTATGTTGTTTATGAATCGTTTGACAAGCTTGAGAATTTAAGAAATACTTGTTTTATGGTTTCAATGCAATTTATTATGGCAATGAATATTTTCAATAGGGAGGAATGGGGTTGAGCTTAAAAGCTCATGGGAAATAAGTTTATAGTGAAGAAATAAGAAAGATATCAAGTGATAGAGAGTCAAGGAATCACTCCAAATTTGCATATTTTTGTATTTAAGTTAGTTTATGAAAACACAAGGCTTTAGCTGCATTTTAAGTAACACTTGTTTATATATTTTTTGTATTTTTGGATTATGAAACCAATGATGTATTTGGGTCTTGAAATGCCCATTAAAGCTTTGTAAAACTCTTTCCTTTTGATGTTAATGATTATGTTTTGCTCATGACTTTCCAAGTTTTCGAATTGCATTTTCGAGCATTCATAAGGATAAAATCTGTGTTTCGACTTTAGGGGAAAAACTATATTAATCTAGGTTGATTTAGAGAGGGTTGTCTTCTTGGAAGTTGTAGTTTATTCTCTTAGCTTTCTATTGATATAAAGTTTGTAACTTTTGGATTTTAGAGTTGAGAGATATACTTTTTACAAGTTAGTGATGTTGCACAGGATATATGCTGGACACTTTATAGCCTTTTCTTTACATGAGTTAACAGAAAATGAGTACTATGGTGTTTTAAAATGGGAAGAATTAGTTTGATAAGTTAGAGATGAAATGAAGTGATGAAGGGAGTTGAATGTGTGTTAAATTATTGAAGAATGTATTGACATGGTTGATATTGTATTTATTTGATTATGATCAACAATTTATTATGAATGTGCATAAGTTTGAATGTTATGTTTTTGGGTTAATGATCAAACATAGATTATGATTTGGATGTTAATGATATTGAGCTGAAATGAAAGTGATATGAAGGGAAAAATGATGAGGAAAATAAGTTAGAAATGATAGATATACATAAGAGGGGTCATAGGTAACTTGTAGGAGCTAGAAATCTAAAAATTGACCTGTAAATGTCTATTGGGTGGATATGATGTCCGCTGGGGGGACCTTCTCTGGATTTCCAGCGTTCCAACTCAGTTCATGTCCATTTGGAGGGACATATATGATTGTGAAATTTTTGACCTTTTAAATGAAAAAATCTCTCTTCTGGGTCTTCACAAAAGTTGTAGAACTCGAAGTCCTCTATGAAAGCGTGCTTAAATGAACTTGATCTGACATCCATAGTGCAAGTTATACTTTTTGTACCAAATTATGTACATTTATAAGTTGTGGGCTTATCAATGCTTTCTTATGATACATTTAGGCTTGAATGGAGCCTGAAATATACTCTGTTTGATGTGAAAATAAGAGATAAAATGAATGATTGAGGTGATGATTGAGGATATAAACATAAGAATGGACTATCATTTATCAAATGCTCAATTATAAAATTGTGGAATGATATGAGAATGAAAATGAACCTTTTATGGCTAATGAGATTCCATTATAAGAACCCTATAGAGTGCTGCGCACACATTTTATGTCTCTCGAGTAAGACTTCAAAAAAGGGGTTTAATAATAGGAAGTTGTAGCTTCAAGAGTTGGAAGAGATGAGGAATGAGTCATATCAAAATGCAGTGATATAAGGAGAGGACGAAAGCTTTTCATAATAAGATGATTTCGAGTAAAAGCTTTTTGGCAGGCCAAAAAGTGTTACTATTTCATTCCAAACTCAAACTCTTTCTAGATAAGTTGTGTTCCTATTGGATTGGTCCATTTTTTATTACTCATGTTTTTCCTTTTAGTGTAATGGAGATAAGGAGCCTTAAAACTGACAAGACATTTAGAGTGAATGATCATCGCTTAAAGCCGTATTATAAGGGCTTCCAAACTGAGGATTTAGAGGTGTTGATGCTAGAGGATGTGACTAGTATCACTTGATATGCACAACTGGAAATTGAGCAAACGACATTAAACAAAGGTGTTGTTTGGACGATAACCCAAAGGGAGTTAATTTTTGTCTTTTACATTTTCTCATTTTCTATTTTTGTTAACTGCTCCATTTCTTACATTTGATTTTATATTGAGAACAATGGAAGTCTTAAGTATGGAGGTGGGGTATGCTAGTTTCTATGCATGTTTTTGAGCTTAATTGTGGCTTATGTGGCTTCTTAAACAATTTTCAAAATCAAATGAACAAAATCAAAAATTTTCTTATTTTCTATTGTTTTTAAGGTTATTTAGTCATAATTAAAGCGTGAATTGACTAAAAAAATACATAGCAAAATTTGACATGTACTTTTGCTCTTGTGATTAGTTAATGTAAATTATTTTTAGAAGAACGGTGACTAGTGGTAGAAAAAAAAAGCTAGTGAGGTTTTGAGCCATATTACACTAACACATTCATATTAGTCTCACTGTTTTGTTTACTATGAATGACCTTCATGAAATATACATCCTTACTTTGCATTGAATTTCTATTCGAGAACACATTGTTTATCACATGCATGTTTATGAAAATGATCAGGCATTCTTTGTTTATTATAAGCTACATTATCCAAATAGCCTACCCATTCATGTGAATTTCCCTTGCTTATCCCTTTAGAGCTATATTACTGGGTTTTTTTATATAAACCACATTACATCCACCTAACCAGATGTCCTACCTAAGCTTTAAAGCTAGTGGAGCATTTTTTAATTCTTGATGAATATGATTATGTAAAAGTCTAAGTGTGGGGGTTTGCTTACATATGGGTTGGTTAAATTTGGTAAAATGTCATGTTATGAATCCTATATTGTTGTAGCCTCTTTCATTTTTCTATTAAAGAAAGGAAAAAAAAGAAGAAAAAACAATGTTTAAATAAAAATATATATGAAGGAGGCAAAGTAATTGGTGTGAAAAGTAATTAATTAATAGTTTATCCTCCTTAAGTTGTATTGGTTGGGTGTTTGAGTATATGGCGTATGAAGAGGATGTTATGTTGGATGGAGCATTTCATTGTATTATGTTCATATAGTTTATGATATGATAGCTAATTGAGTTGTGAAACATAGTTAATGCATTCTTTATGACTGTCGGTACCTAGTTATGAATGAATGCTAACTTGTGCGTTTAATTTTTCATTAAGTGTTCCTTTTGCTTCACTAGCTTAATGACTTTTAAACTACATTAACCAAAATGCATCCCACCTTATCCTTACCCACATTACAACTCTAGAAAAGTCATTTGATTCATGATTATGCATGTGACTTTTAGTGAAGGAGAAATGAAATGATATGCAAAGTTATGGATTGTTGTAAGCATGAATGGTGTTTGAGTGCACCTATGAAAATATCTTGTTCAAAAACTTTTTGTCCAAGTCTACCTCTAGATCACTCAATTTCTAAAGGTGGTGAATATTGATTGATCATCTGTATAAGCTTGAATGTTGAGTTTTTGTTATAGGTTTTGAAAAGTCTTTCATCTTTACTTATGATTATATATTCTTGGAAGATTTGGAAAATGAGTAAAAATTTTAGTTTGTGATTTTGATTTTGACAATTTGCCTAAGGATGGTCAAAAGCTAAGTGTGGGGGAATTTAATATGTGGGTAAATGTTGATCTATTTTATCTTCTACACTTAGTGATTAATGCCTTAGAAAAGCTTAGGATACTTACTTTAGCTTATTTTTTATCTTAAGTACATTTCGAAAGTAAAAGAGCTAACGTGACCTAAAAATATATCCATTGAAGCCATCTTCTCTACTTCCATACTCTATTGATTCATGGAACATAAAGAAAATATTGTCATCATGACTCACTGCCATCAGAAAATTTTATAGCCATGCAAATTATAAAGAAGACATGTTATGTGAGACAAAAGGGGGCTAAAAATGAAATAACTGAAAGAGACAAAATGAGGGTTGCTCTAGGTGTGTAGTGGTTCGGTTAAGAGTGAAGTGGAGTGGAGAAAGCTAGCTGTCCATTTTGCTACA
>JANIIA010000191.1:16861695-16886358 GCA_027478495.1 Erythroxylum alaternifolium | reverse complement strand
TTCGGGTTTAGCGGGAATGGGGTGTTACATTTAGGTTACATGTAAATACACTTGCTTTCTAGTGCATTATATTTACATAACTCCAACAACTATTGCCTTGGTTTTTAAAACCTTTCCCTTTTTGGACCATGAGAACCTTACGGTTACCCTTCTTAATGTTTTTCTCAGTAATCTTAAGCATCCCATATAACTCTGTCAAAGATTTATTTAGATTATGCATATTATAGTTCATAACAAAAGTATCATAATCATCTGGTAGACACTGAAGGATGATGTTAATAGCTAACTCTTAGCTTATAGGAAATCCCAATCTTTCCAAGTTCTCAATAAGGCCTATCATCTTAATGACATATAGGCTGACTGGGCTCCCTTTTTCTAGTTTGCACTCCAAGAGAGACTTCCCAATTTGCTATCTCTCGTTTCATGCTTAATCCTGAAACATATTTTTCAGGCTTGTAATCATCTCATAGACTTCCATGTTTTCAAACTACTTTTGTAGGTTTGGGTTCATAATTGCCAACATGAGACAATCAGCATTGAGAGTATCATCCTCATGCTTCTTGTAAGCATTCCTTTCAGCAAAGGGAGCAGTAGAAAAAGGTGCCCTTTTGGGGACTGGCTTTTTAAGGACATAGTCCTTATTTTCTTGCTTGAGAACAATTCTCAAGTATCTATACCAGTCTAGAAAGTTTGAACTATTCAACTTGTCCTTCTCAAGGATAGATTATAGTTACAAACTTGATGAAGAGTTGGTGGTTAGGATTATCTATATTAAAATGTTCAAAGTTTTAGTGACATATTCATTAATAAAAACCAATTCATAACAATTAAGAATCTCCCACTATACCATGTAGCAAATGTTACTCATAATGAGTATAGTGGTCTAAGATCCATATGTCACCAAGACCCAAGTGAGCTTTGGCTCATTGCTCAAATCTTAGTTATTTAGGTAAGCAACTATTTACTAATTATATCATATATCTCTCTCGTTTGTTGGGTGACATCTTATGTCCTAGCTCCTAACTACATGCCTCAAGGTTCAAAACTGTTTTGGTAACCTTGTTAAGAAAAATAATTCTCACTTATAGAAAATCGTTACCCATCTTGTTGGACTTAAATAATCAAGAGCACCTGGCTTTAGCAAGTCCACTACTCATTGATTCAAGTCCTTATAGGTGTACAATTAGAAAGGCATAAATTATTACTTAATATTGTTGATGTTCTTCAGTCTTCAAGTCATACTATATATCCATATATATAGTAAAACCCTAAATCCTAAAGCCCAAACCCTAAGGCCCAAAGCCCAAATCCTATTAAGGCTCAATGAATATTCAGTCTGCTTGGTGTGTGACCATGTAGGCTTATTTAATATTAGTGGGAGGCACAAACTTCTTTTAAGGCTAAAAGTTATAAGCGGTCTTTAGCAAGACATAAACTACCCAATATTAAATAACGTCAGAATATGACACTACCTGAATCATAATTGATCAAATAAAGTAAATTCTATAATTGGTTCATAGGGCATACCCCAACAAATATGTGGTTTTAGTCAATGAACAAGGCTAAGGCTCAACATGGTTATTCCTAAATGATAATTTTTAGGTAAAATAATAATCAAAGAAATAGGTTATCACAAATTGTTGAATCTAATTGCCTTTATCACTTTAATGATTCTAATTTAACAAATATGATCTCAATATGTATAATAAAGGCAAGTTCTATAACTATTTTACTATGCATGATAACACAAATGAAAAAAAATAAAAAACTTAAAAATTTTAAAATTTTTGCTCTCAGTCTTAAAAGCACATGAAAAAGATGGGTATATATGTGTGTAAATAATATGCAAATTTATTCAATTTGATTATATGGATGAATACTCAAAATACAGCTTAGAAAAGTAATTCTATTCTAACTATCATCCTTTTGCATACCAATTTAATCAACAGTCAATAAGGAAATACAATATTGATGGATATATTTCAATTAAGTCATAATATCAGTTCATAAAATTTTATAACCAAGATTATAATAAGCTTAAAAAATTTTAAAAATTCATTAACCCTTTCCGCACGCTTGAAGTTGTACATTTTCCCCAATGTACGTAATGTAAGTATATATGATAAGTGAGAAAGGTTGGTGGTACTTTATTGAATGTGATGATTTTTCTAAATTCTTATCCATCAAATTTAAGGTTACATGCTTACAAAATATAAGAAAAAGAGATAAAAAAGAAACAAAAGAAATACTATAAATAACATAATTGAATTTAAGAAATAAAAACATCCTTAACTATAATGTTGATATGTGTTTAAATTTTGATTCATTTGACATGATGCACTTAGTGATTAATTCTTTAGAAATGTTTAGGATGCTTACTTTGACTCATTTGTGATTTTAGGCACAATTCAGAAGCAAAGAAGTTAAAGTGTGTCGAAAGCACGACATGTGGGCCATTTTTCGAAGATTAATATTTACTTGTATTTATAGAGCAAGAAGGAAAAAAAATTAAAAGACAAGGGGAAGAAAAGAAAAATGGAACATAAAGAAGAAGAATCATAGAAAGCATACAACATGTGGAAGCACGAAATGACAACAAAAGAAGGAAACAAGAGAATAAAATGCAACAAAATGTTGATTCATGTGAATACCCCACGCACAACTTAAATTAAATGGCAACAGTCCATTTGGTAAATGACATAGTAGCTGAAGCAAGGGTAGACATTGTGAGACGTTTGAATTGACACATCTGTGAAACACAGATAGATAGACATTATGTAGCATCTATGTTAAAAAAGACGAAGGGCACAGTAAAATAAGGGAGTGAATAGTAAATTGGACCAAAAACTAATTCACTAAATAATTTAAAGGAGGAATAGAGTGGGTGGCATAACAGAGTTGGAGGCACTAGGTCGTTTTCATCGATCTTTCACCATCGAAACATAAAGGAGATGGCTCACGCTTGGATCATAAAAATCGAGCTCGACTTCGGTTCAATGGGAATATCGATGTCAAGTCACGGTTATGCTATTTTTATAATTTTAAGGTTGTAATTTCTTTTCGAATTGCCGTTTTATTGGTGTTGATTTGATTAGGTTTTGGGATGACTGATCTTAATATGTTATTTTGATTGTTTTATTTCGAACTTATTGCTAAAACATTGAATGTAATCTGTAATCGTTACTTTTGATGTTTATGTGTAGCATTTAATGATCCCGTATCATTAGAAGCAACATAACTTAGGTTAAACAACCTGAACGTGTGAGGTTACCGCTTATATTGATCATTTTCCACTTCATAATGCAACTACCAAATTAAATCTAGGGAGTATATCCTAGGTTATTCGGTAGTTAAGTTTAATTAATGATCGTGTCTTGATTAAACAAAACCTAAGGGAAAACCATGATTAGTAGAGCATTCTATTAGTCTCAAATCGATAGTCTGAAGAAAGTTGTAAAGATGTTAGGATGATGAAATATGTTTAATCATGTTTAGGCCGAGATTGAACCTAGAACCAGACCTTACGTATATTTGACAGTTTAATCATTTTTGCTTGCTTGTTTTAATTTATCTTTAATAGTTTACTTTTATTTTATTTTCTAAATTGTTAAAAATTCAAAACCCCCCTTTTATATTTTCCTTGCATCAGTTAACTTTGGTTACAAAAATTAACAAAACATTTCCTGTGGATTCAATCCCGACTCACCCTAACTACAAATTTTAGTGTGTAGAGTCAGGAAAATTTTACATTGTACTCGACACGTGCGGTCAAATTTTGATGCTGTTACAGGGGATTGTGGTAGTTTAATTTTTTTATTTGATTTTGGTTAGTGTTTTCTGAATATATTTGTTTATAACCTTTCTTTTTTGTTACTTTTTAATTTTTAATTGTTTGTTAGTGTTGGTGCATAGTAGTGACTACATCTTTTTGCAGAGAAATTGTTCCGGAGATCAAGAGAACATTATGGAGATTGTGTAGGGAAGCAACGTCAATTTCGGTAGAATAATTGGAACTAGAATTCGAAGACATAATGGCAAATTTGAGAACTCTAAGGGAGTTGACTACACCTGATTTAACTCAAAGACCATTACATATAACATTTTCGAATTTTGTTAACATGTTCCTTTTGCGTTAAAATCTGGATTAATTCATTTGTTGCCTAACTTTCATGGTCTTGAAGCTGAGGATGCACATAAGCATCTTAAGGAACTTGATGTGGTGTGTTTAAGTGTGAAACTTCCCGAGGTGATGGACTAGCAAATCATATTGAGAGCCTTCACTCAAGGATGTAGCAAAAGATTGCTTGTTTATTTACCAGTGGGGAGCATAAATACTTGGTTGGAGATGAAGAGACTATTCTCAAAAAAATATTTTCTGGCGTCAAAGATGAACAACATTCAAAAGGAGATATGTGGCATCAAGCAGCATAATGGAGAATCTCTTCATGAGTATTTGAAGTGATTCAAGAAGTTATGTGCTAGTAGTTTGCACCATAACATACCGGAGCAACTTTTCATCCAATATTTCTATGAAGGATTATTACTAATGGAGAGTAGTTTGGTTGATGCAGTGGGTAATGGGGCACTTTGCGAGAAGACTCCTATTGAAGCCAAGATATTACTTAAGTGGATGGCCACTAAAACCTAACAATTGGGCACTTGTAACGATGCTTGACGAATAAATGAGGTAAGCACTTCATCCTTTGAACATCGTTTAAATGAACTAACATCTTTTGTGAGACAGATTGCAGTTGGATAGGCACAAGTGAAAGTGTGCAGAATATGTTCAAACACAAGCCATCCAATTGATGAGTACCTGAAATTACAAGAAGGAATTATGGAGTACATGAATGCAGTAGGAGAAAAATTCCTGAACAAATACAACTCATACTTGCAGATGTATAACCCAGGTTAGAGGGATCACCCTAACTTAAGTTATGGAGGAAATCGAAAAAAAAATCGTTCTAAAATTAGCCAGAAGAAGCACAAAAATTTTAACCAAGGCAACAAGAAGCATAAGGAGCTTCTTATCTTGTTAAGAATCTTACTGCTAACAATCTATAATTTCAATAGGATATGCAGCAAATACAACAAAGTATGCAACAAATTAATCAAAATGTACAGCAAATCTGTCAGGAATCAAAAGCAAGCACACAAAATTTGGAAAACCAAATGGGTCAAATGGTAATGAGGCTCAATCGCCTAGAATTGCAAAGTGGAGAAAAATTGCGATCCTAACCTAAGGTAAACTTGAAAAATGTAAGTGCTATAACACTGAGGGGGAGAAAGGAGATTGAGGGTCCCAAGAGAAACCCATCAAGGGTTGCTACCGAGGAAGAGATCAAGAAGCAATTAGGAAAGGAAGAAAAATTGTCATCAAGTACGAAGGTAAATTTCGAAAGTCCCAATATTAATAAAAATAACCCTCCACCTTTTCATAGCAGATTGACAAGACCAAACAAGGAGGAGAAAGACAAAGAGATATTGGAGACTTTACGAAAGGTGGAACTCAATATACCTTTACTCGAGGCAACCAAGCAAGCACCAAAGTATGCCAAATTACTCAAAGAACTATGTACACATAAGAGGAAACTAAGGGGTGATGAGAAAGTGATGATGAGTGAGAATGTCTCGGTGATATTCAGAAAGAAGATGCCTCCAAAATACCGAGATCTAGGTATGTTTAACATTCTTTACAAAATTGGTAATACTGTGATCAATAGAGCTATATATTTGGGTGCTTTTATTAATGTGATGCCTTGTTCAATTTATGCTTCTTTTAATTTGGGCCGATTGAAAGCAACGTGTGTAATCATACAACCGGCTGACCTCACTAATGTTTATCTTGATGGTGTGGTCGAGGATTTTTTGTTGCAGGTGAATAAGTTAGTGTTTCCTGCAGATTTTTATATTGTGGATATGAATGATAACAAATCATGTAATCTGATACCTGTCTTGTTGGGGAGACCGTTTCTTAATACAACTAAAACTAAGATAGATGTTCGTGAGGGCACCCTCACAATGGAATTTGATGGGGGAACTGATTCATTTCAATATTTTTGATGCCATAAAACATCCTCCTAATGATCATTGTGTTTTTTCTGTTGATGTGATTGATCCTTTGGTGCAGGAAATGTTTAAATTAAGTTGCAAGGATCATTTCGAAATGGTTTTAACTGAGGATTTGGAAGTAGAAGCCAACACTGATGTTAAGACCTTGGATTCATTGGAAAGCTCTTCAAAAAGGTATGATTTGGCTTCTAAGTAACTACCTAAAGCTCACCAAAAGTTATTACCTTATATTGTGCAGCCATCAGAATTGGAATTGAAGCCACTCCCTACACATCTGAAGTATGCCTATTTGGGATATAAGCAGACTCTCCCAGTTATCATTTTGACATAGTTGACTTTAAATCAAGAGGAGAGACTAGTTCAAATGCTGAGAGAGCATAAAAAGGCCATCGGGTGGACTATCACAGATATCTAAGGGATAAGTTCTTCTATATGTATATACTGCATTTTGTTAGAGGAGGATGTAAAGTCCACAAGGCAAGCTCAACATAGGCTGAATCGTCCAATGATGGAGTTGTGAACAAGAAGGTGTTGAAGCTTCTCGATATTGGGGTTATCTACCTAATTTTTGATACTAAGTGGGTAAGTCCTGTCCAGGTGGTTCCAAAGAAGTCTAGAACCACCTTTGTGACAAACCTAGAAGGTAAGTTAGTTCCCACTTAAGTGCAAATCAGGTGGTGAGTATGTATTGATTATAGAAAGTTAAATTCTGCTACTTATAAAGACCACTTGCTCCTTCCTTTTATTGATCAGATGCTTCAAAGATTGGATAGTTATGACTATTATTACTTTTTAGCTGGCTTTTCAGGTTATCTTCAGATCCCACTCACACTGGAAGATCAGGAGAAGATCATATTTATATGCCCATTCGGTATGTTTGCCTATCGAAGGATGCCATTCAGATTATATAAAGCACCCGTCACAATCCAAAGGTGTATGGTAAGAATTTTTTTAGAATATGTTGAGAAGATTATCGAGGTATTCATGGATGATTTTAGTGTGTATGGATCTTCTTTTGATGAATGTCTTGAGAATCTTGGCATTACCTTAAAACGATGTATAGAAACTAATCTTGTGTTGAACTGAGAAAAATGTCATTTTATAGCAGACCAAGGTATAGTTTTAGGCCAAGTGATATCTGCTAAAGGTATTGAACTAGACAAGTCCAAAGTTAATCTTATTTCTTCTTTACCTTCTCCCTCTACTGTGAGGGGAGTGCGTTCTTTTCTTGGGCATGTAGGTTTTTATTGAAAGTTCATTAAGGACTTTTCGAAGATAGTCACATTACTATGCAAGCTTCTTCAACAAGATGTCTCCTTTGAGTTTAACGAGAAGTGCAAGGAAGCATTCAATAAACTTAAGGAACAGCTGACATCCCCACTAGTGATTCAACCGCCAGATTGGAACCTCTCGTTTGAGATCATATATGATGTGAGCAATTATGCAATGGGGAAAGTTCTAGGACAAAGAGTGGGAAAAGCTTTACATGCCATCTACTATGCTTTAAAGACTCTAAACCCAGGTCAATTGAATTATTCCACTACTAAAAAAGAACTGTTATCTGTGGTTTTTACTTTGGAAAAATTTTGATCGTATTTTCTTGGTGCTAAAGTGATTATTTATTTTGACTATGCGGCTTTTTACGATACTTTGTTATAAAGAAAGAAGTAAAAATGAGGCTGATAAATGGATTCTCCTCCTTTAGGAATTTGACTTGCAGATCAGAGATAAGAAGGGGGGAATGTGGTGGTAGACCATCTCAGCTGTTTGATAAAGGAAGAAGATGATATCCCTCTAAGAGAAACCTTTCCGGATGAGCAATTATTTTATACCGATGTGACACCACCATGGTATAGAGACATTGTCAATTTTTTAGTTACTAACGAATTACTTGCTGGTTTGTCAAAGAACTAAAGGGATAAGCTACGGAGTGAAGCGAAGTATTACGTATGGGATAACCCTATCTTTGGAGGCATTGCACAGATCAAGTTATCAGGAGGTGTGTACCAAAAAATGAATCATCATAAATTTTAGCTTTCTGCCATTCATACGCTTGCGAGGGACATTTTGGACTAAAAAGGACAGCTCATAAAGTTCTAGAGAGCGGCTTCTACTGACCAACATTGTTCATAAATGGATATACCTTCTGCAAATCCCGTGATAGATGACAACGGTCAGGTAACCTATCCCATAAGGATCAATTTCCACAAACTCCTTTATTTTTCTATGACATTTTTGACGTTTTGGGTATTGATTTTATGGGTCCTTTCCCTCCATCTTTTGGCTTAATTTTATATTGCTTGCAGTTAATTATGTTTCTAAACGGGTGGAAGCCAAAGCCTTTAAGACTAAAAATGCAAGGGTTATTGCAAATTTTGTTAAGGTTAATATTCTTTCTAGGTTCGGGATATCGAAAGCCATTGTTCGGGATAGAGGAACCCACTTTTGCAATAGGGTGATGGGATAAATGTTCAGAAAATATCACATTACGCACAAAGTTTCTACTGCTTACCATCCCCAAACCAATGGGCAAACTGAAGTCTCAAATCGAGAAATCAAGTTAATCTTTGAGAAAACCGTGCAACCCAATAGGAAGGATTGGGGTGTAAGACTAGAAGACACAATATGGGCCTATAAGATAGCTTGCAAAACATCAATTGAGATGTCGCCTTATATCTAGTGTTTGGGAAGCCATGCCATCTTTTGATGGAATTACAACATAAGGAATATTGGGCTCTTAGAAGATGCAACATGAACTTGGATGATGCGGGAGTGTATAGGAAGTTTTAGCTTCAAAATTAGGAAGAGATGAGGAATGAGTCATATCTAAATGTAGTGATATATAAGGAGAGGACAAAAGCTTTTCATGATAAGATGATTTCGAGGAAAAGCTTCTCGATGGGCTAGAAAGTGTTACTATATCATTCCAAACTCAAAATCGTTCTAGGTAAGTTGTGTTCCCGTTAGGTTGGTCTGTTTGTTATCACTCATACATTTCCTTTTAGTGTAGTAGAGATACGGAGCCTCAAAATTGACAAGACATTTATAGTGAATGGTCACCGCTTAAAGCCGTATTTTGAGGGCTTTCAACTGGAGGATTTGGAGGTGTTAATACTAGAGGATGTGACTCGTGTCACTTGATGCACACTATAGAAGGTCAAGCCAACAACGTTAAACAAAGGCATTGTATGGGAGGCAACCCAAGGGGGGTTAATTTCTATCTTTTGCATTTTTTTCATTTGTTATTTTTGTTAGCTGCTCCATTTCTTGCATTTGATTTTACATCGAGGATAGTGTAAGTTTTAAGTGTAGGGGTGGGGTACATTAGTTTTTATGTATGTTTTTGAGCTTAATTGTAGCTTATGTGACTTCTTAGGCAGTTTTTAAAATCAAACGAACAAAATAAAAAATTTTCTTGTTTTCTATTGCTTTTAAGATTATTTAGTCATAATTAGAGTGTGAATTAATTAGTAAAATTCATAGAAAAATTTGTCATGTACTTTTTCTCTTGTGATTTGTTAATGTGCATTATTTTTAGAAGAGCAGTGACGAGTGGTAGATAAAAACCAGTGAGGTTTTGAGCTGTATTAGACTGACACATCTATATTAGTCTTACTATTTTGTTTGTTATGTATGATCGTCATGACATATACATCCGTACTTTGCGTTGAATCTTCTATTCAAGACCACATTTTTATCACATGCATTTTTATGAAAATAATTAGGCATTGTTTGTTGATTACGAGCTACATTAGCAAAATAGTCTTACCAACTATGTGAATTTTCCTTTACAAACCCCTTTTGAGCTTTATTATCCTTTTCTTTTGTATAAAATACATTACATGCACCTAACCAAACCCCCTACCTAAGTTTTAAAGCTAGTGGAGCATTTGTTAATTCTTGATGAATGTGACTGCATAAAATCCTAAGCGTGGGGGTATGCGTATGTTTGGATTGTCCATATTTGTTAAAATTCCATGTTATGGATCGTATATTGTAATAATCTGTTTTCCGTATTAAGGGCTAGAGCTTTAGATTATTTCATATGAGTTAAATCATTTTAGCATTCATGAAATGAATTTCATTCACATGCATGTCATTAGCATACACAAATGAAATAATGATTTCGTACACATTGCAAAGATAATATGTGCACTCAATTGACATATTCTGAGGTATGAAAGGTTTTTAATTGTCATGAAGTGAATTTTTTGTTATTTATGTCTTGAATTTTGGTTTGATGGATTACAATTGGTCATTTGGAATTAATTGTTGCAATTGGAAAATTGATGAATTAAAATGCATATTTAGACTAGGAAAAATGCCAAGTGGTAAGACACATTGACACATGGAAAATTATGATGACTAAGCCTATGAAATATTTGACAAATGATATAGATAAATGAGTGACAATTGGCAAGAGTAATTAATTGACAAATGGCAGCAACGATTGAGCGACAAATGGACTAATAATTAGGTGACATTTGGTAGCTTATGGAAGGGATAAGTGGCTTACATGCTTAAGGATATATGTTGAAGTAATATGGTGACATTTAGCACCTTAGGTGCAACGTTTTTACAGTATTGTTTCAGCCTACCTCATTCTTCTTCTCTTATCATCTCTCACCACCGAAACTTGCTTCTATCACCCCTTCTCGTGTTTTTCTTGAAGCTATGCTAAATTACCACACCAAATATTTGCTTTTATCTTTCACAAAATAACTAAAGAACCAGCTGATCGTTGTCTTTTATTATAGCCAAAATTCATCTAATTTCCACCTTAAATTTGTGATGATCTTGCATGCATGGAGAGCTATATTAACTTGATGAATTGATCTAAAATTGGAAGCTAAATAAGTAAGTGAAGTGTTGTTCTTCATGGTATGTTATAATAGAAAGATTATGATGATTGAATTGGGATAGATTGTGTATGATGTTGATGTAGAAGATGTGCTAGAAAATGGAGAATGACTGGATAGTTTTTTGATCTGTTTTTGCATACACGAAAATGGTATTTTATGGAATGTTGTAAGGATGATTTAAGTTAGGAATTAAAGTATAATTGATGAGGAATTTATGCTAAAGATAGGTGTTATTAAGGTTTTTTCAACTCTAGAAAATTTGAGTTGTAAGTGTGTTTGGAAAATAATAAATGTTAATGACATAAGTGAGCAAAATTTTGTAAGCCTTAATGTAACCAATATGGAAGTTAAATTAAACTGAAATGAAGTATCCTTAAAGGATATGAAATCTGGAAATTTTCGGATGTTAATGATGTCTTTAAGCTTGTTAAATTTATCAGGTATTGAAGCTAGTAAAGTTAAACCCATTAGTGATGTTGATGACAAATTTTGGAATTTTAATTTCATCCTTGTGCACATGTTGAACCAGCTGGGAAATTTCACTCTAAACTGATATATTTGGACTTCATTAAGGTTAGGAATGAGCCTAGATTGTTGCTTGATTAATTGGTTAAGAGCTTGATAAGTTTATGTAGTTAATTGATGTCATTATCTAAAGAAGGCACTGTTTTGATGTGTTGAGTTCAAATTTATAAATTCTGATTTGTTAAAGGAATAAATGAGTTCTTTTAATGCAAAAATCATCTTAAAGGACATGAGAAATGTTTATGAGGTATGGATGAATGAGCATTGAAGATCACAGGGTGATTATGAATGAGAATTAGGAAAATGTATGAGTATATGTTGCTGGAAAAAGTTTAGTGAATGTATAAATTTAGCTTGCTGAAATTTCAGATTTAAAGTAGCAATTGTGTGTGTATTATAAGAAGTTTTTGGATCATGGAAATGTTCAAGGATAAGTGTAAAGTATGGTTAATTAATTTGGAGTAAATCAAGCTAACTTAGGGGTACAATCTAGATTGCAAAATGGTAGTATACAAAGCATGATGTTTGAATGGTCAAAATTTATGAACAGTTACAAGCACAAAAATGTCAATTGAGCATGCATTAAGCATAGCACACACACACACACACACAAACACACACACACACACACACACATATATGTATGATTGAATATTTGTATGATTGATCAACTTAGTACTGTGTGAACTAGATGTGTGTATTGCATGACTAAAGAAGCAGAAATTGGTCGTCAACATCCAGACATTGTCGGGTCAGCAAGGCAATAGCTTGTTTGGAGCATACTGTGAGTTAACCTAATTCTAACTATAACTAAGTTATTTTTGATTAACTTTTAGATATTGAACTATTATTGATATGATTATGATAATTTCAAACATTGATGGTCCGAGGAGTTCAATATTCAAGATTGTATTGGAAGTGCTTTCTAATTATTTATGAATATGGAAAATGTGTACTCAACTGAATGTTAAATGCCAGACTCATATTCGATGAATATGAAAATGACAATGCATATTGAATGAAAGTGTTGATAACATATTTTGTGAATTAATGCATTCCATCATATGGTTATACATGATCAGATAAAGGAGTTGTGATCGGAGTGACCAGTGTGAAAAAGAGCTTAAAGCTCAGAATTGTGCATAAAGAGCCACAAGCAAAGTTATTACCGAGTTTGATATCCACAATAAGTATGGGACATAATATAAAATGAGCCTGGCATCCACAACAGATATGAAATAGTAAATAGACGCTCAGTTACAACAAAGTAAAAATAAAAGTGGAGTCACATGTGCATTTGCATATATATAACTTTATATGTATTATGTGAATGTGCGAAGGGTTACAAAATTGTCATGATATAGTGATATGCAATGTTTGTATACCTGTTGATGATATGAATGATTGAGATAAATGATTAGATTATTTTGAACTGATTTTATGAAATGTTTATAGTTTATGATGTGTTGCTAGAATATGATGTATGTTGTGATCTGGTATTTAATATTGAGTGATGTGATACATCTATTGAATTAGGAAATAAACTTGTGAATGTAGTTTATCCTTATGATAATTGTGTTTTGACTTGAGTGAGCACATCGATGATGGTTCACTCACTGAGTTCGCAAAATCATCAAAATTACAATGTTGATTTTCAGGTACAAGAGAGACCTATCTACTAAGGCATTCTAGTAGAATTCTAAAACTTTCAATTTTGGAAACAATAATGGCTCAAAGATCTGGTCAACTGATATTTGAGGAGTTTATTTGAGTGTGATTATTTAGTTTTCTCATTTCATACAGAACATTTTGTAAAAGAGCAGTAAACTCTCATATGGTTTTGGTAACATAAATATATGGATTATGTAATGTAATACTACAATGTAAATGTGTTTATGAATGAAATGGGAAAAGTTGTTCTTTTAAATACTTATGTTTTGTTTGATGCGATAATAAGTTAATGTAATTGCTTTAATATGCCATTTTTATAGGGTATGTTCTTGAATGTCCTCTAGATGTTCGAGCATATGCTCTATGGTAGTGGTGTGTTACATTTTTGGTATTAGAGCATGGTTTGACATCCTAAGGGACATATAAGAACATATAGATATGATATATAGTGAGAGACTTGTATAGTGATCACCTTTATTGGTTGTTATAGGTCATCTGCTATAGGAGATCGAGTCACAAGGTCAACTGACCTTGATTCCATAGGAGCCAATAGAGAGTCTCCAATACCTTAGTTTGAACAAATGTCTCTGAGAATTCTTGAGAGGAGAGAGAAGGTATGATAAACTTAGGAAGTAGGGGGTTGTAGTCTTCTAAAGAAGTACAGACCTTCCAGAGGCAAAACATTGGTTGGAATGAATGAAGAGGCTATTTGATCGGATGGACTGCGAGTCTAACTAGAGTTTTGACTATGGATTAGATCGAGAGTTAGGGTTTTGATCGAGAGGTAGTTTTGTACAGGCTGATAATTGTAGAGGCCAAGTATCAGGAGTACAAACACAAGAGATGCCCAGTTATGAGCAATGTGGAAAGAAACATGATAGGGAGTGTTGGGAGATATCAGGAGCTTGCTTCATTGTGGCTCTTTCGAGCACTAGAGACTATCCCGTAACTTTGGGAGCACAGTCTGGAGTGAGAGGGGTATCAATAACTGAGATGACTGTCTAGTAAAGTAAAGCTAGGACAGAGAGGCAGAGGTAGAGGTAGAACAAGTTCAGCAGATCCTAGTGTTAGGACTCAGGTACGAAGTAATCAGCTACAGACCCAGGCCAAAATCTTTACTATCACCAAACAGGAGGTACAAAAGTCCCCAGATGTTATTGCAGGTGTGTTACATGTCTTTCAATTTGAGGCATTTGCATTGTTAGATCCAAGATCTACACATTCATTGATCACACCACATCTGGTATCTAAACTGCATTGCGAGAGAGAGATGTTGAAATTTAGCCTAAAGTTGAGTACTCCAGTAGGTAGTACTATAATGATTAAGGAAATTTGTAAAGAGTATATTATTCGATTTGATCAGGCAGAGTTGGAAGCTAATTTGATGGAATTACAGTTAGAGGAGATATATCTCATTTTGGGCATGGACTAACTTATTACCTATAGAGCAGTTATGAACTGTTAAACTAAGGAAGTCATCTTTAAATCTCCTAATCAACCAAGAGTGATATTTCTAAGTGTTAGTCTAGCAGTGCCAGCTAGGTTGATTTCCTCAATGAGTGCTCGTAGACTGACATGAAGTGGATTTGAGGCTTACTTAGCCTATATGATTGATACCTAGAATGAATAGACAATTCAAAATATTCCTATTGTTAGGGATTTTCAGGATGTGTTCCCTACTGACTTATCAGGTTTACCCCAAACATGAAGCCAAAGTTCACTATTGATTTAGTTCCAAGTACTGCTCCTATATCTAGTCCTCCGTATAAGATGGCACCTATAGAACTTAAGAAACTTAAGACCTAGTTGCAGGAGATATTGCATAAGGGTTTTATTAGACCTAGTGTGTCACTTTGGGGAGCTCTGATTTTTTTATGAAGAATAAGGATGGGACTTTGAGATTATATATTGATTATAGGCAGTTGAATTAGGTGTACCGTAAAGAACAAGTATCCTTTACCGAGGATAGATGATTTTCTTGATAAGTTACAGGGAGCTCAAGTGTTTTAAAAATTAGATTTGAGATCAGGGTATTGTTAGTTGACGATAGCAGAAGCTGATGTACCAAAGAGTGCATTTAGGACTAGATATGGGCACTTTGAGTTTTTTGTGATGCCTTTTGGGTTGACAAATGCTTCGGCAGCTTTTATGGCATTGATGAATAAAGTATTCCAACCTTACTTAGATTATTTTGTGATTGTATTCATAGATGATATTTTTGTATATTCAAAGAGTAGAGAGGAACATTATGAGCATTTAAGGTTAGTCTTACAAATAATGAGGGAAAAACAATTGTATGCCACGTTCAATAAGTGTGAATTCAGGCTTGACCAAGTGGTATTCTTGGGTCATATAGTATTTAGACAGGGCATACAAGTTTACCCAAAGAAAGTTGAGGCAGTGATAAAGTGAGAAGTCCCAAGAAATGTGTTTAAGATCCAGAGTTTGCTTAGATTAGTATGTTATTACAGAAGGTTTATTGAGGGGTTTTCTTTGATTTAACCCCTTTGACAAAGCTTCTGAGGAAGAATGTACCATTCAAATGGACTGATTAATGCCAAAGGAGCTTTGAGGATTTAAAACATCGATTAACTATAGCATTAATGTTAGCTATTCCATCTGGATCTGGAGGATAAGTAGTATATAGTGATGCTTCACATCAGGGGCTAGGATGTGTTTTGATGCAGTGTGGCAAAGTGATTTCAACTATCTAGTTCATGATTTAGAACTTGCTATAGTGGTGTTTGATTTGAAGATTTGGAGACATTATCTGTATGGTGAAACATTTCAAATATTTATAGATCATAGAAGTTTGAAATATTTATTAAGTCAGAAAAAACTGAATATGAGACAAAGGCGATGGATTGAATTGCGTAAGGATTATGATTGCAAGATTGAATACCATCATGTTAAAGCTAATGTCATGGCTGATGCATTAAGTAGGAAAACTAAAAGCAGTGTGGCACAAATTCAGACATCGAGGTTACCAAACTTAGTACAACTATAAGCATTAAATGTTAAGCTGAATTTGGGGCTGAATGAAGCGTTGTTGGGTACATTGAAGGTTAGACCAGTATTGCATGAAAGGATTAGAAAAGCTTAAAGCAAGGATCTAGAAGTAGTGAAGTTTATTGAGATGTTGAAATAGAATCTAAATTTTGAGTTTAAATTGAGGGGTGATGCATTGTGGTTGAAGTAGAGATTATAAATTGTGTATTATAAGAAGCTTTTGGATCATGGAAATGTTCAAGGATAAGTGTAAAGTATGGTTGATGAATTTGGAGTAAATCAAGCTAACTTAAGGGTACAAACCTAATTGCAAAATGGTAGTATACAATGTATGATGTTTGAATGGTTAAAATTTATAAATAACTATATACATGGTAAGGTCAATTAAGCATACATTAAAATATATATATATATATGTCTATATCTGATTGAATATTCATATTATCGATTAACTTAGTGAGGTGTGAACTATATATATGTATTGCATGAATAAAGAAGCTCAAATTGGTCATCAACATTCAGACGTTACCGGGTCATCAAGGTAATAGCTTATTTAGAGCATATTGTGAGTTAACCTAGATGTTTTCTCACTATGATTGAATTATTTTTGATTAACTTTTAGCTATTAAACTATTATTGATATGATTGTGATAATTTCGGACATTGATAGTCCGAGGAGTTCAATATTCATGATTGTAATGGAAGTGCTTTCTCATTATTTATGAATATGGAAAATGTGTACTCAACTGAATGTTGAATGTTGGACTCAGATCAGATGAATGTGAAAATGACAGTGGATATTGAATGAAAGTGTTGATAACATATTATGTGAATTAATGCATTCCATCACATTGTTATACATGATCAGATAAAGGAGTTATGACTGGAGTGACCAGTGTGAAAAAGAGCTTAAAGCTAAGAATTGTGCACAAAGAGATACAGACTCAATTATTAATAAGCCTGATATCCACAATAGTTATGGGACAGAATATGAAATGAGCCTAGTATCCACAGCAAATATGGGACAACAAATAGGCGCTCAGTCACAACCAAGTAAAAATGAAAGTGGAGTCACATGTGCATTTGCATATATATAACTTTACATGTATTATGTGAATGACTATGAAGGGTTACTGAATTGTGATGATATAATGATATGCAATGTTTATGTACATATTGATGATAAGGATGATTGAGATAAATGATTGGATTATTCTGAACTAATTATATGAAATGTTTGTAGCTCAAGATGCATTGCTGGAATATGATGTAAATTGTGATCTAGTATTCAATATTGAGTGATATGATACATCTGCTGAATTAGGAAATATACTTGTGAATTTAGTTTATACTTGTGATAATTACGTTCTGACTTGAGTGATCATATCAATGATGGTTCACTCACTGAGTTTGCAAACTCATCAAAATTGTAACATTGATTTTTAGGTATAAGAGAGAACTAGGTACTAAGGCATTCTGGTAGAAGTCTCGTACTGTCAATTTTGGAAATAAGAATGGCTTAAAGGTCTGGTCAGCTGATATCTGAAGAGTCTATTAGAGTGTGTTTATTTAGTTTTCTCATTACATGTTGAAAAATTTGTAAAAGAGCAGTAAACTCTCAGACATTTTTGGTAATGTAAATATATGGATTATGTAGTGCAATATTACAATGTAAATATGTTTGTGAATGAAATGGGAAAAGTTGTTCTTTTAAATACTTATGTTCTGTATGATGCCATAATAAGTTAATGTAATTGCTCTAACATGCCATTTTCAAAGGGTATGTTCTTGAATGTCTTCTGGATGTTCAGGCATATGCTCTATTGTAGTAGTGTGTTACTTATGTTGATGTAGCTTCTATCACTTCTACTTTTGGAAAAAAAAGAAACAAAAGAAAAGAAAAAGTAAAAAAGAAGAAGAAAAAATGTTTGTTTGAATAAAAATATCAAAAAGGAAATATAATTAATGTGAGAAATTGTTAATTAATAGTTTATCCTCTTTAAGTTGTGTTAATTAGGTGTTTGAATATATTACATATGAGACGAATGTTGTTTTAGATGGAGCATTTTTTGAAACATAGTCGTTGCATTCTTTATGGCTGACGATACCCAGTTTTGAATGAATGTTAACTTGAACATTTGATATCTTATTAAGTGTTTCTTTTGCTTCACTAACTTGATGGCTTTTATACTGCATTATCCAAAATACATCCCACCTTATCCTTACCTACATTATAACCCTAGAAAAGTCCTTTGATTTATGATTATGCATGTGACTTTTAGTGGTGGAGAAATGAAATGGCATGTAAAGTTATGGATTGTTATGATCATGAATGGTGCTTGAGTGTACCCACGGAAATATCTTGTTTAAAATTTTTATCTAAGTGTACCTCTAGATTACTCAGTTTCTAAAGGTGGTGAATACTGATTGATCATGAGTAGAAGCTTTTAATGTTGAGTTTTTGCTATAGGTTCTTTACTTATGGTTATCTACTCTTAAGAAATGTGGAAAATAAGAAAAAGTTTAGTTTGTGATTTTGATTTTGGCAATTTGCCAGAGGAAAGTCAAAGTCTAAGTGTAGGAGAACTTGATATGTGTTTAAATTTTGATTCATTTGATATGCTACACTTAGTGATTAATGCTTTAGAAATGTTTAAGATACTCACTTTGACTCATTTGTGATTTTAGGCATAATTTGGAAGCAAAGAAGTTAAAGTGAGTCGAAAGCACGTCATATGGGCCATTTTTTGAAGATTAATATTTACTTGTATTCATAGAGAAAGAAGGAAAAAAAATAAAAGAAAAGAGGAAGACAAGAAAGATGGAATATAAAGAATAAGAATTATAGAAAATATGCAGCATGTGGAAGCACGAAATGATAGCAGAAGAAGGCAATAAGAGAATAAAATGCATCAAAACGTTGCTTCATGTGAACAACCCCATGCATAATGTGAATTAAATGGCAATAGTCCATTTGCTAAATGACGTAGGAATTGAAGCAAGGGCAAACGTTGTGAGACATCTGTGTTAATGCATTTACAAAACACAAATGCATAAACATTATGTAGCATCTACATTAAAAAGAGGAAGGGAATAGTAACATAGGGGAGGTGAATAGTAAATTATACCAAAAACTAATTCACTAAATAGAGAAGAGAAGCAGCAACGTGGGGGGCATAACAGAGGTGGCACTAGCTCTTTTTCTTTGTTCTTTCACCACCGAAGCATAGAGGAGATGGCTCATGCTTGGAGCATAAAAATGGAGATGGGAGGCCTCCTGAAGCTAGTTCAACAGGAATATTGATGCCAAATCACTGTTATTTCGTTTTGGATTGTTGTGTTGTTGGTGTTGATTTGATAGGGTTTTGGGATGAATGATCTTAATATGTTATTTTGATTGTTTAATTTCAAAAATATTGCTAAAACATTAAATGTAATCCATAATCGTTACTTTTGATGTTTTTGAGTAGCATTTGATGATCCTATATCATTAGTAACATCATAACTTAGGTTAGATAACCTAAACATGTGAGGTTAATGCTTATGTTGCTCATTTTTCACTTCGTAATGTGCCTGCCAAATTAAATCTAGAGAGCGTATCCTAGGTTATTTAGTAGTTAGGATTAATTAATGATCGTGTCTTGATTAAACAAAACCTAAGGGAAAGCTAGGATTAGTAGAGCATTCTATTAGTCTCAGATCGATAGTCCGAAGAGAGTTGTAAAGATGTTAGGATGATGAAATATGCTTGATCATGTTTATGCCGAGATTGAATCTAGAATCGGACGTTAGATATATTCGACAGTTTAATCATTTTCGATTACTTGTTTTAATTCGTTTTAAATAGTTTACTTTTATTTTATTTTCTAAATTGCTAAAAATCCAAGCCCCCCTTTTATATTTTCCTTGCATCAGTTAACTTTGGTTACGGAAATTAACCGAGCATTACCTGTGGATTCGATCCCAAGTCACCCTAACTACAAATTTTAGTGTACAAAGTTAGGTAAATTTTGCAACATACTCGACACGTGTTTTCAAATGTTATAGAAAACAAAATAATTAATTGAAAGAAAGTAAGAAATAAATATTAAAGACAGAAAAAGAAGAATATATAAAACTAAGCATCTCTCACATCTTTTGATCCTGGCTAGTCTGACAAAGGAGTTTTTGTGGTGATGATCTTAGCCAAGTGGAGGAGTTGTAGAGGAAGTGCCCTTGTCGGATGATTGGGGTTGGAAATCAATGCCTAGATGACTTGCTATTAAGAGTGACAACTCTCCCATCCATCCAACTGTAGTCCATAACTCACCATATTGTGCTCCCAAAGTCTACAACCTTCTTACTAGCTCTAAAAGCTTGACCTGCTGAAGTTGGAGTGACCACGGAGTTTCCACAAGCTAGCCTACTAATTTTTCCAATAAAGTTGTTTTCAACTAAGTCAGATTGTGAAACCTAGCTTAGGGACCTCTCAAAACCTCCTCATCTGGTAATGCATTATTTGATTTTGGCAGTGGTGGTTGTGGTTATTTTGTTATAGGTTGCTCCGCTATCGGCTCCTCTGCTCTATCTTCATCCTCTAATGCTGACTCGTCAGGCTCCCAAATAAGTTTGTAAACATCTCTTGTGGGACCCTAATTTCTAGTTTCCATGCACATTATTGCATCGTTGCCAAGTTAAGTGCTACCATAGTTGTCATGTCTTGCATCGGTGGTAGCTGATCGAATAGACCCATTCTTTATACTAGTTAGGTAATGTAAGGTCCAACATTTATTGTGTCGACCTTCTTGTCGTCACTCTAATGCTAAATAAATTAGATAAAGGCATCTCCTAAGTGAATAAGCATCCACTTGCTCATACTCCAAAAATAATAAACATCCACATTCTCAAAGACTCCCTAGCTATCTCCTCGTCTACTTAAACTATGGCTCTAAATACAGTAGACATATATAAGTGCTGGATCGAATAAGGTTGAGGCCTTGGACTTGTTCAAATCATAGTTGTTCTTAGTATTGGACTCTAGAAATGCCACAGAACAACAGATATGGTAGATCAATCTATAATGCTAGGTACTTTGGTGTACCAACATACTCTCAGTCTTAAAGACCCATGATGATGGAGAACTTAGTGTAGCTCATTTGAAGCAGTCCTCCATCATCTAAAATTGAACTATATTGAAGCGATCCTCTTCGTAACATCCCTTCTCTAAAGAGAATGTGAAGAGGAATTCTAGAGTGAGCTCTTTATATGAAGGCTCCATAATTTCAATGAATTGGGGATTATACATCGATCTCCTTGAGCTCTCAAATTTGTTAGGGTAAGCCAGCATGCTCCAATCCCTCCCAGCCTATATAACTGTTTACAATAAAATTCTTATCCTTCAACCATTGATACTGTTCCTCCATGACCTTGGCATTGAATGGTAACATCCGTGGCCTCTCTGGGGCTGGACTGGAGTAAAGGATTCCCCTCATTGCCTCTTTTTTAAAGTTTCCCACTCACACCATGATATTGTAATCTTGCCTACAACTTTAAACAAGTGTGAGAAAATTGACATATAAATTACAAAGGTATGTTGTTCCTTATAATTAATTTTGACCATACTTGTTAACCTATTAATTACAAAAACATTCTAATTATAAAAAATTAAGCAACCAAATAATTAATCAAATAACACGGATAAAGAAATTAACTTTATATAAAAACTATATTAGGATATAAGAATTCAAGAGAAACATGTGAGGACGTATAAAAAAACAACAAATGGATGGGTGTGGCTTTTGGTCAACTAAACATCTTATCACCAAATCACTTGTTTCAATTAACTAAACCACATAATTGACTGAAATAGTTTGCATTAAAATCGCCACTTCCTTTATCTTTATTCTTTCAAGCTCTCAGAAACATTTATACAATATTGAGATTAAGATCAAAATACCTTTAAATTCTCTTCAAAACTGGATAAGCTAAATATTATATACTAGAAAATTAAATTCATGAATATTTAAAGGAACCAACCATAATATTGATCATTCAAGCAAATACTTCATTCTTTCTTATTGAAATTGTAGTAAGTTATTTCAATTTTTTAATATTGGCTTGAGCTAATTTTGATGAGATATATTAGTTAGAAAAGAAATTAGCATATGTACTTTTGACTATTAAAAAGGATGGAAATTATTATAAAATTTGGTTACTTTTGGATTGTGGATTATTTATTATAGATGTTATAATCTATAATTAATTTATAAGCTTATTAACTCAATATTATTACCATTATCTATAATGTATCCTATATAATTGAATCACATTGCTTATCGAACTTATTAAGAATTGAAACCTTTTACGTCATCCTCTCTTAAACTTAAACCATAAATTACATATCATTGATTTAAATGTATTTAATTAGCTATGTATGATACACATCTTAGGCCCAACAAATTCATATACTCGCATTCTTTAGATTTCTTTAATAATATTAATCTTGTTCCATTTTTTGTAGACTAAGGATGGAAACCTTTCTTAACCTTACATCAACTAGTTCATTTAAAGCATCTATTCCTTTTTTATTTTAAACTCTAAAATCACATAATGACGTAAGCCTCATATTTACTCAAATATATATGATCAATGAGATTATGACTCCGTTACTCATATACGATAATTCGTACATTTCTTCTTATAATCATACATATACTTTTGGTCTTACTAGCTAATGGAGTGAAGACCCCTTTTCATTAAAAAAGAAACTTACATTGACTCATAATGACCCATATTTCATTAGTGAAAGAGAATGTAAAGGAACTAAAAAAAACTTTGGCTATTCTCTAGTTTTGTTACTACTTTACAAATTATAATTTTCTTTCTTATGATGGACAAATGAGTGATCTCAATTATCATGTTATCTTAACTATGATAAGACACTTTACTAGAATTAAAAAGATCAATGTTTTCATCCTATATGGTAGGATATCATACTTGTGTATGACCACTTTCGTATCCCTCATGTAGTTGATGCATATGCATATATCCATCAAGATCTTTTTACTAATAAAACTCTTTCCTCTATGAGTTTGGAGAAAGTTGACGGTTTTATATTTTGGGTTAAATTCACTGTAACCCTTTTGGTTTGACATATTATCAATGCATCCCTTAACTTTTAAAGACTATCAATAACCCTTATAGTTTGGGTTTCATAACACCTAGCCCCTACCATTAACTTCCACTAAAAGGATTAATTACAATATCCAAAATAGTGTTGTGTAATACCACATTTAGTGTCACGTAATGAAAATGATGTTATTTTAAAGTTTATAGTTAGGATTTTTAACAAAAGTTGATGGTAAGGAGAATGACTGATATAAAACCAAAACTGTATAGGGTTATTGATAGTTTTTAAAAGACAGGGATACATTGATAATATGCTAAGCTATATGAAGTCCAGTGAATTTAATTGTTATATTTAAAAGCTTAAGGAATCCACTAGTTGTGCTAGCATAAGTATGTAAGATAAAAAGGGTCACCACCATGAGGTATATAACTTTGATAAGGAGGAGAACATTGAAGATTTCCTTATAAAATTAAGAATTATCTTAAACTTTTAGAGAGATAAGTGAATTTATAAATACTATAAATTCAAGGACGTATGAGTAATTTTAGTCTTTTAAGCAAATATAGATTTGAGCATGACTAGATTTAATGATATTATAATTTAGCTTAGAGGATAGTTCAATGTATGTTAATATTTATGCAGTTATAGTTTCCTCCACTATCTTTAAATTTATAGTTTGTAGTAATTTAGGAAGGCCTTAGCACTTAGTGGGTGTCGTAAGTATATGCTTTTGCTAACAATACTGATGTACCCTTTTAAATGATGCCAAAAGGAGGGAGAATCATTATATGGAGTGACATTTTAACTATTGTTCTATAGTCTTGGATATTTGACAATATTATCTTGATGGTTAATGGTTAAGTTCCTTACCATATAGATGTCAAAGGAAAGTGAACCTATCGAACTATAGTATAGTGCTTGTAAATATTGAGTGTAGATCTCACAAAGACTACTAGTACTAGTTGTTATCTTTTTTTATTATCTAACCAACAAATTAAGATGATGATTTAATTAAAAAAGATAAAAAAAATAAAGCTTAACATAAATAATAACCAAAAACAAGAACATAAGAGATTAACCAAATCAGATGAGTAGTACCTAGGTTTATAATTGTGTTAATAACTCTGACTGAATTTTCAATGTAACACCCCACTCGTGCAAGACCCGCACCCAACATCGATGGCGATATCCGAGTCCGTATTTTGCAAGGGTGGTGTGCTAGAGCACTAAATCATTCAAATTTCAGTACAAACATTTAAAAAAAAAAACCACAACATAAAGTGCGAAAAGTGATAACCAAATCGGGCCCACTCTATTAGCAAACTTTTTCAAACATAATAATACAATCAACAGAATTTTCAATAGCCATTTGGGCCCATTACAAATACAAAACATTTCCAATTCCAAAAATTATTA